>JACJUY010000174.1:248037-294432 GCA_014220935.1 Platorchestia sp. MABIK | reverse complement strand
ATTACCGTTGCAAACCCCCTTGGCTGCGAAGTTTATGCATTTTTGTAAATCCCTTTGAAGGTATTGAGGCCAAAGTTAATATTTTTTGTTAGAACTTCAATTCATATCTGAAAATATCTTTTAAATGAACAACTCATAGATGCTTACCCTTTTATCTTGTGATTCTTTTTTTTGCCATTGTATTTTTTTAATATATTTAAATTAACGAAAATAAACCGCAAAAAAGACAGCTGCTATCTATACATATATGGGTATATTGTTTATCTTAGGGTGTTTCTGTAATGATTTGCGGCAAGCATTACAAGGACACAGGAATAGTCAGATCAAGCAAACAAGCAAACAAACCAACAAGCAATAACAAATTGTTTGTTTTTTCATCCGGAATAATAAATGTAATTTTACATTTGTTTACCATTTTAAATACTCTTTCAAATTTTCAAAACACTACGAAAGAAAATTTTTTGACCTTCAGAATGGTAACACTGGCATAAATGTTCGAAGAAGACGTTGAAAAAGATTGACCATTTCGAAAATTAGTTTGTTTATCCTCCAAATTGCTTTGAAATTAGAAATATTGGAAAAAATTGGTTAAATTTTCTATGAATTAATTAGAAGATAAGTTGCATCTCAAATCCGAGGGATTATATCTAGGGACACGCAATTGCGTACGTTAAACACTGAATACTTTCCACTTTATCAATATACCTGATACTTTACATTCACTTAAATGAATTTAAATTCTTCAAAACTCCCTTATTTAAATGTATGCGATTACTCAACAAGGATTTCAGCACCACAAGGGAGCAAGAAGAATTCAAATAAATCATTTGAGTGTTTTCTTTTTTATGTCACGGTTTTTTTTTCTACTTAAAGCGCGCTTTACTTGAATCTTATGAGAGATAATTTAGAAATAATTCGGTGACTTGGCGTCGCTGAAACTGTATTGTTACATTGAATTAAAATTTTTTATGAAGGTAAATTTTATAATTCAAGATTACCATAAATCAGCTGCTAAATATATGCCCTAAAAACATCAATGTTATAAAGTAGAAATATTGCTTGTTTTGATCAGTAAAGTTCGGAATTCCTTCAAGAACAATGAAGTTTTCAATAATCTTTTCGAAAGCATTTAATTTTTCACTAGTTTAAAAATCCCTTTATGTTCTTACAACCAAGAAATTAATATTCCTGATCTAATTTTTTGGTCCGTGGAAAAAAACATGTGAGAATCCCATAATACTCACATCAGATTGAGTTTGTCTGTATGTAATTCACGGGTTCAGCTTTTCATTTCCTCTGGAAGATAAATCCCACTACCGAACAAATTTTCTTCTATTTTGCTTCAATTTTGTATTTGATATTTGTACCTATAAAATGTTTAATATAATTGTGATTTTTTGAGAAATAGATGCTGCTGATGGTTATCTGATTTTAGTTGCATCTCAGAACTGCAACTCACTTTCGAAGACCCACTGTTCTTAAAGTAGCTCTCATATCGCCTTGCATTGAAGAAAAATAACAGGCAGCTCTCGCGAGCGTAGACCTGAAAAAATTTTAATGCTACTTATGGCATAAGGTTCTCATGAATCAAAAAATTTCATCCAATAATGGACCGAGATTTTTATTGCTTGTACCCTCATTGGGACGGGCGGTTTTGCCTACACGATTTTCTCAGTGGCAGTTTTTTCTCGAACTTTAAATTGCATCCATATGCACTGTCAACATTCGAATTCTTGGCACAAAAGACAATGAATGAAATTCAAAAGAAAATGTCAAACAACGCATTTAAAAATTCTCAATGTTCATTTACCACAAGTGATCGCGAAAATTACGATCGTGAAGATTTCATTGCCTCGTATTAAGATCACCGTTCGCAATTCAACGTTTGAAAATATTCATTAATGAATTGCTTCGTGTAATTCCTACAATTCATTGGAATTCACAGTCCCCACTTTTGTCGCGGGTTTCTCTTATAATTTTTTGTTCGCGTGCAAGGTTTAAACACGACACTCGACAAGGTTCTACGACTTATGTTGCTTTTGATGTTGAAAGGGAAAGTTGTAGCTGGTTTTATTTAATAGACTTCAACAGAGCAAAGTCGACAATGACTGATCAAAATTTCAAGACCCAAACGGACGTGAGTGGGAAGTATGATTTAATCTTATACAAGGGATTCTATAGGTGACTGGGCAAATAGTGAGCACATTCCCAGACGCGCTTCGCACATTTCGAGATAATGCATCAGCAATATATATATTGCAATCGTCGAATTGAAATCATTGAAGGCTAAAACAGAATCATTGAAGGCTGCCACTATACCACAGTTAAAATACGCGTTATTCATCCTCAAAAAAGATGAACCCTCCTCACTTTACAGTGCAAGGTTATTTCTTTTAGTAGCTAAGTTTTGCGGGGAGCCTGTGGTTTGGAAGTAAAAAATACTACATTGAAGTGTATTTTTCAGTTCCATTCACATCATTCAGTTCCAAATCAGGTATTGGTGGCGGTGAAGTGCCACATCCGGAAACGAAGAAACCACACACCTCGACCACACCGTCGTTAACGACATGCAGCCACAAGTCCTTGCAACTCATCTACGCTGCTGTTGTGCGCAGCCTAGAACAAGTTGCTGCTTTTGACCCGCCTGGAAAATGCAGCAATGGTTATCTATAAATGAAGACATTTTGAGCAATTAAATTTGTATTACGTGAAAGCAGTATTGTAATACAAATGGATTGTAAGGATTGGACATTGGCAGGATTGTAATGCACGTCGGAAGTCGAGTATGAAATGTACTGTTTTAATATAGTAAATAGAGAAGATGGGTAGAAGAGGTTAGAGGAGAGACTTCTTTTCACTGAGCTGGCTGTTCACTCTCTCACTCCATCTCTTTACGCTAAGAAGACAGAAAAAGATTTGTACACCTCAGCTTTATCGATGGAAACATCAATAAAGATATTTGAATGTGTTCATGTTAAATTAATTTATTGTAATAATGTTCTGTACAATCGCTTCTATTGTTTTTACCATGCTTGCTAGTTTCACTCTAAACATATTGATTAATTATGCCAATTCTTTGTGCAATCGTTTTTATTCTTTTTCGTTGCATGTTAGTTGCACTGAGAATACACTAAAATCTTTAAAAGGAAAGTACATGTGAAACATCCTTCGACAGAATGAATTCTCGTCCAACATCCCTTTCTGAGCACACGTTCTTGTTTTCAGTACTTTTAGATGCATTACAAACAAACCTTTACTTCCACAACTCTCTAGAGTTAAAGTCAACACTGGCAAAAATGCATCCGTGAGGCGTCTGCCATTGCTGCCATTGAAGGATTTCTTCGCCGTCGTACTTCCTTTGCCCATTCGTTTTTTCTAACCTTGACATCGCTCAAGTCGCAGTTAAACCGGTTGCTGAAAATCGACCTCGGTTGCCAATCACGTAGCTATTCCTGGGAATCCCCGACGACTCTTTCATTGCCGCAAGTGCGTGAAGAATTCCGTATTTTACTTTGAAAAGACGTTCGGGTATTTTATTTCTTCTGTTTGTATATCGTTAGAATACTTCGCTGATTTAATCTTTTTTGCGTCTAAGATTTATTCATTTTTCACTTGGGAAAGCCTAATCGACAATAAATTTTAAAAATATGGAAAAGATCTACAGATTAAGGTGGGAATATTGAACGAATTATAATGAAATCCGGCCACAATATTCAACACTGGTCCAACTTCAGCAGGACGCAAATTTGATAGTATTTGTCTCCCACGGTTGGGAAAGAAAAACAAGAATTTTGAGATAGTACTGTGTTACAACCAAGGCTCACGTGACTACGAAGCTCTTGTCTAAACCTCTTTTACTTCATGAGTGATTACTTTTTGAATATGTTGCTGGTATATTTCTCTCAAAAAATGAAAATCTATTAACAGTTATGATAATACTGTACAGGATTTGAGATTAGTTGAATTGCACGAGTAGTCATTCAGCACTGTTACAATTAAAATTAATCACGATGCATTCGTTTATTCATACCTTTCTATTAACCCATGTCATCAAACTGTTATTTTTATATCAGCTGATTTCATCAAGCTACTCATAGTCATCCTTTGAGAATGATTTTAGTTTTGCTCCCGCCATATTTTTACCCGCGGTAAAAATATACTTGAACACGTGCCTACATTTTAAAATTTTTTCCATTAAGAAGAATTTCAATTCACCTTCTCGGGTCCCTGAGGCACATCCGGGTGAAGCTTCTTTGTCCCTGCGGGCACCCGTCGTCGTCTGCACGATTTGTGATGCGCGCAACAGGCACACCGCCGGCCAATAGGGTGCGTCCTGTCCTTGCGAGGTGCACCACCGGCCAATAGGGTGCGTCCTGTCCTTGCTGTTGCCCACTAGTTCGCCGCGGGTCAACATTGTCTCTCTGTATCTTGTGTGAAGTCGCTAGTACATCGTCATTTGCTCATACGAGTTTGATGTTTTTTTTTAAGTGCCATCACATATGCTGTATACGAGTATTAAACGTTCGTAATAAAAGGCTATTTTGCATCATTTTATGCCCTCGTTATGATTAAAACAATTTTTATTTACCACGAGCGATACAGTTGTATATTGTTTCTTAAGTCTAGTACAATGGTCACATTTAGGTAAAGCTACGAATGGTGTGGGCCCGAAATGTTCAGTGACTTCTGGGGCATCCTATCATCAAACGTTACTCGAAGGTGTACAATTTTTGTAACCTATTTCACTTAACCTAGGGGCGAACTAGACTGATCAATGAATTAGTTCACTTGAAATTCAATGCTTAATTTTACAATTGCAGTTTATATGGGTTAGATGTTAACAGTATATTCTAGAAACGACTTGAGAACAGACTTAATTAAGATCTTTGTCATTTTCTACGGCAAATTAGTCTATAAGGATGAGTCATAAAGGAGAAAAGATTTGACTTGATTGTCTTATGTGATTAATATTCCCATAGAAAAAAGGATTCAAGATTCGTTTTAGAAGTTTTTTAAGAACTTTTTCACGGATCTCAGCAGAGATTGAATTTAAATTATTTCAATTTTAAAAATATTTAAGTTTTGGAATGATTTTCTACTCCTCATTATATGATATATCAAATTAGTTGTGAGTAAATAAGACAGCACTACAAATTACAAAATCAGTTTTCCATTAAAAGTCTAATCCTAAATTTTGAACTAACTTTCATGTGTGATCCATACGAACTTGAGAAATAAAAATTTAATCTAAATATGCTTTTCATATAGCATCTTCACTGTTAACGTTTGAGGACATTTCAATTCGTGAATAAAATGGTAGTATCATGTGAATAAAATGGTAGTATCATATTGCTCTATTGTTTAATTTAATGAATCTAAATTTTGTAAAAAAATTTTGCTTCTCAACTCAATTTTTAACAACCTCAACTCAATCGCTTCTCAGCTCAATTTTTCTGTTCATCTAAAGCGTCCATGACTATGGAAACCACCACGCATAAAAATTGCAGATTAACACGGGAGGTGCGTCGGCGGTTGCTGCGTCATGATTAAATCACAAGGATGCGACTGAAAAATTCGCTTACCAGACTCACGCGGCGCAATTGCCGTAAAAATGGCAATTACGTTTAACGTAGCGTGCACGACTGATTGGCCGTATTCTTCTGGGTGTACTTGACTTTATTTTGGAGCTTTTATGCACGAATGAGTCCTCATTTTTAAAATAAATTTCCTCGTTTTTTATCATGTCATGAAGATGTTCTCGTGGACTATTTCGATTTGAAATCTAACATGACAGTGAAGTTAATGACATGCATAGCTCATAAAAATACGGATTCGTAACGCTATAGAAACTAACGGGATTTAGCAACGTAATTCATACAGAATTCCAAACGAATTCTTAAAAAATTCTTATGCGAGTTTTTAAAGCTGTGAGATTTTCTTTGATGCACCCAATTTATAATCGCATGGCGTATCTTCTGAAAACTTCACACGATTACCTGACCTTCGTTTGATACAAAAATGAACAATTTCCACATCATATTGACTTGTAATGTTAGTTTATAGCAAACAGAGACCCATCAGGCAGCTAACTAACGGAATTGACTTCGACCTTCTTAGTCTATGACGTCATAAGCAAGGCGTCTCTGCCTTTGATATGCTGACTAATTTTTCAGTCAGGATTCCCACGGTTCTCACAGCAAACATTACTTCAGGTTGATATTGTGAGCATTTTTTCGATTACTGAAATAATTCCTATGACTCTTTTTGAATAGCAAATTGAAATTTTCAATTTTGAGGAAAGAAGGATTTGGCTGTTGCAGGCTCAAATAGTTAACTGCTAATTTATTTCGTGAAATACAAAGCGTGGTGCCTCATAGGCGTGTTGAAATGACCTCCGAGAAACCATCTCCATTCATTGAGCTCTGTCCAGGAAGTGATAAATACAAGCAGATCAATCACAAAAACTTCCAATAAAGAAATACTTGTCATTCGTCATTCATAACCGAACTTAGAAAATTCCACTAAGGAGGCTTTGTTTTCAAGAAAATGATAATGTTTGTCACAGCTAATTTTTATATTTTTGTAACAGGAGAGAACACAGAAATTTATGGATAACTTGATATTTACCCGCAATCACATTTCACATTGACTTCACAGCACGTAACTGTGTGTCTCTTGATTTGTCGCCCATTAAAATTGAGTATTTTTTCAACTTAACATTCTGTAAATGGGAAAGGATTGTCAACTTCGATTAGTGCTAGTGAAAGAAAATTTTAATTAAAACTTTACCATGAGCTAGTCAAGATATGAATGCCATAGCTAGTGGAGATGATACCCTACTCAATTACCTATTCCAAAAAATCAGGCCTAATATCATCTAGAGACCCATAGAACCCTCTAGAAGAATGTTCCGGTGAGGAATAAATTTGTCTACTGATATTATTTCCGTCATCGATCTGCTAGACGAACTGACGTGCAATAAACGTCAAAAGTAACTCACTCGACATGCACGATGTTCAAAGACATGTCCTGTTACAAGTTCTGGATCCTCTACGTCATTCATGCTGTCGACCCGCGCACAAATACTCGTATTTTCGAGTATAGTACGCAGGCAACACAGAACACAAGACTTGGAGGTGACCGCATGCGGTCAAGGCCAACCACTCATGGGTCCCACTCCGTCTCCGAGACCCTCTAACGGCTGCAGTTTTGTCTTAGAACTGAAAAAATTCTTAGAAAATTAGCATCATAATAGCAAGATGGTGAGAAGAGATGGTAGAGATCATGGAGCTTCCATTAAAGAAATCAAATGCCTTTGTGAAATATTTGATCTTTTTGATTTAGCTCTTTGAATCGCGTATATTTCATTACTACCGTAGATCAGAATGTGGGTAGCAGCCATTGCTGTACTTGCTATTGCTCCACATAATGGGCTTTCAGCAGCGTCGAAGTCAGGTTAGAGAATTTATGCCTCAGAACGTAAAAGTCTCTGTATTATTCTGTAATGTTGCGCGCGCGTCAGAGCACGCATATCACATGTCATCACCACCTGAAATTACGGATGAGGTAAGAACGTAACCGGTCAAGCAGAAACTATTCACGTCTTCCTTCTCTTAGTGCTTAATGATGTTATGAAGTTGCCATTAAGAAGCTGTCAATCCGGGTGGTAAAAAACCCCCCGCCAGTAACTGCTCGCATGAAAAAAGGATTGCACGCACGTCTGAGATTCTTTCCTCCTTGACTTGCCCTTGAAATTCATCCGTGTCACGCCTCCCTCTACCATGTCATGCCCTCTGCAAGAGACAATTTAAGGCTAAACCCAAAAGTCGTACATCCTGAAACGCAAGAAACTGACGATATCCTCTCAAGTTTATAATTGCCCTCTGAGGCTTCGCCGTGATGCTTATCCTGTTTCTGAAGGATCTCTTTGGTTGCGAAACATGAATTTTCCTGTGGTTTGTGCCTCTAGTTTCTAAACTTAAAATTGTGATTGATTTCTTATTATTTCGAAGTTTATTGCAACACGTATCGAAAAATTGTAAAATTGTATTCATGGAACACAGTTGCGGTCAATTTTGAAGCTCGGAATTGTAGAAAAAATATCTTAAGTAGACATTTCGATCATTTTGGTAATAACGTTGATGTAAAAGTCGGAGGCCATTGCACATTGAGGAAATATTATTTCCATCCCCCTCCCGTGGTTGGATTACCTTTTCTTGATTGCCGCATGTTTAAAGAGGCCTTTTCTTGATTGCCAACGTAGCAAACTCCGCGCATGTTTATAAACTGCAGTACATACGAGCACCTCTCTACATATAAATTCAGTATTTAAAGTACATATGCAAACTACGTACGATAGCATAAGTTGATTTGATTTGGTGAGCTATATAACACCCAGTTATCAGTTCCATTATTCCTTCACAATTGCTTCGCTCATTCCTTTACAACAGCTTTGCTCAAACCTAAAAGTAGGTCACATGTCTCTCAAGAGATATGGTTATACAATTTTCATTAACTACATTAACATCATATTACAGTAATCTTTCAAGTTGACTCCATTATTCAAATCTATTATAGTTTCCGTGACTCATGTTTAGCTTCACACCATTTTGACCCTAAAGTAGCTTGTAGGGAAAAATGATTGTTGCAAATCACAGAGAACGTGGATAATTGTTTATTAATTCGTTAACTGCTTGAGGACCTGCTGGTGATTTTTGAGAGAATTTCTTCAGTACGCGTGATCGACCGGTAGTCTCAAACTGCATATTCATTAATATATAGTTACTAGACAAAAGTACTACACCTTTGTTGAAAGACGACGGCACGTTTGAATTAAATTTTTGTCAATTTGAAAGATGAATATTGATAATGAGTTAAAATGGAGTTTAATCGTTACTTTCAGCTTACCATTTTAAAGCAATGTGTCAAGAATAACGAACACAAGAATGACGTGTTCTCCTGCGTGTATCTTCATTAGTCAAACGAAGAGGAGACCGATGGCTGGCAGAGAAATGTTTAACTTCCCAGACCACAGATCGAAGGACACTCACGAAATCCAGTGGATCCTGCAGATCCATGTATCAGTAACACGACCGATTACTTAGACCAGCTTCGGGCGATTGTTGTCAGAACCGGAGGCTTCTGCAATAAGAAACTCTGTGAAAACCAAAGAACTAAAGCCGCTTTGAATCTAAGATGGCCATGTGATTTCTATGGTTTGCATTAGATCACGTCCATCATCCGGCGAAGAATACCGTTCAAAAATTCCCATTGATTTGAAAGTACACAGGTTTAAATCGCAGAAATTTTTATCGTGAAGTTGATCGTCATTTTCCTTCCCAACTATACTTGTCACTCAACAAATTTACTCGCATGGAATAATAATTCAACTGTTTTTTTTTCATTTTATACGGACAGAAAATTCCATTAACGAAAAGTGTGCGATTTCATTTTTAGAATCAAAAGCTTTATTTCCTGAAACCAGCTTACATCCCCAAATCTGTTAACTGCACGTCGGGCATAGGATGGGAGTAGGATACTCACGGTTCTGAACCGAACCGGATCTTGAAAACTGGTTGGAAATCAGGCATTCATGGGCACGAAGAACGTGGGAATAAACACCCTAGTAGGAACTTGGCAATGTGTTGCATGTCGGACCATGTTTGACCAACGCTGCGACCAAGAACGTCTATTTGACCGACCGTCGTAATTGAGTGAGCTCCAAGGTCCGGTACCAGATCAAATCGATAAGGATTCTTTACATTGGTAAGCTTTTAAGATATCGGCTGTTACGTAAGGTGCTGCAAAACATGTATACAATTGATCCGTCTCTTAAAAAACGTCTTTGAATTCTGAATGATTTCCTTGTTAGTGTCTCTTGAAAAGTGTCAGTGAATACTGAATTATTTATTTCTTTGTGAGTTTCATGACAAAAATACGCCAGACATCACCGCTTAGGTGAGTTTCATTATGCTAGAGGATAAAATTGGAAAGGTCTGAGATGCACAGCATGCAGTGGAGTCTAGATAACAGAAGTGAAGATGAGCAGCGCTCACATTCATGTGGTGATAACACCTCAGTTCGTGTACGCTGCGTGAGGCTCGCATCACGCGACGTCTTGAATGAATTCTTCCGGGATTTGAACAGTGATAACATGTATTTCAATTCTTGAATTACCTTATTAATTGGCATTCCATGGTAATCAGACATTAGGTATTCATATCAAAACATCTAAAATATTTGGCTTAGAATGCTAAACAAGCAAACTGAAGTGTCTTTGGATTGAATGAGGCGCAGGTGCATTTTGTTACGGAGATTGAATTTAGAAAAAATCAGTAAAAGAGGATACTCGGCTGCTTCATTGAAGCACACATCATCCATTTAAAAAACTAATTCATAGTTCATTTTATTCATCAGTTAAAAATAGGTTTAAATACTCTAAAGTTTCAACCAATATTATTCGCTCTCGGGTCGTACCAACTAAATTAAGTCGTTCAAGCATCCGTGTGAGAATTTATCGAATCTGCTCTTTGAGCCAGCATAATTTGTGAGAAATTATCTTGATGACCTCGAAGGAGAGACGCACATTCTTATTGAATGAATATTTCTTGCTGGTGTCTGCACGTTTTGTTCTTCTGAATTACATTGAACCCCAACTCGTTTCTGAGAAACGTAACGAAATCAGTGAAAATCTTACGTTCACGTGAAGGGATTTAGGATACATGCACTTTTGAACGCAACTTATGCACCAGTTGGTCTCGATATCAATTTTTTAGGAAGATATGCATCCATTGCTGTAAATATAAAGGTTTTGACGTTTAAATCGAATTTTTCTTCATCTAAAGTATACCACGCTTTCGATTCACCCGGATGAAAAGTCACCAAAATAAAATCCATAAAAGTGGCATTGTCAACACACGGTATCCGCTGGCATTCCGTTAAAGTAGCAACGTCAAAACATGGTAAGTGTTGACAGCCCATTAAAGTAGCAACGTCAACACATGGTGAATGTTAACAGCCCATTAAAGTAGCAACGTCAACACATGGTGAATGTTAACAGCCCATTAAAGTAGCAACGTCAACACATGGTGAATGTTAACAGCCCATTTTAGTTGCAACGTCAACACATGGTGAATGTTAACAGGCCATTAAAGTAGCAATGTCAACACATGGTGAGTGTTGACAGCCCATTTTAGTTGCAACACAACAGTTGTCTAGATCAATCAATCCATATTAGCATCTATATATTCATGCTTTATTGAGCTCGAGTTTTAAGGAACAAAATGTCAAAATTCAATGTAACTTTCTCCTCAAAAAAATACCGGTTTAGAGATTGGCAATCATTTACGGGCAAGCCCAGATTTTTTAAAATCGAAATGTCAACATCGTCGTTTTTCAAACTTATTTCAAGCAGGTTTTTTGCGTTTTATGATGAAAACAATTCAGAAATGTAGCTCAGTATATAAGTAGTAACACAGAAAGAATTCTGGGTTATGTGTGTGTCACGATCTTGACATTATAGAACTCGAGCATAGAAAGGGAGAAAAGTGTGCTGCAGTAAAATCATGTTGCTGTAACTTACATGGTAAGTTACATATGATGCTGTGCCATTATTTTATGGGAATGGCAAAATGTTGATTTTTAAATTACCCTAATTGCTACAAAAACAGTTTTGGGAAATTTTAATTTTAATTGAAAATCTCAGCTTACGTTGGTCGTGGAAAATAAATTCAAATGAAAAAATTTTTTTGTTTAATTGACTATTTAAATGGCAGATGATTCTAAAGCAGAAAAAGTAACCCAATTTAGGTACAGACTGTCACTTAGAGCACAATTATGTCCGATCAAGCAGTACGCATGAACACACATTTCATTTTAATTCGAGATAGAAAATCCATGGGTAAAATGTGAAAATTCACACATTGTTGGTTTAGATGAAACCTTTCGACCAATTTCTTTTTCATCTCGAATAGTTATAATTGAGCTAAATATTTTTTAATTTTTTGTTAATTCATTTTTCTGATCAAATCAGACACAAATTTTACTGATAGTATCAGCGTCCCCTACAACCGAGAAACATAACAGAGACGGTCGTATAAAAACGGTCCATAATGCTATACTGGCGTTAAGAGGTGCGTGCAGTGCGGGTCTGCCCTAGAGTGGCATCACAACGCCACCAGAGCACGAAAATGAAGTTCCGGTTCATGATTAAGTGCACGGGGAACAGTCTTCACGGATGGAAAACCCAAGTAAGCTCTGGGGATTAATTTTAGTCCCGAATTTAACCCGCTCGCCCGCCTGGTGCATCCGCAAAGCTTAGAAATAAAAACGTGAATTTCACGGACAGCACGTTTGTAGAATACTTAAAACTCTTAATAGCCCAAAATAAAATCAGATAACGAAAAAATGAATCATGAAAAGAGCGTGTACTCACAGGCACAGGAAATTTTACTTCCAGACATCGCACATCGCAGCAGTTATAGCATAGCTAATTTAAACCAGATTGCCAAAACAAAACTCATCTTTTAAAAAAATTCTAAATATTCCAGATTGATGTAACCAGCAACTTACAACTCTTATCGAAGAAAATATCATTCTTGCGTCCCTGAAAAGAGTACATAACACAAACATCATCGGGCCGAAAGCAGTGTCACAGTGAAAGAAAAAGCTCAATCAGAAATAACTGAAGACATCGGCATAGATTTCTGACGAGATGTTCCGGTGTTTAACGATTACTGCCGATCTAATTTTTCACCCTTTATTTGCGTAGTAATCGACAGAGATCGGTAGCGAACCCATCGCCTGCGGAAAAAATTTTCAGTACTCAGTGCCGAAACATGGGAGAATTGATAACGAAATTCAGTTCCTTGCAGATCGTGGGTTATGAACGCTCAACGTTGAGCCGCGGACGTTTCTCAACTACATACGCGAACATAAAAAGTTCAATTGAGGAGCAAAATATTATGACTGGAATACCAGAACCTTCACCTTGAAGGATTTAGCAAAAAATCAAAAACGATAATTACATCCAAGAACTCTGTCTTCGTACCTCAGCGTTTGGTGCGTGAAACTTTCCAAGAATTGCGTTGGGGAGTGCTATTATGTTTCAATGGTGACGTGACTTTCGATTAGCTACGGCCATTCGGAGCTCAATCTCCGAATAATCCACATATTGGAGAGGCACCAAAGTGCTCATGACGTTACTGCAAACGTTTTCATATTTGGTGTAAAAATTAACTGATTTATTACTCGAATTTCTTCACTGGTTGGTTCAAATTTGAGTTTTGGATTTGCAGATGTTTTCTAAATTTCACAATCCTTGCTTTAATTAATTTCTGGATGTCTAAATCGAATTTTCAGGACGTTCGTTTCACCAAAATGCAAGAACACTTTTCGCTCGTAAAGGAATCGTCAATTTTCCAAGTTTAAATTGTCTGATTTTGTGAGTTTCTCTTTAGATTTCTTGTTTATGGATGATGGCAAAAGGCTTATTTTTTCAGAGAGCAAGAATGAACAACTTTCGATCATTTTCCTCCAATGCGAAAATGAGTTTCATTTGCAAGATGCCGATTGGCTGTTGTAGTTGTCGAGAGATTATACCATGGCACGTCACATTCAATGAGATGCACTAACAGATAAATGACATGAAAAACTTGCCAAAATATTTTACAGTTTGATTTTTCGGTTATTGTAAACATTTACATAACAAAGATACTTCATAAATGAAAATTGAAGGCTAGGATTGAATTGAAAAAAACATTAAAACGGACCAACATCCAATTTAAGGAGTTAATTTGCACAAAAATTTAAATATTGCTCTATGTTTATTAAATTTCAAACGTATAATCATTAAATTATTCAACATATTTTGCGAATAATTAATTTTTAAAAGTAGTCTCCTCTGCATAGTAGAAAAACCACAATTTTTATCGAGCCTACGTACAGCATTGTTGCGCTTTCGCTCAGCGTGTATAAATTTAAACAGCTGTACGTTCATATGTTCATAAATTATGGGAATTGAGGGACGATGAAAACGATATTAACGTACGTGAAGTATTTATGAGTGCTCCCATTGTGACACGTTTTGTCTTTGCTTCTTCTATAGGAGAAAATGTGTGGTTCTCTTTCAAAACATTATGACTGAACGTGATGTGCAAAAGTGTGCATTGTGATCATATATCCTGCACATTGTAGGGAGAAAGTAATTAAAAAGAAAATAGGAGCACCTACACTCATTAAGTGCTGTACCAGCACCTGTCCAGCAGCATCCTGGAAGAACCACCCTCCCAGTATCACTATTCCAGTAGTACCTCCTAGCAGTACCTCCCAGTGTCACACTTCCACCAGCACCTCCCAGCAGTCCCTCCCAGCACAATCCTCCCAGCACACAGTACCTGGAAGTCCACGTACGACACACACATAAACACACACATGCAGACCACACACACCACTTTCACTGCGGCGTATATGTGCGCGCCACGAGCGCTGGAGTTCATTTCCAGTTGTGGAGCGGTGTGGTGCGCAGTGCGTGAACCTTGTGCGAGTTACCAGGTCACTCTCAGTCCAGTCGCAGATCAGAGTGTTCGGTCGGTTCAGAGGAGTTGTGTTGGGGCATACGCAGACATGAATAGCAGGGTGAGTATTTGCTGCTTTTTGGGGAATTCTGATAATGCTAAGCTTGGTTTGATTTTTGTTCGTGTATGTTTTTCGTGTGTCTAGTTTTGATAAGGATGTAAGTTGTGTGTCAACTTTTGGTTTACGTTACGCCTTCAATGTGAGAGCTGAAATTCAATTACACCTTTACGTTTAGCAACTACCATTTCGCGTGTCAAGATACCGTCTTTTCTAGGGGGATAAAGGGAAAAATTCAAGATTCATGACGAGGATAGAGAAACAGATCGATTAGAAGAAGTTACAACATTAGTGAATCGTAACTAAGAAATAACGATGTAGGCACAGCGGCGATGCTGTGCGATTGTCCTGAACTTGAACACATTCATCTGAGGTGCATGCATTGCAGCGGGAGGACGATGTTCCTTAATGTCAACTCAATAGAAAGTTTCAGGAGCAGGGGCCATGAACTGAGCTTTGCCTTCGCAGAACTCTGGTCCATTTCCGCACAGAAAACGAAAGTTATCGTTTTTGATAAATTCTTCGCTCTTTAACTTTTACTGTATTTCCGTGGGGTAGACGAAAGTTATCTTTTTGGATGTATTGTTCACTCTTTTACTTTTATTACCATGAGTAGACGAAAGTAGTTATTTTTAAAGTATTCTTACCTCTTTTACTTTATTTCCGCACAGAAAACGAAAGTTATCAGTTTGGATGTATTCTTCGCTCTTTTACCTTAAGTGAGCCACGTGTAACTAACTGGGTTGTTGGAAGTTTAGTCACCTTTTGTAAGAAGTAATAAATTTTTTTATCGTTCCTCGTAATCTTTGATGTGAAGCAAAAAAATATTTCATAGCTTGTGGTCATTCCGAAAGGCGCAAGTCAAGTTCCTTGTTGTCAGTTCACGTATAAGTAGACTTATGTCTTTTTCTTTAATAGATCTCCAGTCTATTCAGGATCCGCTCTGCGATATTCTGCAATTAAAAGAATCAAGGGTAGCACAGCGCGAGAAGTGCACGAACATGTGAACATTTCTCTATTTCTCAATATTTCAAGTAGATTATTGATGAATCAGTTCTCCATGTGATGCCACGCAAACGCTCATTATTTTGGTTTATCGAAGTCCAAGCCCATGAATCCCAGAAGATTTCAAATATAACTTGCGTTTAACAATTAAAAGTGTAGATGTTAAAAGTGTTTAAAAATCCCCTCTCGGCTTTAAATTTGAAAACACCTTGCTGAAAAATACTTAAATTTTTCCAATGTCGAGGCAGTGTGAATGATTACCCTTTTTCTTTCTATTTCATTATTATCTATGTTGATGCCATCTGAAACTAAACGTACTTTTCATTCTCGCCCCCAAATTAAAATAGAACTAGCAATAAATCATGTTTTTAAAAGTAAATCTTGTTGGCGTGGAATTTCCCATGAGGATTTCGAAATCCCCTCGTTCATGTTTTTCTTACTAAGATGTTTCCCTCTTCTTTAACATGATCAGTACCCATTAACTTCAAGTTAGGGTTATTGTGTACCGATTTACTTAAAATCTAGATTATCTGATCATACTTAATGCCGATATCGAAACCGCAAAGCTTCGAGAAGAGGAAACTTGGGATCAAGATCTAAATTTCCCCCCCGCAACATGAGACCCAACAATTTTGGAATAAAATTTTAATCTATTAAGGAGAGGTATAGGTGTCAATAATTCCGGGAAAAATTTGGATCTTGATCCGAAACTTGGGTACGCTAGCATTTGATTTAGTTAAGGTTTGAGGAGGCAGAGCTCATGGAACTGTGATAATTTCAATCCAGGTCTAAAAATAAGGAATGTCAAGTAATAAGATTAATTCAACATTGCACTGATGAAACGGTAAATTACTTTGTACTCAAGTATCGGAAGTGATCTATTTTATCAGCAGCGGAGTGCAGCCGAAAATATCTTCCTGGACTTATGTGGGATGCCAAGTCTATAAAGTTTTTTTCCTGTGACCTGGTAGATCACTTGGTATTTAGATCAAGGTACTCCTTACAGCTTCGTGCAACGACCTACTGGCTTCCTCAAGGTTCCTGGAAGTTCCTTACATGGAGCTAGGTGCCTCTCAGAGATTTACTCGTATTTACGGACTTAAGCATACTTTAAGGCTCCCTGCATGAACTTACGTTGGCGTGCCGTAAGGTTCCTTGCATTGAATTAGGTGTGCCTAAAGGTTCCCTGCATGGACCTTGGCGTGCCTATAGGCTCTGTGCAGGTACCTAGGCGTGTCTTTAGGTTCTGTGCATGAACCTAGGGGTGCCTTGAGGTTCCCTGCATGGACTTAGGCGTGCCTTACGGCTCTGTGCATGAACCTAGGGGTGCCTTGAGGTTCCCTGCATGGACTTAGGCGTGCCTTACGGCTCTGTGCATGAACCTAGGGGTGCCTTGAGGTTCCCTGCATGGACTTAGGCGTGCCTTAAGGCTCTGTGCAAGAACCGAGGGATGCCTTAAGGTTCCCTGCATGGACATAGGTTCCGTGCTGCGTATGTTGATTCACGCCACTCTAGTTAATTGAAGTTCCGATCTTTGAAATCAAGACTTCAATGGGTGGCGGCAATGGAGAGCGTAATCGTTTCTTTAATTAAACTCAACGTGTTTACAAGTATTTTGCATGTGAGTAAACACCATTCCATGCGCTCAACTTTGCATCAGAAGATCTTAATTAATGTTCAATGACTTTGCTTTAAGCAACGGCCATTTAAAGTTTACAAGCAGCCATTGAAAATAAATGAAAGGTCCAATTACAACAAGTGAGTTTAGTGGTACACTCGTGTGGACATGGCAGAAATCATCAAGGTGAACGCGGGTTATATTTATCGATGTATTAATCCTACGGGGTTTAATTTGAGTGTAGTCATTTTACTTCTCCTGACAATATCAAGAAGATGTTACGAGCAGTGTTAAGTTTTTTATTGGATAGCAGAATTGAGGGTTGAGTTTGTTATTCCTTGCACAAAACTTCACGGGACGGGTACACACATTTGTAGAAAAAATGTATTTGGGGCTGAATCCTAGATGTGTTATTCTTGTCCACACATTTTCAGTTACATGTTCTGCTGCGTCTCATTTTCGATTTCAGATCAATGTTTAAAAATTTCCAAGATTTAATTTCAACTGTTGTGCTGTCTTTACTCGTGTCAATTAAATATTATGAAGTTTTATGAAAGTTTGAGTCCATGTTTTTCTCTCTCATATTGTATTAATTGGGGTGGGGAATACATATGAGTGTAATTCTATTTTTTCTAAGTTAATTTTTGTGTATCAACGCAATGTTTTAATTTTGTCACTAATTTTCTTGAATTCGTGTTGAATTGACTGCTGGAAAATTGTGTGGAAAGAATCGGCTGAGAATGTCACATACCTTTCACTTTTTTTATCTCTTTACAAGATGTACTTTGGTCGTTCGATCAGATACATTTCACAAAAAACGCAAATACGCAAGCAAAAAAAGAAGCTTTATAAACTCGCACTGAACGTCTACAATTTTTCGATGCGAAATTTCAGCTCATAAATTTGATTTCCAATTCCTTTATTGTCCATCATGTCCATCATGTCCATCATGTCCATCACAACCAGAGTTCATCATCAACCTTCAATGGCTGTCTGATTCTGAGAACAAGTCCAGTACTTCGGCTGTCCCCTGAAATGTGACTACCTCTTCCATGACAGTCTACCTCAAATTTTACAACATCTCATTCAAAGCTTAATATACGCCACTAAATATTTAACTCATTAATTCAGCTAATGCATTACTTTGTTCACCATACGAATAACAGGGGATAATATACCTTATTTCAATACAAATAAATTGAGGTTCGCATAAGATGATGCCGCTCAACTCAAAGAAGTAAAGGTCTTACCTCAAAGCAAATCCCTCGTCTGTCTGACACTAAAAAAAATAGGAAAAATGGAGAAAATAAAAAATTAACTCCCGTCTCAGGCTCGTAACTGAGTTCCGATAGTGAGAAACCTCAACCTTTTCTTCTGTCCAGGTTTTGGCTCTGTGCCTCTTGCTGGGGCTGATCGTCGTGGCTCAAGCATCTCCAGCGAAGTTGGACGACCTGGAAGAACAGCGCCAGTCGAGGAGCGGACGTGACGACGACGACGATGACGATGAGAAGCGCCCGTACAGCTTCGCGTGGGAGGCGTCGCGTCACTACCACGGCGCCCCGGACAGGGAGCACCGGGAGGAGAGGGGGCCTGACGGCATCACCAGGGGCGTCTTCAGGTGTGTTGGTGCATAATTAGTGCATAGTTAGTGTGTTGGTGCATAATTAGTGCATAATTAATGTGTTGGTGCATAATTAGTGCATAATTAATGTGTTGGTGCATAATTACTGCATAATTAATGTGTTGGTGCATATTAGTGCATAATTAATGTGTTGGTGGATAATTACTGCATAATTAATGTGTTGGTGCATAATTAGTGCATAATTAATGTGTTGGTGCATAATTAGTGCATAATTAATGTGTTGGTGCATAATTACTGCATAATTAATGTGTTGGTGCATAATTACTGCATAATTAATGTGTTGGTGCATAATTACTGCATAATTAATGTGTTGGTGCATAATTACTGCATAATTAATGTGTTGGTGCACAATTAGTGCATAATTAATGTGTTGGTGCATAATTACTGCATAATTAATGTGTTGGTGCATAATTAGTGCATAATTAATGTGTTGGTGCATAATTACTGCATAATTAATGTGTTGGTGCATAATTACTGCATAATTAATGTGTTGGTGCACAATTATAAAAAAATTCTCCTCTTTTTATCTCTGAATATATTTAACAAAACTCTTGCCTCTAACTTGAAGCCTTGAATCATGCGGTGATTGTCCCTGGATTCGTGCAGGCATGTGATCATTGGTACAGATGGCACAGGATAAAACAATCTCGTTTTAAACCTGAGAACTTTCATGAACACGGCGATACGAGCCCAATATTTGCTATCTTGGCATGCGCTTGACACATGATGCTACTGAATACTTTTATACTGTTCAACGTAGAATGCATTGATTGATGTCAATTTATCAGAGATATTTTGAACACAGAAGTATCATTGACTGCAGATTTGTGAATGAAACCAATTTGAACTTTCATGACAAAGCCTTCAGCATTCAAAAGGTTGCAAAACCAAGTTGAACTTTCTTGAAAAAGCATTCAGATGTTCGCAAATTTTACTATTGCATCTCAGGTACGTAGACCCGACGCTACGAGTTCAGGAAGTGATCTACACAGCTGATGACAACGGCTTCCACGTTGAGAATACCAACGATCCGGAGTACACGGAGGCGCAGATCGCCGAGCGGGAGCGACATGCCCAACTTTTCCAGAAGATCGCCGAGGAACATTCCAAAATCGGTTCAGAGCACGCGCTCCGGGCTGCAGAACTCGGTTACGAACCTCAGACGTGAGCTATTTTTTCTCTCTTTCCTGCATTTTTCCGGCGTATTTGAGTGTGAAAGAGACGAGGGCTGTTCTCTGAGGTAAGACCTCTAGCTCTTGACCAGGACTTTGGGTGTGAGTTCATTTTAACCATGCCTAACTTTTCCACTTGTGTGACTCAAATGAATTATTTTGAACGCAATGACGATGTTTTGACGATATTAATTGGATAGGCTAAAATTTAGACGAAATAAATACGATTGGAGCTCATGTGTACCACTTAATTAATTAATTTGGATATAAGTAATTTTCTTGATATATTTACTGACTCCTTCAAACGAGTAAACAGAGCCACTGAATTTCTCAGATAAACTTGAACTATACGTGTATTCATACCAGCAATTATTCACCTCCGATTGTATTTAATTTCAATTATCAGTTGTGGTTTAATTGCAGAGAAAAAAAATATTTTCAAAGTGCACTTTCGTTTCAAGTGAGGTTACTAAAGCACCGTCATAGTTTTCTAACGAACTGAATTAATCATGCTTGCAAGCGTGACTATACAGGAATTTTTCAAACAAGCTCCGCGTTTTTTATCGCGCGCAACTAATTGCAAGTCATTAACAACGATGGTAATTGCTTTGTTCTAACTTCATTTACACTTTAATAGCAAGACTCGCGTATTCCCACAAATAAAAGTAATATCCATTCGAACTATACTCACATTTCATTCTCAGAACTCACGGACTCTTTCAAATCAGAAAGATTTCTTTCTAACTTTACTCACACGACAGAAGGACTCACAAATAAAAGCGATATCAGTTCAAACTTTACTCACAAGACTCGGGGACTCTTACGAATAAATGCGATATTCTTTACTCTCAGGACTCACGGACTCACGAATAATATCCGTTTAAACTTTACTCACAAGACTTACGGACACGCAAATAAACGCAATATCCGTTCGAACCATGCTCACACTCAGACACTCTACTAAAAGTACTTGCCCCTACAGGTACGACGCCCCAGTGCATGTTGAGTACCCTGACGGTAACGTAGACCCAGCATCGCTCCCTCAGTTCACGCCCGTGCTGGAGAAGGCCCGTAACTTGCACCAGGACTTGTTCGAACGCATCCGCGCTCAGCACGCTCGTATTGCGGCTGAGAGGAAGACTGATCCCGCTGATGAAGAAACTGGAGAGCCATTCGAATAGTAATTGCAGTATTAGTTTAAATACTACGTCTGTGATTTGTGGCTAAAATTTTAAAGTCTTCATTTTCTATTTTCCGAAATATTTTCTATTTTCCTGCTGATGAAGAAATTGAAGAGTCATTTGAATAGTAATTGCAGTTTTAGTTTAAATACTACGTCTGTGATTTATGGCCAATACTTTAAATTCTTCGTTTCTCTATTTTCTGTTTATTTGCTATTTTCCTTATTTTCAGTTCATATTTAATTTCTGATGCCGTGTTTCATTTCATCGAATCTTTCCGTTATTCTTACTGCTTTTATGTCTAATCACACATCTTGTAAAATTATGCAAGTCCAAACTCAACTAATTTACCCTGGTTACGTTGATAATGATTACGATAGGTTAGTTATTTTTTCTCTCATTGGTTATATCTTATACCCGGATTATTTATCCCTCATGGAATTATACCCATTGCCGTAACGAATTCTGTGTCCTAATTTTTGACATTCATATTCCAGTTGAGCCGACGATAAAAACAATTCTCTTTTGAGAATTTCGTCCTTGTTAGGGTTAATGAAATTCAAAAGATTCCGATGGACCTCAGTCAAAGCACCTTTATTCCTTATAACTTGAAAACTATTGATTCTAGTTAAAAATTCTGTCACCATTATTCTGATTTTCTTTTTATACGCAGGATTTATACTATTTATGTCTCTTCCTACACTGTCTCTTTTGAAATTTTCGTAATGCTTAAAGTACATTTAGCGTGGCAAAAAATTTCTTAGACTTGCTTAGAAATATTTTCATGAATAAATTTTCCGTACTTATGATGCTGAAACAAATGCCCAGATAATTTTGGCCGATGCATCCTTTTGTACACGGGCGAGTAAAAATCTTTCAAACAATGTACAGGTCTGAGTGCAAGGCTCTTTAATCTTTTTCAGAATTGTCCGTATATATTCACTTGACTTGAACGATTTAAGAGATGAGTCAATATATTAATAAGCGAGTTTTTCCCTCCTCTCATAGTATACTAATTATACACTTCAAGTGAGCACTGTGAGCTCAACAAACTACTAAAAACTCACATCGTTCGATGAGCACACGATTAAAACATTGACTGTTCAATTTTTAACTTCACTAGATTTTTTAAATAAAATCCGAAACTCCGTTTCATACGCTCATCAGTACTGTCTTACGCTAAATGATTCATTCGATTTTTTAAAAGGCTGTGTTTAGCTAAATTAATTCGTGAGAGAAGAGTTAACGATGACAAACAGCGTTCTTCTATGGCAACTGTTACATGTTGAAGAGACTCGTGTGAGTGGTGGGTAAACTGTACAGTGCCTACCTTACTATGTGTGTATGTCAAGTGATTTGCAGGATTTTATACCACGATCATATAATCTACTGTATCGAAACTCGAACTCCGAGGCCTTCATTGGTCTGTTTCCTGTAAAGCTATCGCGTCTGAATTATAATTAAATTTGCTCGTAAATCTTCATTTTAAATGAATTTCTTTTATTAAGTTATTTATTTGTATTTCTTTCTAATTATTTCAAATGCATTTCCTTTTAACATTATATTAGAAGGATCTTCTGATGTTGATGGATATGACATGTTTTGACTAATAAACTTTCTTGATGCTGCTCTGTCTAACGTAGACGACCATTCAAATTGTACACTTCCCACCTGCTGCATCTTTGTATGTTCGTAAAGTCGTTTTATTATGTATAAAACAAAGTAATATTTCATGACTTTATTTTACATCATTTTCCACCAAAAAAGATGATAAACACTATCCATTATCAGGCAAATGAAGTTCTGTGATGAAATTTTACATAATTGTACATGACAGTGAATAGTCTCTTTCCGTTATCTCATAGGGGAAAAAGATTTAAATTATTAGTAGTAATAGATATGAATAATAATACAGTAACTATTATTATTATGAGATTTTTCGCGCGTTCACTATTTAGTTGGGTCGAGTTAGGTCCTCCGTTTCATTGCTTTAGATTTAATGATATTTTTAGTTTCAAACGATGGCACAATATTTTTTTTAAAGAAATTCGATGCTGCTAAACGAGTCGTCGGTAAAAACTTCGAAAATATTGATAGAAAATGTTGCATTTTTAAAGGCCATTGTAATTTTTACGAACTCGTACATCATTTTACGATAAAAACGGCAAAAATAAACATACTCATACTGAAAAGAATGAGGCCAACGGTAAGTTGGAATAAAAGTTAGAACCAAGAAACTTCTGAGATCTTCCGAGGAATTGATTAATTTTTAGAGCACTTTAGGAGTTGAACAGTAGCCTGAATTTTTAAATCGTGACCAATTTCACCGACTCTTACCTATTGAAAACTTTTGCAGTATCACAGTCAGCAAAAACAAATTCTTAGCTTACCGCCCTTTCCTAACACTGACGTCAATTTTAATTTTCAATTATAATTTTATAAGAACATCCTGCGCTAAGAATATATTCAAGTTTCCATTCCAAATTCGTGACCATTACTTCGTTTAATTTCGACTTTCTTGTTAATTACGTAAGAAGTTAGAACTTTTTAGCTACTATAGACGCTCCTCAGGAATCGAAGAACCTTTAGTTCCTCTGCAGTAGTTTTAGCTTAACTAGGTTAATATTTTCTCTCCCTTGGCTCTCTAGTCGAATAAAGAAGGTAGCAACAACATCAGAAGCATTACACTCAACTCGGCTGATCACCTCAATATTCCAGAGCGTTTTTACGTTTATATCGCGCTGCATGGTTCGAACAGACCGCCTTTCGCACACACGGTGACTGGAGTTTTGTGGTAACTTTCTTTGAATTTTATCGCTTAAAGCCTTGAGCAGCAGTTCGTCGCTCAGGAGATACGCGTTGTGCTTTGCAGGAGACTGCAGCTCACTTCAGACATGCATCATGAATGACGTGCCTGATTTGGAAAAAACAGAATTTCAAGGACATTTAATTTTGAAGTATTAAAATAGAACCGAGACTTTCACTTTTTATTGTGAAATTCATGACTTGTACTGTATTAATTCTACTGAACTTCTATGCATCCTTAATTCTCATAGTATTCAACACTGATGTGGTGAAATCTTTCTCGCTTCCGTAAATACATACAACACGGGGTATAATTCATGTTTAATTCATTTAGGTTGAATATTTTTCAAAACAATTAGCTTCTGATAAATGAAGGGGTTGTTGACTTCATACTGGCTTTATTTGTACACATGGCTTCTAGGTTCTTTTCAGTAAATCTCACGATCACGAATTTCTCTTTGATGTTGGAGTGTGAGAAGACCTCAATGCCTGTACCAACTTTAAATGAAAAAATGACTTACAGAAGACTGTTCCTTCGACTGTCTGGCGTTTTATGCATGCATCAGGCCTTCATTCCCTGTAATGGTAAGTCATGTAATTTACTCTTGATTTAATTCGTATTGTGATATACCTGCTGATAATCCACCAGTGATGCTTGAAATATGTATTGCACAATATGTCAAACCAAAAAGTACCGCACCACTGGAAAGTCAACAGTTTTAGCAAAATACGTCTACATCTTTGTATATGTCAGCATCATTTTCGGCCCTCCTAAATAAAATTAAATTTTAGAAGTCTTCACAATCGTGAAAGTCCTCAAGAAGTCCCTAGTGTTTTTGGTAAATCTATAGGGATATTCAAAAAATAACCAGAGGGACCAGCATTCATTTACTGAACTTCGCTCCCATAACTCAGCAATTTGACGATTACGCTTTTAGATGATAACTACGTACATAAAAGCTACCAACGTACTTTCGTGTATGAAGATAATTTGGCCACCTTTGTTTGGGTCATCTGTTATTGATCTATCGACAGCACTTTGTTTTGAAACAAAACTCTTATTTTATCTCCTTTTTTACAATGAAACTTTAGCTCATTTAGAGTTAGTTTTCGAACATTAATATTTCCAATTCTCATCAATTTTCAACCTTTCTACGGGCAAGTTACACTCTTAAAAATAATTGTCCACAAACCTATTAATCAATAGCTGTGCTGTTTTTCTCAGACAACTTTACATTTTTCGATATTGTTACGTCAAGCTACTGTTCGCTTTAAGATCTGCTTAATATTATTATATCCCGAACCGTGCTATTCCTATACTATCCATTGTTTGAAGCTCTCATCTAAGCTCTTCATCATTCCGCGTCAAAATAGCTAGTCTTAGTTTGCAAATTGCATTCTCTCTATATACACTCACATCACCGTCTTATTTGCAGCCAATACGACACGCCTCTGAAAACGGTCGAGGTTGTCTCTGGATCAGTTGGACCAAGCTTGCTCGCCAGAACAGCAAGCGTGGTAGCCCCAGGTGAAGACCATCCTGATTTCCAAGGCTACGGAGTCCCTCTGGGAACCTTCCGAGATGACATTACTGAAGAAGAAGCCCTGATGTTGCTCATGCAAGCCGACGCTGCTCACATTGAGCGCTTCCAGTCAGAAGCTGATCTCCATGAAGCCTTGGTTTTGGAAGGTCCGGGAGCTGTAGCAGTGCTCCGTGCTCGGCTGAATCAAGCGGGGTTACCTAGTCCGACAGACGCGTCGGGAGGTTTCCGCCAGGGAGTTTCAGGGAGCACCAAAAGCTTATCATCTCAGGGTAACAGGCGTCAGGGAAACGTCAATGCGGGAGGAATAAATAGAAGGAAAGCAAATGCCTTCCAATCACAAGCAGCGAGCTCCTCTCACTCGAAAAATCGAGTTTCACAAGGCCACTCGCAGTCGCCACGGACTGAATATGCGTCTGACCAACAGAGTCAAGGGGCGGGTGGTCAAAGTTCAGCGGCAAACCAAGGTACTGGGGCAAGTACTCACAATGAGGTAGCTGGTACAGGTAGTCAATACTCTGCTGGTCGTCAAGGTTCACAAGGAGTGAGCACATCTGGGCAATTTAATGCTGCGAATCAAAATACGAGAACTGCTACGCAATTCAACTCTGGTAATCAAGGATCTAGCAACACAGGACATAATAATAACCAGCCAGCCTCATCCGTGCGTCAATCAGCTCCTGGTCACCAAGGATCTCAGGCCAATGAGCATTCTTCGGGAAACAAAGTTTCAGCTCACGGTTCTGGCGCACATGATCATTCTTCACCTCACCGGCATTCTGTACCTTCCTCTACTGGTACTGAGAAGTTTTCGGTTGGCTCTCAGGCGAACTCAAACAGAAACACTGGAGAGGCCAAGTTTAATCAAGGTTCGGTCCCTGCAAATAGGAATCAAGCGAAATTAACCTCTTTTGGAGGTGTGAATAAACAGTCTTCCGTTGGACAACACAATTCTGGAAATGCAGGAGGTTCACACTACTCAGCAAATGCAGGACAGCCACAACACGCAGCAAATGCAGGACAGTCACAATTCTCAGCAAATGCAGGACAGCCACAACAAGCAGCAAATGCAGGACAGCCACAACACGCAGCAAATGCAGGACAATCTCAATTCTCAGCAAGTGCAGGACATTCAAAATTCGCTGCAAATGCAGGACAGTCCCAATTCTCAGCAAATGCAGGACATTCAAAATTCGCAGCAAGTGCTGGACAGCCACAACACGCAGCAAATGCAGGACAGCCACAACAAGCAGCAAATGCAGGACAGCCACAACACGCAGCAAATGCAGGACAATCCCAATTCCCAGCAAGTGCAGGACATTCAAAATTCGCAGCAAATGCAGGACAGTCCCAATTCTCAGCAAATGCAGGACATTCAAAATTCGCAGCAAGTGCTGGACAGCCACAACACGCAGCAAATGCAGGAGAGTCTCAATTCTCAGCAAATGCGGGACAGTCACAATACTCAGCAAATACTGGGCAACCACAACACTCAGCAAATGCAGGACATCGTCAAACAAGACCCAGCCATCATCAGTCAGCTGTCGGCGGACAACAGCAGAATCTTCATCAATTTAACGTTGCTGCAGGCCAAGGGCAAGCCTCAAACTCTGGACGTTACCAGTACTCGAATGCTGGTCGAGGACAAAGCCATGTCGGTCAGGGAACCACCAACTTTCGGCAAGCTGGAACAGACGTCCATTACGATAACGCTGACCAGGAAGCAGCCCTTGCAATAATTGCGGAGCAGAGAGACAACCATCTACGTCAGTTCCGGAAAATCGCTCAGGCCCACGAAGCAATAGGGGACGAACATCACCAGCTCACTCTTGCAGCCTTGCAGAAGCAGAAGATGAAAATTCAAGCATGGTGAAGAGACCTCGCTTGGATATAAGGTTACGTTAAGTTCAATGCAGAGGGAATTAAGCCAAGAACGCTAAACATAAATGTATACGGACTTGTGTGTTTTCTTAGGATTCTGTCTCAGCGTAACGTCCAAACTGCTGCGACATTAGCGGTGATAATTCATCTTACTCACGGCTTCCTGATTTTTTATGAGAAACTGCGGCCAGATTGCGTTTCTTTATGCTCTGTAAAACCCTTTTTAAATTTGTATTTGGTTTCCGGGGAAAAGTTCAAATCATGAATTTGTTCCGTACACAATTCGAATAAAATTTACGCTGTCAATATTTTTTAAAGTTTGGCTTTATTTATATGAGTTACCATGGTTTAAATCCTCTGCTGGGCATTATCGCAGCGTAAAAATTGTAATATCGCTACCTTGATTAATAAAATTATTGGTGGCTTGTAACATTCAGCTCCGGCACCAACAACGAACAAACGTGTTCAGTGCTGACAAATAATCAGAGCAGCAATGATTTGAGTAAAGACTACGATAAAAAAGAGTGAAAATTCAAAATCGTGAAATTTTCCGAATTGAAAAAATTGTAACAGTTTTGTGCACCCCAAAGGTAATTTCCTTAGGTTGCTTGGCTTCATGTCACTTGTTCTTCTGCAATATGAAAATGTTTTAAAATTGATAGCATTTATCATTCTACTCGTAGAATGAATTTGTTGCTACTGGACTTTATATCAATTCTCTTTCTTCTTCAGTTTAAAGCTGTTCCTTCCAAACTTTATAGCATTCGTAATTCTTCTTTTGGTTTGAATATGTCACCACTGGATTATACATCACTTGTCTCTCTTCAGTACAGTATGAAGCTGTTCCTATAATCAAGATGGACTAAGCTTTGCTTCGCTTCTATAACTTGTTCTGTGCGATTTTCAATGGGAAATATTTCTCACCCTGAATTCTTGACAACACATTTCTAGATGCCTCCACTCATGTTTCACATTGATTTACTACGTTATATTCGTATTAGCCCCAGTTCTTGTTAATTATTACTAAGTGTGTTTGGATAAAAGAAACTCGTTCTCATCGTTGGATTTTTTACTATACCAGCCTTCGAAACTCACACGCAAACGAAGTAATGTGTCATTATGATCAGAAGATTCTATTTTAGAAGTTTATCATGGAAACTTAGGTGCTACATCTCAATTACCGTCTAACGCTTCGCATAAGTAAGAATGAGATGTTTATTTGTTCTCATTATCATCATCAGTAAGCTTTCATGCAAATCATGAAGAGCGGTAGCCAGAGCGCGTCAATTTCCATGTTTATATAACCCCAGTGAAGTTCCGTTGTGCATTTTTGTATTAGACCCCCAATTTGTAGGTTAAATTACAAAAATGAATGCATGCGAGAACCCAAATTGCACAAACGCTTTTCATTCCTTGCTGTCCTAGCTCATTACTATAGTTTGACTTATTTTAACCAGCAAGAATTAAATTATCAAATGTCATTTGGCGGTCATTTCTAGTTGGCGCTTTTAAATTAGACCGCTCGAGATAGCTTTTGAATCGAAGAAGCAATTATTCCAATTAGTCTAATATACTTTCATCAAGAATAGTTGTTATTGAGCTCTAGTAGAAGAATTTATGCGAATCTTTCAAATTTTAAGAGAACAAGCCTCTAACAATCACATTAAGCGTATTCTGAATTAAACAGCATAACTTCATTAATGAATAATTCCCTCATTTATGGCAGAGACTTTTAATTTCTTGCAGATTCTACGCAGAGCAGACAATATAGATAGATAATATACATAGAGTATAACCCTATTGAGATGAAAATTACATGCCTCATAGATTTCTTTATCGCATTCTCACTAGAAGTGCCACCGTGCATGAACTTAATTGAACTCAAATTTTGTTTATTTAGCTTTTGAAAAACTTGGATTTTTGCCGTTTTCGGCGTTGTATTGAGAGACTAAATCATTCAAACTTAGTTCATTAATATTCATATTTTTTGGCTTTTGAAAGGCCCATTCGCACAAGATTTAAGATTTTTCAAGATTTTATTGACTTGTGACGCTTCCATTCGAACTTGATTAAACATTTTTTGATTTCTTCTTGGCTTTAGAAAGGCGCATTCGAATTTGAATAAAAATTGTCCGATTTCTTTTTGACATTTGTACGGCCCATTTAAACACGAACTAATATTATTAGACTTTCACTTGACACTTGCACTACATACTCAAACTCGATTTAGGATTACTCAATTTCCTCTTGACTTTTGCAAAGCTCATTCCAAGTAGATTTAAGTTGTTATTTCGATTTTCTCGTAACTTTACCTAGTGACCTAGTTTTTTACAATCACGAGATCGTATAGAAAAATAACACATATTTGGAATATACACCTATTGAATTCGCTGAGCATATTGTAGAAACTTTTCTAATTACTTTGAAAAAAAAAAAATTATTTGCGAAAAAAAAACTACCATTAGGGCTAAATTGTGAAACTTTTTGTGGGGTTCATTTATTTCCTTGTTAATACCAATAATTTTTTTCGTTCATTGTTAGAGGTTTCAATTATGTAAGCAAGCAGAAAGGGTGTATCAAGTGTTCCGGCAAAAAACTCTCTTCTGGTGTGAAATATTAATCAAAAGGAGAGGTAATATTATAGATTTACATAGTTGTAATGTCTAGTGGTTATGGACACTTACATTAATTCGATTTACAATGAAGGGCTCGATATCAATAAAATGAATAAATAAACGAATCAATGCCACTTGCGATTTCCGAGAAGCAAATTTCGTATTGTGATCAAATTAATAAAAGAACAGTAGAATAAATTTAAAATTGACCTACAGTGACGTCATATGAAAAAATAATTGGTTATTTTTAAAGTTACTTTTCTATGAGACAACTAACCTTCGTTCCTTGGATTAATTATTATCGAAGTCTAATGAAAACTTACTGAGTTCATTTCTAAAACATTCCAGTATATATGACGAAACCCTTTCATAGGCTTTTAAATATTACTGAACGCTGCCACATAACTGGAAAATGAAGTTGTTTTACAACTTTGAAAACATAAAACTATGAAGAGCATCTATAGTTGAGCGAGTTGTTCGACGTTTTGAAAATATTATACTTCTTCTACTTAATACTGTTCATTTTGGAATTTTCGATAAAATCTTTAGACATTGAGATTCGGTGTAGGATTATTTTCTCGTAATAGAAACTTGAGGCTCAACCTTTGGTTTTTCAAACTTTGAATAATTACAACACAAAAATCCATCAGGAAAATTTATTAGAAAAATTTAATGGTTAAGATCCGCAGATGATATTGCTCCATCTCAAATTAACACACACTTTTTTCCATTAAGAATTCCTAAAAAGCGTATTTGATGCCCAGTAATTTCGCTCAAAGATTACTGTGCGTGATACCTCCACCTACATCTTCATTTCAACCCACATTGTGCGACCAGGTTTTCTCGAAGAAAGTTGTCTGGCTGTAAACTCGACGCAAAGACATCGGAACTCGAAGTTGACTTTATACGACAACTTGGGAACCAACTCCAGCAAGTCTAAGATTAGAGACTAGCTAATTTGTCTCCCCCTGAGATGTAATCAGCTCGTAATTATAGCTCAAACTGAAGCAAAAGTGGCCAGACCGTCGCTCTTAAACAAACTCCCTGACGACCCGGGGTTATCTCTTCACTTTTCATCGCACTGCCTGAAGTCTCGCCTGATCCTATGGCCGTCGATCAGAGCAAAAAATCTGAGGAAGTTTTCGTAAGAGAACGCTTGTGATGAATGAAGCTGAATAAATCCGTGATGAAAGAGCAATTTAATTCGAGTGCGCGCGAAACTTTGGGGTGAATAACGCGTGTTCGAAACTAGGAGCTGGCACAACTCCCTAATGGATTTTATGGCGAAGTCATGACCTCTATTGTTGTTACACAGAGCTGTAACGAATTACAACACTGCTTTCTGGGTAGCGTTACAATGGCTCTGAAGCAGCATGGACCGAGGGATGAGTTTTTTGACGCTGGCGTCGTGCATTGATTGTTCGTTTGTTCGTGCATGACTACAAGGACGGAATAGGAGAATGAAAGTGAAGACTTACAAGAGAGGCCAAAAAATCAAAACGTTTTTTACCCTATGAATGAATCATTTGCATGAAGAATAGGATCAAATTAACCGTCTTCGCATTTTCCTACATTCATTTTGAAATACGGGAAAAATTGAATTAAAATGAAAATTAGCACATGTTTTTTGTTTATTCACAATTTTTGCAAATGAATCTCCCATTTTTGAGATTGGTTTTCATTTAGAAATATTTTTATGTCAATGAAGGAAAATACTTTTAACCTTTTTATTCTAACTAAAATTCATTCTTTTTCAATGTTTCCTGTAAATCCTTTTGAAGATGTCATTATTTTTCAAAAAATTGTGTTCTGCAATCCCAAATGACTTGTTTGTACTTAAAGTACTTTTATTTCTAGCTCATAGTCAGACTTCAGAGATACTGTACTGGAAATTAGACTTAAGTTTTAGTTAGACTTTGAACTTAGTTGGACTTTAGAGGTACTCAAAAATTATGTTCCGTAATCCAACGTGACTTGTTTGTGGTTGAAACACTTTCATTTCAAGCTCAGTTAGATTTAGAGAAGCTTGAAAAGAAACAGTAACATGTCACAATTTACATCACTTTTACTTTTGCTTCCTTGGGGCAATGTGTGTCATTTGCTGCGATCAAGTGCTATTGTGTGACCATTAAAAGTACATTATTGTGTGAACAATATTTCAGTAAAAATACTTCTTTTCTGCTCTAAAACGTTTAAATTTGGTCTTTTTAACTGGAGAACGCCGTCTCAACTTAACTAAAACCGAGCACTGAATTTTGAAAGAAATTTTCACGAAGAAACTTTCTTCGTGAAAAATAACATCAACAGCTGCATTGAGTCAACAACGAATTGAAATTTTAGATTTCACATCTAAAATTTCAAAGGAAACAAGCCTGAAAATATCCTGGACAAACTGAGCGAATAATGCCGAGGCATTCCATCTGGAAGCTAAGATTCAATAATCCTGTTGTGCGCCAAATTTTTGACATGTAAGAAAATACTTCTTTCTTTGTGTTCGCCAGAAAATATAGTTATTGAAAACAGAGGTCATGTTTTCAAAACTCGATGAACCGATATGTGTGTGGATGCAAATTTTTTATAATCACGATTTGAATGTTTACGTTTTTTCACGAATTTTCGCTTTGATCTTCTCAGGATAATTTCTCTAGCTGCTAGCGTGTTCTGTGAGTCGCTAATTAAAATTCAGGTACTAGCTCACATATTAAAAAAAAAACGTAACAATACAAATCCTTGGATGGAAGTGTTGAAAAATGTGGATGCGATAATGATTTTTAAAAACCGAAACTGACTTACAAATACCAATGTTGATTCTTAAAAACGAATATCTGCTTTCAAATATCAATGCTTACTGTTGTATCAACTTATTTAGAAATGAACTGTTTTTCTTTCCATCTTTTCTGATGCACCGGAGTTCAGACCTAGTTGACCCTGTCCGCAGTCCTCGCTCCGACTCCGTGCCTCTCTTCAGTTCGCGCTGAGATGTCCATGTGAGTGGTTGTGCGTCACTCGGTCTCCATTCTGTGTCGGCATGCTGGGCTTATCAGCTGCCCTCGCCTAATCCCGTGAATTTTTCGTTAACAGTCAACTACCACACGAAGCCATCAAAGAATGTGAGTATGGGTCCAGCGATTATTTTTTCAATGCAAATTTTATTAGAGTAGATGCAGTTGAAGGGAATTCGCAGCCACGTGTGAATGATTGAAGAGACAAGACGATGCTCTCCCCTCAGTTTGACTTGGTTAATGGGTGGCAACTTGATTTGTAACCCTCTGTTTCCGGTCCACCGGTTTTGCTCTCAGCCTGACGACGACGTCGTTACGCCTCGCGCATTAGGACAACAAATCGATTTTGTGTACCCTACTTACCCACGTCTGAATATATAGAGTATAGACCCAGTGGCGCACGCTTGTTGTTCCAAGAGGCAGGTACCTAATTGGCAAGTTTTGTCTCCAAGACCAGATACGAAGATTTTTCATTGCTGTCACATTGGTTTAAGTTAACTTTTGAGAATAAATGTACAGGTAGATCATTTTACTTGAAGCGAGACGACGTTTTGATCAAGAATGTCCCTGATAACGTGTTTTTTCAAGTGAAGTTTTCAACTCTGATGATTGTACTGGCTTTCATGGGCTGATTAACTCGCAGTAGATAATTATGATTCAACGTTAGTATCACCGAAACGTGAGCGGTATAATTTTACAGCAATTGCATGAAGCTATGAATTTATGCGCATTCCTGTTTCAGTTGGAAGTGTTAGCTCATTCGCGCAGCTCTTGGGGTTGATTGAAGAATAACTTGCCTAGTAATACCCTTTGAGGTGTTGGTATGTTTATATATTTTTTTGTTGTCTTTTCCTTAGTTTCTCTGTCACGCTTATGAAGATGCTTAATGATCGTATCTCTGATACAAGTTCCCCCAGTGTACAAGTGCAAGAGTATTTTTACCGCAGGCACTCTCAGGATGGATATATTTGCTTGTGACCCACATCTGGAAAATTTATTCAAGGAAAATTTTGAATCCCGTCATTATTGACGGTCCGTGTACACTACTTTCATATAACTACTGAAGTTTACTCCCCATCAAAAAAGGCGGCAATCGATTACGTTTTACAGAATTTGTAAGATAGCATTACTCACTTTTTCCTTGAACAACTGGAAGCTTGCTATGGCGTATTTGTGATGCAAGCTTCACAACAGCTTGATTTTCTCTGCATCAATCCTTCACTTACGGATATCGAGCAAATAAATCACTCTTAATAATACCAATGATTTCAATACTTGGTTTATACCCATCAGGCGGGGAAAATGATGTCATAGATACGCTTTTAGAATACTTGCAGCTGTTTCGGACAGTCCCCTTATCTCCCTAATTAATGTTGAAGGCATGACGCGAGGGAATCATGTACACACAACTATTATTCTTGCATGGTATTGACCATAAAAGTTATGATGTAAGGGTCCAGTACTCGCCTAATTGGATGTATATTCTCCGAACTTATTCCCCCTCCTGCTAATTGTTCCCTCAGTATATTCCTCCAGGTAGAGCCTACACATTTACGCTCAGGATTAGGCCTATTCGACGTGGAAGTTAGCGAGGGAGTAATGAGGTTGAAAAGATCGAGAGCTCGTGTTGTTGATTGATATTTCTATCCTAGATTGTGAGCTAGGATCGTAAAAAATGTTGACTCATCTCCAATTTCGAGCCATAATGCATTCACAAAACTATGAAATGTTTTTCGTTTGTTTACGTTCTTCGGAATTTAAGTTGGAAAGTTTCAGGATGAATTTCGATCAATCTGCTTAAAAAAATTGCCATAAAAAAACAGAAATTTGCCGTCATTGTCTAATGTTCATGTAGTCAGTTTAGATGAGACAGATCAGATGAGACTAAGCAAGAAATTAACGATCTGTTATGTTCTAGTCTGATCCTTACGATTTAGTTTTGTTTTGTAACAGCAGTTCTAACTCGTTTTTATCTTGTATCATTCTTTTTATTTTAAACCCATCTTTTTAATCAACCGTTTTGCGGTTCTTCCCTCATTTCAACGGAAGAAAAGCTTAAAATAGTAGACTCAAAAACTAACAATAGTAGACACAAAGACTAACAATAGTAGACACAAAGACTAACAATAGGGGACACAAAGACTAACAATCGTAGACTCAAAGACTAACAATCGTAGACTCAAAGACTAACAATCGTAGACTCAAAGACTAACAATCGTAGACTCAAAGACTAACAATAGTAGACACAAAGACTAACAATAGTAGACTCAAAGACTAACAATCGTAGACTCAAAGACTAACAATCGTAGACTCAAAGACTAACAATCGTAGACTCAAAGACTAACAATCGTAGACTCAAAGACTAACAATCGTAGACTCAAAGACTAACAATCGTAGACTCAAAGACTAACAATAGTAGACTCAAAGACTAACAATAGTAGACACAAAGACTAACAATAGTAGACACAAAGACTAACAATCGTAGACACAAAGACTAACAATCGTAGACACAAAGACTAACAATCGTAGACACAAAGACTAACAATCGTAGACACAAAGACTAACAATCGTAGACACAAAGACTAACAATCGTAGACACAAAGACTAACAATAGTAGACTCAAAGACTAACAATAGTAGACTCAAAGACTAACAATAGTAGACTCAAAGACTAACAATAGTAGACTCAAAGACTAACAATCGTAGACTCAAAGACTAACAATCGTAGACTCAAAGACCAACAATCGTAGACTCAAAGACCAACAATCGTAGACTCAAAGACCAACAATCGTAGACTCAAAGACCAACAATCGTAGACTCAAAGACCAACAATCGTAGACTCAAAGACCAACAATAGTAGACTCAAAGACCAACAATAGTAGACAAAAAAGGATTGTTTGTCGTTCTAGTTAGTGGTCAGTAGCCTACATATCTTGTGAAGGTAGCGTGAAGAAATTTGCAGTTGTCATCGTAGGCGAATAGATTTAAATAAGCCGTGGATCATGAAGAAAAGCTGGAGAGGGATGAGGGGATGGACTGAATTTATTTGTTTGGGGAAGAGGCCAGGGAGGAACGGGAAAGCCTAAGATGACTATTTTTTTACAAGTTTTGAGATACTTTGGTGCCTGGACTGGATGGATGAGCTACGCACATTCAAGCCTAATTGATTGATTGCATTTTATAATTCTTTACACTAGATTTTCCTTCCCTTTCGATGTTAAATTTTTTCCCCTTTCTTGATGCACTTTTCAGTTTTACCAGTCAACTCTTTTGGTTTTCATGATTCCTGTCTCCGTCATGCTCCTTCTATTTTTTTGCATTTTCTACTGCAGTGATTTATCTTTTTTATTTCTTTTCTAGATGTATTTCATTGTTTTTCTCAATGTCGTTCTGGATTTTTTGGCGAGGTTTTCCTAGTTGGAGTGGAAAATTACTGTGAAGTCCACCAAATTTTCCTGTCATGTCGCATCTCGCAAGGATTACCGTATGATGGATTTAAAAACAATTTGCTGACGAATGTGCTTGCCCAAGGTAAACTATGGTGGCACTTCTTAAATTTTTAGAGTTCCGTGTATCGAATAATTATACACCGTATTGATGATTACGTTCACATTTCTGTTCAGTCCATCTATGAAGATTTTTTTCAATATAGATTCGGTGATTATTATCAAAATAATGTAGAGAAATATTTCACACGTAATTTTGTACCTAGTCCAGCAGTCAAGTTTGCTCCACAAATCAATGTGACGCAAAGAATAGAAGATCGAGGCAACTGAATTTAAGTCATTTAGTTGTTAAACTACTTTATTTATGTGGATGCTGCTCTGTCTTTTGGAGAATTTAAGATGCTTTATTTCTTTCTCCAAAATCTCGAAGTTGATGATTCAAACTACATATTGGATTTTGTTTCACTTCTGTCAAAGTCATCACACTGAAATAAATGCTGATACAAGTTTGTCATGTGTCAACTCTTCATAATTCAATTTCTCAATTTTGTTTACTAAGTTGGTCGGACATCTTGTTTGTTAACTGAGGGAAACGGTTTACTTTGAAATGACGTTAATTTAGACAATCAACTGTCTCCTTTGATATCTGCCACCTCTTGGGAATACAATTTTCTGAGTTTCCAAACACGTTTGATAGTTCAAATTAACATCTAAGTAAGGAAAGAGCACCCACCCTAACCCCCTGTGTGGACTTTCAAGTATTTACAAAACTTAAGAAATTTAATCACGAAACGCCGTCAAGTAACAAACGAGTACCTAAAATTTATTCTGACCTGCAGCGTACCAATCTACTTTCACTGGTCGAAATCTACTTGCGCTGGTCGGAACTCAATTACTTGGCGAGACGCGCTCAGTTCGGTAGGTCCGGGAACACTTGTGTGCCCAGCGGCGTGCCGAACATCTGCGCCAAATATTCCCGTCTGATCCGCCCGTGTTGTAACTCAAATACGAGATCCGTCGCAGCTGCCAGATGGATCATCTGCTCCACAACGGGTGCTATTTGCGGGGCTGCATTGTCTGCTGCTAATTGGTTTCGATCATTTTTTTATACTGTTGTCAAAGTGGTTTTTCTTGAGTAAAGTTTTTGAATTGTAACTTTCTGCAGTGCGCAGAGAGCACAGGGAACCTTGCAAGGTTATTTCATATAGAATACACTTTATGGATGGAATGTTATTCGAGTATGGGCAACATTGAGAATTTTGGCCACAAATTGGTCATTTTGGCTAATTTAACATACGATTTCGAAGTTCTGCTCACGAGGGCAGCGTAATCTGAAGAGGATAATATATTTTTGAAGTTTTTTTCAAGACGAAAATTTCATTCTGGTTCAGTGTTTAAACAATTTAAACAATTACGCCGAAAAATAGACAAAAGTCCTGGATTACTGAAGATATCGTTTTACAGCGTTCTGTTTATGGTAACGTTTGATTTCTTAGAAAAAATTCTATAACGTGTCAATTATGGGAATTTCACTCATGACTTCATCGAATTTAATTTCACTTGACGTGTTAGTTATGTTTAAATTTTTCATGCTTCTATAACACGTTCCACGCATTTCCGCGGCTGCTAACGGTTGGTTTGGTTAGATTGAAAATAGAAGAATAGGGAAATCGATTTTCCTGCTTGAATAAATTCCAATTCTTCCTAATGACTGTGAAAAATACAATTGCACGATAACATTTCACCTCTTACGATAACAACGTTTCAAAAATGTCGTGAAACAATAAATCTGGTGCCCTTATGGCGCACGTAAATGGGCAATTTACCTGTTGGTACGCATGTGGCCCAATACGCGGGAAACGTGTTAATAATAATAGTTTCTTTGGCAGTTTTTCGGCTCATGTAGAAATATCGTTTCCTATTTTTAGACTTGAAATGTAGAATTGGAAGGGGCTATGTTTGGTAGTTTCTATTTGAGTTGAAGAGTTGGATATTTTTTATTTTGTGCTAGTTCCAGCGAGTGTCGCTTTAGTGGCTTCGGTTTAAATTAAACACGCCCGCATCGGACATACATATTTCCATGGGCTTATCATAAGTATATTTTTTATTAACTATTATGTATAAATTATTAATGATTTGTGTATGTATCCAAGAGGTAAACACTTTTATATTACTTTTCCGTAGCTCCATCTCAGTGCAAACAATTTCGAAAGCGTTCACGATGGCGTGAAATTTCCATTACACGTATTATTAGTTACCAATTGTCAGTTTTCACAATAGTGTTTACTTCATAATAATATCTACTTCACAATAATGTCTACTTCACAATAATGTCTACTTCACAATAATGTCTACTTCACAATAATGTCTACTTCACAATAATGTCTACTTCACAATAATGTCTACTTCACAATAATGTCTACTTCACAATAATGTCTACTTCATGGTAATAAGTACTTTTATAAAGCGTGGATGAACATGCATTTCCCCTTTCTGTACGCACCGTTCAGAAAAGCGTTACCTGCATAATTCGGGCTTGAGAAGGCTTTTCGCATCCAGAGAGATCCGATGGTTGCTGCGTCCTGTATTGACATATCGATCGCCATGGAATTGTCGTAAATTTCAGGTCGCTAACGCCATCCACATTCGAATCCTCCGGTGGCTCGCTATCGAGAAAAGATTCAAATGCAGGTCGAATGTAAATGAACTCGGCCGTTTTCCCAAGACCGGTTTGGTCGGTGCTCAACTTCTTCAATATCGACTCCTATTTTTGACGTTGAAGTGGAACTTTTAGCAGAAGTGGAAATCAAAATGCCATTAGTGAAAATTCGTAGTGTTTTAGATTTTTTACGCTAATATCATTCACTGGGTGTGTTTCTATGCGGCCCCTCAGAAGGATACAACTATTGCATGTATGGGAATTAGCACTTCCAAGGGGAAAATGTATGGTCTCTAGCTGAGAGTTGGGTAGGTCTATTTTTTTGTTGAAATGAATGTATTTTGAATTGTTACGGACGTTTTTTTCGATTTACTGATGTCCTGTTTTCCAGCATCTACTACTTTCTTCTTCAACTTTGATCATGTTCCATGAACTTCTTTCTCAACTTACTGTTTCTGTGCCCTTTCTGCATAGATTCCGCGTTCCCTTAACTCCATACTCAATAGGGCTTTCTCGCTTCCTCTCTTTGAAACGCCTTCATTGCGGTTGGGGAAGCTTAAACTAACATCTAATGCAATCTGTTTCTAAGAGGTGTCGTGATTTTCCTCGACCTCTTTGCCTAGCGATATGTACGCACACATTAAGATTAAAAAATTCCAAACAGCTTTGATTATTAAGCTTCTATTTCGTACCATTCAGTTATTTTAATGTAGACCTCGCATATCGTTAATTCGCATTTTCTACTCTCCCCCGCATGCAGTTTGAACCAATCTTCCGGATTTGGTCAAAGTCACGTCCTGCACTTCTAGGGTTCGACTGTCATTCTTTTCTAAAGCAAAATCGACGACGGTGACCGGAAGTCGAAGTTATTGCCGCTCTCAGCGCCCCGCATTTTGTGACTCCGCGAACTCGGGCCTTCTGCACGCCAGTTATACTTGCGCTTTGGTGTTGAGTTCTACGTACCTGCGCTTGGGTGTTGAGTTATACAAGCGCTACGTGTGCCTGTCGCGCGTCGTACTGAAAGGTCGTAAACTTGCGTAGAAGCAAGTAATTCCCACCGTACCAATTACGTTCTGGCTTCATGTTCCAAGATGCCATTTTACGCAATCACGAAGTGATGGTTTCCATGCCGTTTACAAACACCGATATCGTCTACATTGCATTTGATCGGGCTGCGTGATGCTTTTTTACAGCGGTAAGTTGAACTGGAGTTCAATGTTTATCTCAAGTTTGAGTTAATTTTAGTAGGCAATATTGAAATAACAAACATTGATCGGATTGTGCTTTCATTTAGTTTTGATTAAGCATTTACACAAAAATTGAGTTTGTTATGTGTGGGTCACATTATGAAAATGCCCTCAGTGACCACCGGTGGCTCGCGTCTCTGTCAAAGTGCTAAACAAAGATTACGATGCCCTCCATAGAAACTCTAGTGCAACAATTTTGAAATGTTACTTTCACTTGTCTTCCCTTCTGATTTTTTTTCTAAACAGCCACAATACTTCACGGTTTGCCTTTTACAGCGTCTATGTCTAACGTGACGTATTTTTAAAGTAATTTGCTGAAATTTGAGCGCGAAGAGAATCCTAATAAAGACAATTGTGCCACTCCAAATTGTAGTTCAGAATGTCAACTCCAAAATTAGTTCAGTTACACCTGTAAGGTTCAAAGGAAATGTCTGGGATTCGGTTTTTTTAGCAAGATGACTTATTCAGTTAACATTTTCTTTGCTTTTAATATTCAATAAATTTTCGATTCAAATCAAGGGATTCAAGTTTCGCGTTCGTTTTTGGTTAGGGTAGCTTGTTTCCCTTGAGCACAGAATATGTGCCGCGCTCGTTATTTCAACACTTTATTTTTATCGACCAACAGTTGAAAAAATTTTCGCTTTTAATCTCCTTGACGCGTGTGTGCGGAGGGTTTTTCGCTTATCCTGGGGACTTAGCGATCCTCGGGGGCTGTGGGATTCTCAAGCGCGCGTCCAAGGTGCATGTTAATGGTGTCTCTGAAGGGGAGTATGTAAGGTCTCGAGATGATAGTTAGGCCTTAATTTTGTTGAAAGGGATTTTTTTTTTACGGACTAGATTTAAACGGTTCGCTTTTGTCTTTTTTAAAAGCTCCTATTACATTTTCTTCAAGTTTTGTCTTGTTGCATAAACTCTCTTCAATTTGTATTGTTCTTACGCGCAGGGTGTGGAGACGCACCTTGAACATAGATTCCCGGTTCTTTTATTTAATACTAACCGGAGCTTCCCTCCTTCCTTTCTTGGGAACACCTCTGTTGTGGTTACGTAATCTTGAACTGCCTTATCAGTTAATGGTGTCTGTCTTCGTCAATATCTCTGAAAGACTCGCATTCTTCTGTCGTGTTCTGAGATCCGTACCAGCACTGCTTCCCGTGTAAATCTATGGTGGGTTTCTTAAAAGCTTAATAGCTTTCATTTTTGAACAGCCAATTATGCACTTGAGGGCGCAGGGCTTTATTCGGTCAAGGTTTTTTAACTTTTTATCGTAACTGATCGATGTGATATTTGGGCATAAATCACAGCTTCTACGCGAGAATAGCAACTTCTTATTATATTTCTAACTTTTGGCGGCCGTTGATAACCTTTTGTTTAGTAAAGTACGTCTATGGACAACATGCGTTCTATTGCGATGTTTTTGATCACTGTAATTACTGTGTATGTGCTGTCACCCTCCGTGTGGGTCCTGAGATCTTATATTTTAACGCAATGACTGCGATGTGACCCACCGGTGGGTCGTGCTCACATTTTTCCTGCTGCGAAATGACCCATCGATGGGTCGTTGGAAAAAGTTTTGACCATCTGTTAAAATTAGTGGTATTTAATGGAATCATTAGTGGTTTAGTTTTTTTTAAATTTATAAGAACTTGTGAATTTAAATGCGAGTTGAATACTGAACTTTAGTTTAAGCCATCGCAGTCAATGTTTTAAACAAACCACTGTGCAACACAGGGCACCACACACTCATCTGAGAGTTCGTTGTGAATGCCCTTCTCGCTTTCAACACGTTCCCGGCGTGTTGGGCTTTATGTGTACCACCAATTAGGTAAATTACTCATTCACGTGCCGGTATAAATCAAGGACGTTTAACACGTTCCCTGCGTATTGGGCCACATGTGTACCAACAGGTAAGTGACTCATTTACGTATCGGTATAAATATATACGACACTTTATCCGTTTCGCGACATTTTTCAAAAATAATTGTTATCACACGAGAAGAAATGTTATCGTGTAATTGTGTTCTTCATATTCATTGGGAAGAATGAAAATTTATTCAAGCTGGAAAATCGATCTCCCAATTCTGCTACTTACAACTTAACCAACCCAACCGTTAACAGCCGCGGAAATGCAGTGAACAAGTTAATCAGTTTCACGGTTCAAAAAAAATAATCGTAATCATTTCCTCGGGGGGGATAAAGCGATTGTATCAATGGGAACTAGCGGTCGAAGGGGGAAATTTTAATTCTCAAACTGAGATATGTCGGCCTTCTCTTCGTTGAAATAGTATTTTTTTGTATTGACCATCTTTTTCTGTTCAATGCTATTCTGTTTTTTAGCACCTCCGACTTTCTTCTTCGATTTTTATCTCATTTCCTAACCTTCCTCCTCAGCTTACTGTTCCTATTTGCAGGGCATCGAGTCGGGAACACACCTTGTGTGTGTATCGTTCCATTAACGCCATACTAAATGTTATCATTCTTCCTCTCTTGGAACATTTTTGTGTTAAATGAGGCTGAAAATAACTTATCAATGCATTACATTCAAGTGGAAGTTGGTATATTAACACAAGTATTATTTTGATCTGGAGCGTTTATAGCTTGGTAGCTCACTGTTTTATTTCTTCACACGTTTTAGCTTCGTGTGAAAAACTTGAAACGGGCAAGAAATGCGCTTGTATGACTCGTCTACGTGCGATTTACCCAGTAAACCAAACGGTTTTTCCCGAGGAGAATTGCTGTCATTAAACCTGTCACTGTGCAAAGATGTCAACAGCATGAACCACAGTCTCCATTTACAAAGCAATCTTACACTACGAATCGTGTTGCGAGCGAGGGGTGCGGCCCCAGTTTGTACGTACAATTTCGGTGCGCGACATTGGGGAGCGAAACGGAGACGCATTATGGTCGAGGCAGAGCTGGGGAAGCAGGACCCCTGCCTTGTTAACTTTTCCCTCTTTTTGAAGCAAACTTGGGGCCCCACCTAAGAGCGGAGATGCTCAATGCGCCCCTGATTACATTGCTTGCATTAGCAGGAGCGCAGACGCCCCCTCTCCGGTGCGCTCTTCTTCGCTGCTTCAGACTGCGAGCTGTGTGCATAAAACTCTACGGGAGACTCTTCAAACTTGCAGCTTGCAGCTGGGAACTCCTCGTCATATTTGCTTGTTGATTGCACGATGAATGTAAATATCTCGACAAAATGCACTGCACTTTTCATTCTCCTTCAATGCGAATTCTGTTTTTTGCTTTAGTTTGGAGTATCTGTTTGTTTAAGCTTGTAATTTTTGCGGTCGAAATCTCATGAACAGTGATTTTAATGCACATAAATTTGTTGCGGTAATTTACTTCATAAAATAGAATGATCCTTTTCATTTCCTCGTATTTGAGAATGTAAATGCGTAGGATTGAAAAAACGTCAGAGTAAATTACTATCCACTCTTCAGGACAGAGATCTACAAGGTTCTTAAGATACTGCTCTGCAATTCAATTAATTCATTTTGGTAATTTTTGTGATGCATGTTTTACGAAATGCGTTTTAGAATTTCAGGTAAACTTTTTTCTCAAAATTGTTCTAGTTATTTTAATTGTCTGTCGGACTTGCACATTGTACCTATCTTTTTAATCATTGATGTTGCTGTAATATTGTGCTCATTTTTTACTAAAATAATGGTGTAGAACCAAGGCGTGCACTCTGCATACCAGCGCACGTTTCAATTTGTTTCGTCCATGTGCTAATATTGCCGTCTGTTGGACACTAAGTGCATTATAATGTCTTGTTTGTAACACTGTACGTTCTAGTGGGGAATAAATCTTTCGAATGTTACATTCCACATCTCATACGTGTCACGCTGGTACAGCGCATGCGCACCGGCATGGGGTTACGAGTCGTCGCTTCTTTGTATGAACACACGCGCATAAACGCACAACCAACAGAACCTGGAATGAAAAACAATTTACTTTGTAGCTGCTGGTTGCGAATGTCTTTTTTTCAGTCGACTTAACCTCGACACGCGCTGTTTTCTGAGCTAAATTTTCTTCAGTTTTTTCAGATAAAAAATAGACCATCAGCATCTGACAACCCAGATGGTTAAATTTTATACCAAAAACGGACAAATTTGAGTATTGGACGTGAAAAAACGACTCGTAGCCAGCTCGATGTGAGAGAACTTACCCTGCCAGGTGGACCGCTACAACGAAGTAAATTGCACGACAATCAGGCAAATAGAGGAAAAAGCAACGCGGTTGACTGCCTTCCGTGGTCATGCATTACGCTTTGTGCTGCCCCGCTCTCGCTGAGGTCGTAGCTTTCAGGGGCGTATCCGGAGAGATGGCGCTCGTGCACGTTATTTTTGCGGTCATTTTGGATGCCGCTCTTTGAATTTCAGGGCATTTCACACGTTGACTTCGTCTGTGCGAGTCGTACGGTTGATTTGGTTAGGTTGTAAGAAACAGAGTTGGAAAATCGACTTTGCTGCTCGAATGAGTTTCCAGCCTCTACAAGAAATGCACATAGTAAAAGTGTACGATAATATTTACCGCGCACGATAAAATTCCTTTAAGAAAAGGGCGCAAATCGGATTAAATGCAAGTCATTTACACTACTAAGTTCCTTCAGGGGGATACAACTATTGTATCTATGGGAATTAGCACTCCCAGGGGGAAAATGTGTGAAGGCCCGAGCTGAGAGTTAGGTATAGGCCTTTTTTCGATGAAATAGAATAGGTTTTTCGTTTTGTTCCGGACCATCTTTTTTCGGTTCACTGTTGTCCTGTTTTTCAGCACCTACCACTTTCTTCTTCCACTTTTTCTTGTTTCATGAACTTCTTTCTTAACTTGCTGTTTCCATGTACCTTGTGCATAGATTCCGCGTTCCCTTAACTCCATACTAAATGGTGCCTTCATTCACCTTCTCTTTGAACATAATTGTAGTGGTAATGGGAGGCTAAAACTTTCTTATGATCAATCTTTGTTAAGGACCACCTTTTTTCGGTTCACGACTGTCCTGTTTTTCAGCACCTCTGACTTTCTTCTTCACTTTTTATCTTATTTCATGAACTTCTTTCTCAGCTTAGTGTTTTTGTGTCCCTTTTGCATAGATTCCTCATTCTCTTATCTCCATACTAAATGGCGCCTTCCTCCTTCCTCTCTTCGATACGGTCTTTTATGTGGCGGTTAGGGAGGCTTAAGCCAACTTATAATCTAATCTTCTCTGCCGAGTGGCAGTTCCTTCCTCATCCTGATATCGATAACTACCTGATGCCAGTGCCGGTTCAGAGACCGTAGTTGTAATAACGGTAGTATGCGTAGAAAACTGTGTTAGACTAGCCCATATTTTTAGAGACGGTGGTTATAATAAAAGTATGAGAAAAAAAATGCTGACATTAAATGGTAGAACTAGCTCTGTCTCAGTGACCGAGGTGTAAATGAGTAGAAAATTGCCCACGTTCACGGGTTAAACTTTAAACAGTATTAAGCAACCGTCTTAATGACGGTGGTTGTAACAACGATAGTGTGTGTAGAAAATTGCTGACATTAAAAGGTTGATTAAATTAGCGCTTAGTCTAGTGTTATTTGAACAACGCACGCTAAGCACCGCGAGTCCCTCGGTGCTGTGAGGTGCGCGAGGGCGGACCGCAGCGCCACTTCCGGCAGCGCAGGGCGGCTGCTGTGTGACCGTCCAGCTGTGTGGTGTGTCCTGTTCCAGCAGTGCGCACCCAACCCTCACTCACCCAGCTGTGTGGCGCACACCCATCCAGCTGTGTGGCGCACACCCATCCAGCTGTGTGGCGTGTCCTGTTCCAGCCGTGCGCACCCAACCCTCACTCACCCAGCTGTGTGGTGTGTCATGTTCCAGCCGTACGCACACAACCCTCACTCACCCATCTGTGTGGTGTGTCCTGTTCCAGCCGTGCGCACCCAACCCTCACTCACCCAGCTGTGTGGCGCACACCCATCCA
>JACJUY010000174.1:202336-248020 GCA_014220935.1 Platorchestia sp. MABIK | reverse complement strand
CTGTTCCTGCCGTGCGCACCCAACCATCACTCACCCAGCTGTGTGGCGCACACCCATCCAGCTGTGTGGTGTGTCCTGTTCCAGCCGTGCGCACCCAACCCACTCTCACCCAGCTGTGGGAGCCGTCCAGCTGTATGGTGTGTCCTGTTCCAGCCGTGCGCACCCTACCCACTCTCAACCAGCTGTGTGGCGTACACCCATCCAGCTGTGTTGTTTCTTCTGTTCCAGCTGCTTTGTTTGTCCTGTGTCAGTTCAGTTGTTTGTCCTGTTCCAGCTGCTTAGTTTGTCCTGTTCCAGCTGCTTAGTTTGTCCTGTTTCAGCTGCTTAGTTTGTCCTGTTTCAGCGGCCTAGTTTGTCCTGTTCCAGTTGCTTAGTTTGTCCTGTTTCAGCTGCTTAGTTTGTCCTGTTTCAGCTGCTTAGTTTGTCCTGTTCCAGCTGCTTAGTTTGTCCTGTTCCAGCTGCTTAGTTTGTCCTGTTCCAGCTGCTTAGTTTGTCCTGTTCCAGCTGCTTGGTTTGCCCTGTTCCAGCTGCTTAGTTTGCTCTGTTCTAGCTCCTTAGTTTGCCCTGTTCTAGCTCCTTAGTTTGTCCTGTTCCAGCTGCTTAGTTTGTCCTGTTCCAGCTGCTCAGCTTGTCCTGTTCCAGCTGCTCAGCTTGTCTTGCTCCAGCTGCTCAGCTTGTCCTGCTCCAGCTGCTCAGCTTGTCCTGCTCCAGCTGCTCAGCTTGTCCTGTTCCAGCTGCTCAGCTTGTCCTGTTCCAGCTGCTCAGTTTGTCTGGTCCAAGTTGAGTTGGTTGTCCTGTTTCAGTGGTGCATTTCAATCCAGCAGTGACCCCACCCATTCAGCTGTGTTTCTCCTGTTCTAGCTGCGTAGTTTGCCCTGTTCCAGCTGATTAGCCCACACCCGTCCAGCTGTGTGGCGCGCAATCATCCCGCTGGCTTGTCGTGATCCAAGCAAACTGTTCGTGGTTTTCCCGAGTTATTTTCGTTTTTTCAGTCACACCCGATTTTGGGCCATTTTTGAGCCCTTTAGAGCGTCCTTTCCATGCTGAAGTACGTCGCCCGCTGGCGCGTCCTTTCCATCCCAAAGTACGTCGCCCGTTGGCGCGTCCCCTGAAGCTGTGCCGGCACGTCTGCCCCTCGGCGCACACCTGGCCAGTGCCGGCCGCACAAAAAGGATTCGAAGCGAAAACTATCGATTTATGCCAGTTGACTGACCCACCTGGTGTGCGACTGTGGTAGGACGACGCTTCTTTTAAACAGAAACTCCCGTCCAGTAAATTGGATTGGTTCATTTCAAAGGCTTAATCCTAGAATTTTATTCCTCTACGCAGGGCGCGTTAATTTACCTGCTACTGTCTGCAACCCCCGTAGGCAGATGAAACTATTGTGTCTGTAGGAATGAGCACTCCCGGAGCAAAAAGTGATGTTCCGAGTTTGTACACCTTCTTTTGTTAAGATAGAGCGAATTTTATGTTTTGTTGAAGACCACCATTTTTTCGGTTCACTGCTGTCCTGGTTTTCTGCACCTACTACTTTCCTCTTTAATTTTCATCGTGTTTCATGACCTTTCTCCCTAACTTACTGTTTCTATGCGCAGGGGATCTTTCGTGGGAATAAATCTTGTGAATAGATTCCACTTTACCTTAACTCAATACCAAATGAGGTCTTTCTCCTTCCTCCCTTTGGAACATCCTTGTTAAGGTTAGGAAAACTAGAACGCACTTGTATTATAATTTGCAAATTAAATGTTAAGTAGATTATTATTACAATTTCAGTGAATAACTCTATCACGTGATATCCTTGTCGTTACTGCAGTAATTTTTTTATTCTGAAATAGAAATTCGAAGCATAATTTTTTTTTTTAAAACCAAAATTCGGAGTTGAATTTTTGATGTGGAACTGAAATTCGAAGCGAAATTTTTGTTCTCAAGCTGAAATTTGAAGCTAATTGGTTTTTATTCTGAAACTGAAATTCAAAGCGAAGTCATTATTATTCATTTGCTCTCTGTTTCATATGAAGAGATCCTTTCTTGAACTTTTCTGCCTACCACAAAATCCACACAAAAAAACGCTTGCCGTTGGATTACCAGTAACTAGGACACTTCTGGCATGAACTCGGTGTATTTTTAATTCTTATTCTATGTACAGGTTTCGATTACTTTGAAGTTTTTCAATTTCAGCTCTCTAGCTACATTCAGTATATTGTACTGTAAAAAAATTAATCAACCTCGCGTTTCTGAACAATTTCTTCTACATTGTGCATCACTTTTAATCTTCTCCGTAAAACTACGGTTGTGCTTTCTCTGGTAAAATGTTCGCTTTCTATTGAGGAATTTTTAGTATCGAAACGTTACTTCCACAAAATCATTGCGTAGTTGTGAATTCGTAATTTTAACTCGGTTTTTTAGTCTTCACTTATATTTTGCGGTTATTTTATGCGTGATTCGTGTTAACTTATTGTGCATACGTTTTAGATTTAGGTATCTATTTGGTTTCCTGGAGTCGCATCCCGTCGTCCCAGGAAGCTCACTTCTCCCCTCTCCATTTACTATCTCTCCTTACATCTCATCTTTTCGACAACAATGCGTGCGTCTCACGAGCTCTCGCTGTTAATCTCTTCCGTACTGCCGATCTCCCACCGCCCATCGGTGCGCCAGATGCCAGCCTAGTATCCTATATTCCATTAAGCCGTCGGTGCCCGTCTCATTTGACCGATGTCGACAGTTCCCTGAGCGTAGGGAACCCAGCACCTGGCGACTTGTATTCAAAGACTCGCTTGTGCTTCCGAGCCGCTTCTGCTACGCTGAGAAAGGCCTTAATTTCTAACCCAGGCAAACCTGAGATAGTCTGTGGCATTCGTGTTGTTTATTAGCGGTGTATTCATCGAAGTGTTAGTTTACTCGTGGTACTTGTTGCGATGTAGTTCACTTGAGGTATGGCAGCATCAAATTTGGCTAGTTTGGAAAGGTATTGGAAAGTTTATAGGTTGCTGTGAAATGGAACAGGATTTGGGTTCGTGCGCGCTGTCTTTGTACGCCGTTCCATTGGGGAGCATTGCGTCATCGATTTGTTTAGCCTATGCTGTATCTTTCATATTATAAAGCGTTCGAAGTGATAAAACCGAGACCAGTTATGATCGAAAGGTTAGGTGGGCTTTTTTCGTTGAAATAGAATGTCTGTTTTGTTATGAACCATCTTTTTTTTCGGTTCACTGCGGTTCTTTTTTCAGCACCTACTACTTTTTTAACTTTTATCATTCCACACAAATTATTTCCGAAGTTACTGCTTCTTAGCGCTGGGGGTTTTGAGCGGGAACTCACCTTGTGCATAATTATTCATCGTTGCCTAGACTCCGTACCAAGTGGTGCCATCCTCCTTCCTCTCTTTAGAACACCTTTGTTGTGATTAGGGGGCTTAAAATAACTCGTCTATTCTAATCTGAGCCAAAATATTTTCTTCCTTTCATAGCTGTTCATAAATCTTTCTGAATGGTACATGTGAGCTGGACTAATAGATTTTCAAAGGTGCGTGATGTGCACTTGTTTAGTCCGCTAAATCTGGTGGCATATTAGAATATTGGAAGTTCGTTCGTGTGTCAATTTTTTTCCCACTCTAACGACCACTACATTATGTGCTAACTTTTGTGTGAACGGTTAGTGAAAATAAAGGCACACAGCGCGGGAGAACATGTAACCTCATTTGAGCTTTCTTTCACAACTTCGTATTAATTGAGGGCTAATAAAAGTTTAGAATATGTTGGCGAATATGCTCAACACTTTGACGGCAATGTGACACAGCGGTGGTCATTGAGGAGGTTTTTCAAAATGCAACTTACCGGCCAGCAGTCAACTCGATTTTTAAAAATACTCAATGAAAACTAAATGGCGGCACGACCTTTTCAGTGTTTTTTTAATTGATCTCTAAAATTACCTCTAATTTGAGTTGATCATTGAAAGGTCGGTTTAACCCGTCGTAGTTTGCGTTTTAAAATGCTGAAATCAGATAGAGTTGAAAAATTTATTTCAAAACCTTTGGTCTCGATTCAGATTAACTTCTTAAAAACCTCTAATTTTTCGCCTAACAACTTTCAAACACAGCTTTCTTGTCCAATTGATGCAACAATTGCAAATTTTACCTTTACATTTTCCACAAATTTAGAGCGCTTCATGTCTTCTGAATTGAAATTCATACATCTGGTGTGAATTTTTTCGCCCGGTTTTGGTAGTGGAACTGCAATTTTAGTTTCATCCACAGACGAACGTTTTGCGCTGGAATTGTTACGGGGTTCAAGTTTCACCGCGAGTTTTGCTTGGCGAGTTTTTGAAAAAAAATTTTCCGGTGCATTGTTGAGCTCTGCAGCATCCCTGCCTTGATTAATTGAAGCCTTCCTCGGGGATTTTTTGCTTTGAGAGCTTTTTTGATTTCGGACTTCTGTGTTAACTTGCAGAATTTGCTTTTTCGGTCGAGTTCCACTACCTACCAAAATACCATGGCTAAATTTTTCCATAACTGAGGACGGATTCAGAACGTTAGAGTGGAATTATTTCATAATTCTGATTTTATTTAGATAATTAATTCTAGGTGTGATTGATCAGTGATGATTTTTTGAAACAATCAACTTGCTTGAGAATTTTAGAAAATTAACTAAATTATGTGCTAATAATTTTTAATTCATTAAGCGAATTAATTTTAATATCAGCACTGGCTGCCGTGTTGATCCGTCGAATAATTCTTTCTAGATGCGAGGTTGTCACAAGCTCTGTTCGGGAGGTAACTGTAAGCCTTGGTTATATTTTCAGCTCTATGGTTCCCAAATCAAAAAGCAAAGTTCCAGTCGACCTCGTGGCGTAATCCTCGCATAACACTCCCGATGACAATGACCATTTCCTCTCCGATGTCAAGCCACGACAATTTCTCCGGATCTCGACGAGTCTGCATGGCACATTGGACTCTGGGAAAGTACACACCTTTGGACGAGGTGGTTCACCGTAAACAGGATACGGTGCTCTTTTCGATAACGAACTTATGGGCCCCACTGATCACTGTAAATTTACAAATCCTCAGACATTTAGGCTCCATCAACTGGGTAACTCTGAATTTTTAGCCACAAATGATTCACGAGACTTTTCTTTCGACGAATGTGGAACGAACACTCTTGGTAATTGAGGTATCTAAGTTTTTAAAATTGTTTCACTCCCGGTTGCGTCAAACATCCCGAGCGTTGTTCGAAGATTTTCCAGTTTATCTTTCAGCAATTCGTGTGATTAAATTATTTAAGTGATCTATTGAAGGACAGAAAGCGCTGAAAGTTACACCTTCCAGGAGGATACAACCATCGTATCAAAATAAATTTGAGCTTCCAAGATGAAGATGTGAGGTCCAGAGCTGAAGGTTAGGCAGACCTTCCTAAAGGCAAAATATAATAGGCTTTTTTTTTTGGTTACTGACAATCTTTTCTCCGCTCACAGCTGTCATAAGCACCCGCTACTTTCTTATTCGATTTCTACCTCGTTTCATCAACTTACTACGATCTTGCTCTTTCTAGACACTTGCCTGTGCACAGACTTCCGGTTACATTAATTCCATGCTAAATGGTACTTTCCTCTTTCTTTCATAAAACGTCTTTGTAGTGACTAGGGAGACTCGAACTTATCTGATCTATTGAGGATTACAACCATGCGGATGTTGTCCCTCTGACACTAGATTTCCATGGGCTAATAAAAGGAGGTAACGAAAATTTAAACCGCAGTTTGATGTTCTCACCAGGTTTGAATGCAACAAGAAACATATCTTAAATTAAACCAAACTCCTCACATGATGTGCAAAAAGAGCAGCTTTTTGAAAAAAGTATTAGATTAACAAAAACATTTCATGCATTAAAAATTTATTGTTGTGAGGCTCTTAACTTTCATTTTTCTTGTAAACATTTGCATTGAAGAACATGCACCCTCGCTCCGGTGATTATTTGTTTCGTATACAGTTTTCCTCACTCGCTGTTAGTCCTACATCCATTCATTCCCCATTCTTAAGCGCAACCAATGGAAGAATGTGCAGCTTTTCAGATTGACAAACATTTTCTCTCTCTATTTGGCTTCCCCATTTCGTGTTGCCGGGACACGCAGTAACCGCCTTCACTTCTCTGTTCGTTGGCGTCCCATTTCTTTTGTGTTAGCTCTTCTTTTTTCTGGAACAGCCCTTGACGGGAGCCCTCTCGAGCACTTCTGGCTTGCGCTCGCCTAATTGCGTGTAACTCAACACCTTCTTTCTGTCTGTGCTCCCTTTTGCTCTTTTGGCCCGCCCTGCGCTACCTGAAGTGGCCTCGCTACCTCGAGTTTTTCTTAAATTGTCGCTTCGTCTAGGCCATGATCAACTTGCGGCCAATCAATGGATGTTGGATGTATTTGATTGAGAGATGCTGGTTTTCTCACTGCGCTTAGACAAATGATTGATTCGCGGGTATAATTTCCACGTTGATTTCACAAAATGAATGCAACGTTTCAAGTGACAAGTTCTGTGAAGGGCGGCAGGAGGATTATTGTTGCTTCAACTTTATTTCCACGCTCTATTAGAAATTTTGTTGCAATGGGGCTTTTTACTTTAGTGCGTAACGAGTTTTCAATTTTTTCTATTCATGGTTTTTTCAGAATGTTGTCACATTTAGAGCGTTTTTTAATGCCCTTGTCGTCATGCCTATTGCACAGGAAAGGCTTAGAATTTTACGCATTTTCCTTGTTTTTTCCTAATTTGGCGCTCTACGAAAGCAAAATTTCTTCCGGCTTTTGTGACCCTAGAAGGAAAGATTCTCGTAAATTTTTCGGCGTTTTTCTTAATGTTACTAAGAGCCAAGACCTTCAGAGGCGTTGTGTTGCTGGTGTGTCTTGATTTCAGAAGTGGTGGTGAGATGAAGGATGTGCGCACAAAATTTCAACATATTTTGCTGGATGGCGATGAAATTTCGCCGTTAGAATAGTGTCACAGGAAAGAATTGCCTTTTGCTGCTGAGTAGACCCATCTTTTCAATATTTATATAGATTCCAGTTATTGCAGAGTGGAAATTCGTTTCTTCAACTGCGATTGAAAATATCTACTCCGGGAATTTAATGTGAAAGTTGGCAAGAAGAAATTTCACAAGCATAGTCAATAAGTTAGTGAGTTCATTCGTATTAATACGCCAGAACCTGAATCCGATTCGTATGAACATGCTAGATGCGTGGCACCTTCTAGCGACAAGTTCCCATATTGAATGCGACTTTAAAGTTTTTCAAACCGAGATTCTCACTTAAATATGGCGTTGAATTTTCTAGTGAAACATTCCTTTTGATTTCACGGTTTTTATAGACTCAGAGCGGATGTAGAGCAGTCATGTGAGATATTTACAAGGCTCGTTGGCGCTTGTTAGCCGTCACCTGCAGGACTGCATAGGGCATGTTTACAATCGATAAAGTTCCCTTAACTCGTGTTATCGGGGCGCTCGTGCCACGGTTGCCATGACGACCAGCTAAGTATACTCGGTCTCTGAAATGCATCTCTGGTTCTTCCGCTCCCTGCAGTGGGTGAGGAGCTCGGGATTCTGATGCTGCCCGAGTCCTTGCAAACATGTGCGCGTTGCGCGATACTTCAGTTCGTGCGCTTGAATGGAGTTTTCTACTTGAGCGCTCTCGTACCCGTATGTTGAGTCGCAAAATGCAACTTTTAGCGTGAGACTAATCTTGACTGAAAAAATTTATTTTACCTACTGGAAGAGCGATTTACAGAAATGCATTATTTGATGTGTTGTACTGTAAGTGAATGAAATAATTCAAGAAGGTAGGCTAGACTAGGATTTCTTGCTGTTTCCGTCTGCCTCCCCCTGCCACCATGGTTGGAAAAATATCATACTAAATGATGTACTTGGTTCTTGACTCGTCAAACGTTATTTCTTCCGTAATAAATAACAGTAAGTGCCTTTCTTCTTCTTTGGTGGAACGCTGAGATTACCAGCTGAAAATTAAACCGCGCCGACTTGAATATGAAACAAATTTCAGCGAAGAGATTGGAATTATTTTTATGTGGTAGAATGTTGGATGAAATAAAAAGGGTGACAATAGAATGAAAATAAAATAATAAAGAATAAAATTATAAATACATTTTCAAATCACTTGACATAGCATTTCTTGGAAAGATGCTGAATTGTGGAGTTGAACTGAAATAAATTATTTGCCGCGCTACGAACAAGACTTAAATGTGTTGATTTTAATCCTTGTATTACACCACGAACTTGTTCTTCTGTATTATCAAGTGTGTAACTTCAACACTTGGTTGAGATTTGTAGTTGCATAATTAATCATTTTCACACTCACGAAGAGTAAATGATGCAGATTTTCAGTCCACCGACTTTATTCTCTCTTAGTTATTTCCGGTAGGCAAACTTTTGCAGGAGCGAAAAATACGTCATTCCAAGGCAACGAAGTCATTTAGTTATTTAGTTCGGTCGTAAATTTTATGTGAAAATTCAGGAATAAATTAAAGTTTGCCTGCATTTTTTGATGAAGCATAAAATGCGAATCATAAAAAGAAGATAACGCTAAGTTTTATAAGACTCGATGAAATTGAAAGGTTCATTTTAAATGCACTTAGCGAGCCTTTTGTATTTCGTACACCATTAAATCGGGTATTAGGTTCAAAAAGTTGATGAATTAGAAAGTAAAATCGCCATTTCGTTTTCGCTTTATGGGTACTGATGTCTTGAATTTGGCGCTCTTTTAAATTGTACACGTGTTTGAGTTATGATGATGGCCTGTTCTAAGACGCTTCAGGGTAATAAGAATTTCAGTGTAGATAAGTAAGTGTGCTCGAAACGTGTTTATTTTTTTAAAGCTTTGCCTTTTTGATCCGCACAAAAGCACGGCACTTATTTGCGCATTTACGATTTTTGTGTTCGGAACAGAAGCTTAGATTATATATATATAACAGAGTGCCACAGAAAATGTGCACCATTTGTATTTCTCTTTTTATGTTCCAGATTAAATCTGATGTATGTGAAAAACTAACAATACATGAACTGATGCACGTGTCAAACAAAGGGTGACAATTTGAGCATCTTTTATGATCATGATCGATAATTTGATGTACATTTGCAGTTTTATAAAAATTTGGATGGTGCATTGCTTCTGGGACATACCTTACTACTAGATATATTATTGATATGTCCGTGGCATAATTTAAAGCTTTAATTCGTTTCTATTACGAGGACCTGGCGGTAGGTATAGAGAAATTTCATGTTATTGGTACATGGTGATCGTGTGCGAACAGCAAAAAAACGAATTCCCGGGGTTAACACGTTCATTGTTGCGGGTTGAACTGAAGTTCAAAATTCAATTAAAATTAAGTTAATGAAGCACATCTTTTGCTTGGCGATAACGCAAGTTAATTAAAAATTTAAAAGCGAAGAATAAAATTCTAAACATATTTGGAACGAACGTTTCGGGATAAATCCCATCATCAGCTGAAACACGATATGAAATAAATTTGATCAATTACAGATACAAACGGTTCACGAGACAGTATTGAACTAATTAGAAATGCACAATGGAAAAGAACTAGATGTATCATTCAGAGCTGGTCTTCCTTTTAAAATATGCAACGACTCTAAAATGCGTACGTCACTAAAATTTGACCCCTGACCTATGATTGAAAAATTATTATTTGCGATTAATGAATTACAGTTATCGGCGTGAATACGGATAGCGGAATGGAGTGGTTGTCCTAGCCTTGATCCTGTGCGGTAACTGACTCCCCTATGCTCTGCGATCCTCTGTCCTAGGGTACGACCGGTGCAACCGATGTACCTGGATGCACACTGTGCACAACTCAATCGGTGCTCAATCCGAGAAACTTAAAGAAGAGCAAAAATCTCTTGTGCTTAAATTTTTCAACATTAAATTGCATGTCATTTTTTGTCAACAACTTTTGTATTAGATCGTTTTTCAGTTTCAAGGAAAAACTTCCCATTGCGATGCGATCCTCAGTTGTTTATGAATACAGTTGTGCACAGTGTGCATCCAGGAACATCGGTTGCACCGGTCGTACCCTAGGACAGAGGATCGCAGAGCATAGGGGAGTCAGTTACCGCACAGGATCAAGGCTAGGACAACCACCCCATTCCGCTATCCGTATTCACGCCGATAACTGTAATTCATTAATCGCAAATAATAATTTCTCAATCATAGGTCAGGGGTCAAATTTTAGTGACGTACGCATTTTAGAGTCGTTGCATATTTTAAAGGGAAGACCAGCTCTGAATGATACATCTAGTTATTTTCCATTGTGCATTTCTAATTAGTTCAATACTGTTTCGTGAACCGTTTGTATCTGTAATTAATCAAATTTATTTTATATCGTGTTTCAGCTGATGATGGGATTTATCCCGAAACGTTCGTTCCAAATATGTTTAGAATTTTATTCTTCGCTTTTAAATTTTCAATTAAAATTAAATTTTATTATCCGTTTCTGAAAAGGACAAGCTCAAAATGGGTAGTCTTTTTATCTGGCTGTGATTAAGCAGTCAATAAAATTGGGTTGTAACCACCGATATGTCACGCTCGTTTAAAAAAATTCCCTCCTGTGACCACCGGTGGGTCACGCCGCATTTGACATGTTAAAGTAACATGGGATCTTATTGTTCCATGCTGTATTTTTCCCCTCGCTAAACCCTTCATTACGTAAAATTTCCCTGAAGTTCTAGTCGAAACCTTTTCTATTACCCCAGATCTCGATAAACCTTCCTTGATCCCAGTTATAAATAGATCGGTCTTGAAATTACGTATCATGTTTCGTGAACTTCTTGGTGAAACCTTCCTGAACGCCTCAGATCTTGACAAATTTTCTTTGATCTCGGTTATCTTTCATGTCTTCACAACGAAACCGTCAACGCTTAATGGGACGTTTAGATTCTTGGAAATGTTCCAAAAGATAATTTATGCGGTGTATGCAGAAATAATTGAATTTTTCACATTTTTGAAAAAACCTTTTGCTTCGGCATCTTGTGCATTTATGAGGCTTCTCATCTCAAACTATCTCTATAATCTCCAAATAACTGTACATTACGCACTATTTAAGTTTCTTCAGAAGTTTCTTCTATTGGATATTTTACAGTCGAAAATTGGGAAAAAACATTTAAATGTTGTTCAAGATGGTGTTTTGATTTTAATTTTCCTGGTAAAATAAATATGAAACTTTTGATTTTCAGCTTTGTGCAAATGAACTTTTAACGATTCTGTAAGTTTATTCAGAAACCAAAGTTGAATGAGACTTAAAACTATCCAAATACTTATATTCTGTCTATTATTCATAATTAACAAATGAAAAACGTAGGCTAACTTTCGGTCTCCGTGAAATCAAATTTTCGTTTAAAATGACTTGTATCTCGTCAAAGAACTTAAAAAGGCAGTATTCCTCTCCATACAGTCTTGTTTCATTCGGAGCAGGCCCTTCATCAGAGTTTAATGATTGCTTCTGGTCGGAACTGTTCCTTTTCAAAATGCTCAAAAATTTCGTCGATTACTTTTACCTCGCGTGCATTTTGCCCCGGATCTCGACCGTTGTAATTTCATCCTCCTAAGCAGAGCTTTGGTTTTTTTCTACTCTAGCAAATGTATGCAGAATGCTCCAGCGCTCTTCACTACACCGCCGGTTATTCTTTTGAATTTCGTTCCGTTGATCATTCTTTGCTATTTTCTTTTCCCGGTGCTCCAGTGGCTGATTTTGTCCCTGAACACCCGAATTTCTAATCAACTGGGATTGGGTGACGGAAATTTTGCATCGTACTTCGTTAGTTGCTGGAGCTTGGAAGTAGTCTGCATCATATGTCTGCGGACAGCACCAGGTATGGTAATCGTACGTCTACCGATAGCTGCTGCAGGTTATCGTACGTCTACCGACAGCTGCTGCAGGTTATCGTACGTCTACCGACAGCTGCTGCAGGTTATCGTACGTCTACCGACCGCTGCTGCAGGTTATGGCATGTCTGCCGACAGCGGGTGGAAGATTTTCCAAGCTCATTCTATTGTGCAATTTAAGTTAATTTAAGTGCATTTCGCTTCGTATTTTCTTCAATTATACCTAAATCCAAGGGGACCACTATTGATTCCATGTTGGGCGGAAGTCCTGTTCTCGTTTTCCCTCCGTTGCGAAGCGTAGGAAATGGGGTGTATTTCCGAGTAGTATTTAAAATGAAATTAAAAAATTTGGTTATGAACTCTTTAAATTGGTTTCACATGCATAAATGCACACGTTGCATTTGCATGGAAATGAATGGATCCAATGTTTATTGAGTTGAGTACATTTTTTTACTCTATAGAAGTATGCATATCGTTTTCTTCTAGCGAGTTACTTTTTATTGGGCTCGTTTGTCATTACTGTAAACTTTTTCAGGGCCAATCAAAAACACAAATTGACTGGAATTGGAGACCGGTGAAGTAAAGTCAGTCGAAAACTTGAGCTAAAAAATATTGTGTTCGTGATGGGTCCTGAGAAAAATATTGGAATGCATTAGAACAAACGTCTCTTACTTTCATTACCAAGCCTAACGTTGTACCGCTCGTCACTAGTTGAGGTAAAAAATTAGACTGCAGCTGACCAGGGGAGTTTGAGGTTATGAGGCGTGCATGCCGCTCACCTACCTCTCTCCCAATCGCTGTCTGCGCGTGTTGAATACTTCTATAAAAAGTAACTTAGAGGATATATCAGGTTGACTTTCTGTTCACTTGCATACGGGTGCTGTCATGGAAAAGACTCACACGCAAATGAAAAATTTATGAACTGGAAAGAAGCGTGAAGATGTCACTAAGAGAGGTTTGAAAATCAAACATGTTTAAGACACATGCACTCGCACAAAATATCATGTCATAGTGTGAATAAAAGCTTGTTCTCTTAATTCATACTAAGTGTTCATTGCTTTTTTTCATGCAACTCGTAACGGTATAAATGCGCAATGTCTCCGTGTGCAATGCCGACCGTCTTGTCTCCGTTGTCTGACTAGGGCAAAAAATCTTAGCTATAGCATTCAAATGAATTTCGTGTTCTAAGATAAATAGAGTCATTCCAAAAGGTAATTTAGAAAACATCCTCCACACGTCAAATAGCTGTTTGAGTTCTAAATATTCTGCCGCTTACATGCTCTTCGCTTCGTATACTAACTCCACACTTCAATCCGCACTATCCGCACTATAATATGAAGCGACATGACGTAACGGGTTCTAAGCTTCAGGTTCGATCTCTATTTTATTTACTAAGCCACCGGTACGGCGGCAAAGCCACGTTTTTGCCGGTCGCTCAAATCAGAGCTCAGCTGCTCTCCTGCTGAGCTCAAAAGGCTTCGTTTTTTCTGGGGTGTCTCTTTTACTTCTGTCTTCTGCTTGCCTTCCGCTCCACGAGCTCTGGTTCTGTCTCGCTCCCAGTGCTGCTGTCATCCTGTCACTCCTGGTCTGTCTTGTTACCTTCTCTGTTTTACATCCTTACCAGTCCTGTTACCGTCTCTGTTTATCATCCGTCACTAGTCCTGTTACCGTCTCTGTTCATCATCCGTCACTAGTCCTGTTACCGTCTCTGTTCATCATCCGTCACTAGTCCTGTTACCGTCTCTGTTTATCATCCGTCACTAGTCCTGTTACCATCTCTGTTTTACACTCCTCAGTGGTCCTGTTACCTTCTCTGTTTATCATCGTCCACTTGTCCTGTTACCTCCTGTTTTACACTCCTCAGTGGTCCTGTTACCTTCTCTGTTTTACACTCCTTGCACTAGTCCTGTTACCTTCTTTGTAAACCATCATTCGCTAGTCCTGGTACTTTTTGTATTTCACCGCTCACCATTTTCTGTATTTCTCCACCCATCATTCTTGGTGCTTTCTGTCTCAGGCACCACACCCTCTCTGTTGTCCAACTTTCATAAGTGCTGCTACTTGGTCAGTTTTTCTCTTTTGTCAGGAGGTGTTGTGGCAACTTTGGTTTTTGATAGCTGATGCTTAGATGATGTGTGTTGATCCAACACTAGCTGAATACATGCTCATCAGTGATAATACCTGGGGAAACAATAGTACTGTTGGAATAAAACCTAATAGAATTGAATAAAATAAAATAGAAAAGAAAAGAGTAGAAAAAATAGATTGAAATGGAATGGGCGACCGAAACGAGCCAAATGGTTCGTTCTCGGATCGCTACTTTAGAGTACCATGCCGCCAGACACCAGTTTAAGCTTCCATGTGGTTTCCATGTTGCTTTTTTGTATGAATTAGTTCTTACTTAGAAAAGACTTAAAAAGTTTTCATACCTATGCTTATATTAAATAGGTCTTGCTTACACTGTTGCAACTCTTTCGTCAAGTTTCTTTAGGAATATAACGTGAATTTCTCAAATGAAGTGTAAATGTATTTTTACTTTCAATTTTTTTTTGACGCGGCTGGAACTCAATTGTAAAACTTATTTGTGAACATTTATTTTTTTCACCGGATCAAATATTTAGAATTCCTTTCGAAATTTTCGCCTTAATTCAACGAAGGAAAAGTCCACAATGTTGTAAATCACAATTATTGCATTGATAATTTTAGCAATCAAATAGAACATCACCTAAACTCTCTTTAATGCTGAAGTTCTCATGTACAGTTCCTACGGTTTCATGTCTACGTTTCTCTTCAATTCATCATGTCTATAGGGCAAGCGTTTTCATCTTGAATTTTTCTTGAACAGTTTTTTTGGGACTCGTTTTTAGAGACGGACCAACGCGGCGCTACTTTGCCGTATTGAGCTCGCGTCCGCCAGCACGCAGCCCCCTTCAGAAAGCCAGTAAATGTTTCTTTATGTTTCTACTCTGCCACAGATAATTTCAGCTCGCATTCATTGAATATGTATTCGCTGGTAATAAAATTTAAATGCTGAAAGCAACAGTCCGAGCGAAGATAGTAGTAATTGGGCTGGGCGTCGAGTTTACATCGAATCAAATGTTTCAAAATGACCAATGCTTACTAAAACATACTGGCGTCATGATGAACAAAAATTAATGTACCTGACCCTTTTTCAACTTAAAATTAAAGCTTGCTGCACCCAATCTTACAATCAATTTCTAAGTTTGAAGATATGTTCACGTAATGTTTTAATGTTTAATGTTTTCAGTTGTAATGCTTCAAAAACTTTTAATCCTTTTTTAAAACTTAATGTTTTCAGTTTTAAGTATTTGAAAATTTTAAATGAATAAATATTTGAGATATTTTTCACGTATAAAATTATTTAGAACGATTTAATTTTTAAATATTTTCTAGTGTTGAAAACCTTCAAATTTTTTCATTAGGAGATTTTTCCTGCAATGACGTCAAATCACGTATGTAGAGAGGTTTGGAATTTCAAGTTACTGTGAACTTGTATTCGTGGTGAAATTACTCTTTTTTTTGCCCATCGATCCCTAATTGCCGAAACCTTTTCATGGACGAACTTCTGTACCCAGTGTCATTTTATACCACAATACAACCATCACCAAATCTTTACAATAACATCCAATACTACATACTGACAAACGCTTTACATTTCCGCTATATTTTACGCCATGACAATTTGCCATGGTATCCACTACCACATAATGACCAACAATTCGCAATGCCATTCAATTCTGCCCAATGACAACACAATAAGTTGACATCCAATACCGCATAATGACCAACCCTTTACAATGCCATCCAAAGCTAATCACCACTTCACAGAGCCAGCCAGCACAAACGAATAACTGCCAATACCTCTCACTATCACACAATACTCAACGCTTTACAATACCTCTCTCCACTTCACGATAACTAAAGCTTCACCATGCCCCCCAGAGGTGCTGAACAATAGCTCTGTATACCGCAATACCCCCATCGCTTCACACACAGACACACCTGGACATTTCATCGATAAAACTAAAATACAAACACCGATATTTGGACTCGCCCTCGCGAGTGATGATCGAGCTCATGTTGATAATGCGACCCTAATAGTTTTTCCATTGGCGCGGCCTGCCTCTGCAGCCTCGCATTTCACTGCTCGGATCAGCTGGCTTCTCTCACGCACGTCGCTCGACTTGCATTCCGTGGCAGCAGCTGCGTCAGTTTGCCGAGTATGAGCTCAGTTTTTTATGTGTACTCCATAATGGAGAATTTCGAAGGGCAGAAAAGGGTGAACTCGTTTCCGAAGGAAGCCTTGTTAACGCTTACGGGCAACGTTGTTTTTTTTTGGATGCCAAAGGTTGCTGAAATTGGATCACGGGATTCACTTTGATTAGTCGTGGCTCGTTTTACTCTCGTGATTTTCATTTCTCGAGTTACAGGTTTTTGATAGCTACAACCAGCCATTTTGAAGAGGCACGTTCATTCAGCTGCTTCACTTTCGGTTAAAATTTGTTTGTGGTTTTAGCAGCGTCAAATTACGCCGCGTTTAAATTTAACGCATTGTACGATGTAATTATTTCCCTCTTTGATGTAAATCGTGAAAATTGAACAAAAAACACGCACAACCAAAAATTTTGCGGAGCACGCTTGAATGTAAATCTTCTCGGGAACGACTTCGATATTTAATACAGAGGCAAGCTGTTGCTTAGACCAGGGTGGTATATATAGTCGAGCCGGGCCTTTTTCCAGTCATGCTTCCCAACGGCCATGTTAATATGCGAAATTTATGAAGCGGAATTCTAGTGCAGAGTTACGATATCCCGCTGCAGCTGCCTCGGCGTGCCCGTTTAGCAGGGTTGGCATCTGAGCCTCCATTACACAGTCCCTGGAACATCTGAGCCTCCCTCCCCTCAGGGGGATACAACTATTGCATCTATGGGAATTAGCGCTCCCAGGGGGACAATGTGAGGGCCCGAGCTAAAGGTTAGGTAGGCTTTATTTTTGTTAATATAACATTGGTTTTTGTTCTGTTACGGACCAACTTTTTCTCGGTTCACTGCTGTCCTGTTTTTTCAACACCTACTGCTTTCTTCTTCAACTTTGATCTTGTTTCATGAACTTCTTTCTTATCTTACTGTTTCTATGCCCTTTCTGCATGGATTCCGCGTTCCCTTACCTCCATACTAAATGGTGCCTTCTTCCTTCCTCTCTTTGGATCTCATTTGTTGAGGATAGGGAGGCTTAAACTAACTAATAATCTAATCTGAGCCTCCCTTACACCGTCCCTGGAACATCTGAGCTTCCCTTACACCGTCGCTGGAACATCTGAGCCTTCCTTACACCGTCACTGGAACATCTGAGCTTCCCTTACACCGTCGCTGGAACATCTGAGCTTCCCTTAAACCGTCGCTGGAACATCTGAGCCTCCCTTACACCGTCGCTGGAACATATAAGCCTCCCTTACACCGTCGCTGGAACATCCCTGCAGTCCAGCCCGATGATCTGTCGCAGCTTTGTGTTCTTTTTATTTACTTGGCTGTGTAATTATTTCTGTTAGACCAGTTCTACATTATTCTATTTCCCCGATTCATTGTTCATCGCCACTTATCCAGTTCTGTATTGTAATTATTTAGGAGTTGCTCAATAGAGAGTGAGCTGATTACGATTGGATGTAGTATTAGAATGAGCCACTCAGGGTTTGAAAATTAAATGCTAAAGTATTGGGGACTAACTTCTTTTGAAGAAATCGGATGAATTTATACAATATTACCGCCATTCAAATATTCCGTTACACTTAACTTGTCCTGGTAAAAGGCTTATTCTAAATTAGTTTTGCCTAATTTCCGCCATGATAAAATACCTGACATATTTTGGTGCAATTTTTCTGCCATCGCATTGTTAGATCCACTGCATGCTCTTGAGTGGCAATTATGGTGGCTTGATAGATTTTTGTAGCACATTTATTACGATGAATGCTTAGTTAGAGCTTTTTGAGTGCTACCTGTTAGATTGATGCGGCGTAATTGTGGTGAATACGATCACTTTGATCTAGTTTACAATAAGAACGATGCGTTGGGAAATACAATAGGCATAACTGAGAACTTATCAGAAAACGCATCCTCTCACAGGTGCATCTGCCTAATCATTTCGTAAGTTTTCGCCTGACGTGATCCAATTAAACGGGATTCAAAAGCAGTTACGGGATGCAAATTATGCCGCGCCAACCAGGCTGTATCGGCCCTTCTTATCGGCGAAGCGGTGCTGCCATTAATAATAGACCAAGCTGGCAAAATGGGTTGGCAAATATTGAGGTTCCATAGATCACTGATCCCTCGGATCAAAAATCGTTTGCGACGATCGACAGAGAAGAAAACACACTCCTTTGTGTCGCGGTCCATGGTACTGCTCCAATGAATGAGCGCTAACGTCTTTTGAGTGGACTTTTTTGCAGATTCTCTTAAGGAAGAGAGCGATTTGTTATCCCTCTTCAGAACGATCTTTTCATTGCTCGGCGTCGCCATAGCGACCATTCATTTTTTTCGGATTAGCTCTGGAGAAATTTTTCTGCGTGCTTTCTTGTACATTTGTAAGCGGACTGATTCATCTCTGTGACTCTCATAGGAGGTTGCGCAAAGGAGATTGTCCTTCAAAGTGTCTTAGGGATTTAGCGGTCTTCAGAAAGAAGCTTTCAGAAATCCTCGAGATCACTTCGTCGGGACATTCTAGTATAGCCTGTCCTCATTGATATAGTTTGACGAATTTGCGCTGCTCAGCGGAGAAATTCTTACTAAATTTTTCTAGCATCCACAATCAGCAACAGCAGTTTTTTTGATTCGTTTTATTCAATAGTTAGACAAATCTTTTGCTCTTTTACGCCTCTGTTGGAGGTCGGTAAAGCAACTGACTTTTTTCTGGAATATTCTCGACATCCATTTCCTATATTCAGTTAAATTTTCCGTCCCGCTGAGATGCTGTTTGTCAGAGAAATTCTCTACCAGGGAGAATGGCACGCATGTTATGTGTTGGATGCCCTCGCGTTGGGTCATTGATTTACCTATGAGAGCAAAGTCGTGAAATCGAGTTGGCCTTTCGTTTATATTTATAATAGCAAAATATCGGTCACGAAAAACCTGAGGCAATTTTTTTCTATCACTATGCTCGTAAAAGTAATTCATTGCTAATTTAAGAGAAAAGATTTTGGTTCAATGAAATCATGCCTCTCCTCAGAGGGATTCAACTGTTGCATCTATGTAAATTAGCGCTCCCGAGGGGAATATGTAAGGCCCCGAGCTAAAGGTTAGTTTTTTGTTGAAATATAACAGTTTTTTGTTTTGTTACGGACCCTATTTTTTTGGTTCATTACTGTCTTGTTTTTCAGCACCGACGAGTTTTTCTTCTTCAATCTTTAGCTTGTTTTATAAACTGCTTTCTCAACTTACCGATTCAATGCACTTCGTGCATAAATTCCGCGTTCCCTTATGTCCATACTAAATTGTCACTTCCTCCTTCCTCGTTTTGGAACGCCTCTGTTGCGGTTAAAGGAGGCTTAAACTACGTTTAATCTAATCTGAAATCATGTGAAAGTCATTGATTGTTACTTCGATGTTTTAAACGGTTACAACTACATATTTAATCATCTTATAGTATCGTTTTGTTGCTAAAATAAGTTGATATATATGAATCCCTCGTTATAAATTTTCGAAATTAAACCCCGTTTGAAATTTTTGTAAACTTATGTCGGATATTTTCTTGGGTATTTATAGACGCATGATTCAATCAACTCTACTTATCTCACCTCTTGCGAAAATTTCCCGTAGAAAAGAAAACGCGCGACGTCAATCCAACGAAGTTTGGCGTCTCTGCGCGACAGAAAAAATCCCGCAAACAATTTTCAGGAGTTTTTTTATGGGCAAGTTATTGAACACATCAAAGTTTGGGCCTGAGCAGAACTTGCGTCGACGGTTATTCAGGTTTTTTTAGTCTTTCCGAAAATGTTATTTAATGGAGTTTAACTGTCAAAGTACGATACAGTGCTTCAACCCAAGCATCATCTTCTGCATAATTGAACGTAATCTTAGCGAAATTTTCTTGAACTTATTCGCAGTTTTCGACCTGTAAGGACTCTATCGAAAGTTCTAATGGTTGAACTAAACATTGATGCATTCGAAACCAGTCTCGTTGTTTCGAAAGCTGCAGGATTGAGTTGAATCGCAGAAGTTGTGAACGTGATTGATAGCGTATTTTTATTTTCAATTTTGGGCAAAGAAGCTCGCAATTGAGTCAATTTTGTCACAAAACTTGCACAGGGAGACGGAAAGTCGTGTACTTTTCTTTCTTTTTTTCAAAGCTACAGTTTAAGGTTATTGCTTTCATGAACCAATTTTGCGGTTGGCAACCAAAATACGGTATCTGAACAGAAAGGTATTATGCGATTGCGTCTCTTGCACGAGTACATCTTTCGTCTTATGCAGTGCTCGCTTCCTTAAGTTTTGACCGCTGAGTAGATTTTATCCGACTGATTTGGTGTTGTTTTTTATAAGAATTTTTCTTACGGTAGACGCATGATGAACTTAAATTGTTTGCTAGGTTCCCATGAATCGTGGAGCTTTCAGATGTTCTTACTTCTCGTGTTTCAACTTCAAATTTTTGATCGCGATACAAAATTACACCTCGGGCTTGCTACTGTTGTGCTTAAGTCGAATCAGTTTTTTCATCCGCGTATATAGTTTTGTACGAGCTGTCTAAATAATATTATGGAAGCCCTGATTTTAACGTGATTTTCAAATTCTGTGGTGACACATTGCGTCATGAAGCATCGGGAGCCCCGCACGAGAGCTGTTATTTTTCAGACGAATTCCTTCTAATTGCTTGAGGGCGTGCATAGATTTGGAAGCGAATGTTTGCTTGTCGTTGCTGTTTTTAATTAATTTTGAAACCAAAAGGAACTTACCTGAAATGTAAGTGGTATAATTTGGCGAGTTTTATGTTTTGTATTAAATTTGTAGAAGTCCTTAAAGTTAACTTGAAAATGATTATGATCTTCAAGCTTTTGGAAATGAAAATTAATTACAGTATAACTGTTTTTTTTAACTAACAAACAGGTTCTTATCATTCCCACTCTTTTGAGCAAAAAACATCTGATGCCTCCTTGAACACTAATGATAATTTGCAATGATGTTGGTGTTAAGTCACAGCTTAATATGTCATATGTAAACTGTTAAATGATCCGCGTTTCTTTATGTCTATACTAAGTGGTGCCTTCCTCCTTCCTCTCTTTGGAACGTCTTCCTCTCTTTGAAACTAGCATATAATCTAATGTGAACACTACCTAACAGGAGGCGATTGCATTCGTCGTACTGTCCACGACGATGAGCAACTGCGTGCAACCTTCGCTGCGTGAGAATTTCTTGCTCAGCTGACGGGTGTTTTGCTGCACTTGGTTACTGTCGTCTGCATTTGGGTCACAAAGCGTTAACTTCTTATGCGGTGGCTCAATTTTCTCATCTCTGTATCTTCATGCGCATGTTTGCGGGAGCGTTTTATTGTCGTGTTTGGAGCGAACTGCGCGTGTTGCGTGCTCGGTACTCGCGTTTTGTGATGTTTTTGTGAGTTGTGTGTCCTTCTCTTGGTTTGTGCCTGAGACGTGTGTTTTGTGCTTTGCGTGTGTTGTGTTTTATGCCCTAGTGTGTTTTGCACTAACTCGTTTATTTTGATCTATACACGAGTGTTTTATACATTTCACGACTGTTTTACACTGGAAGCACATGTCGGTTTGTATTTTTACAAATTTTAACTAAGAGAAAAATAGCGAGGAATGAGGCTTTGAAACTTGACATTTTATATTAAAAGCTTTACTGTTGAAATTGAAACATTTTGTTGAGCATTTTGTTGGGAATGACTCATTGAGTCGAAACGTTCAATTTCAACAGTAAAGCTTTTAATATAAAATGCTAAGTTTCAAAACCTTACTCCTCGCTATTATTTTCTTTGTTTTATACTGTAATTGCGTTTTTTGCGCGAGTATTGCGAGCCCGCTTCGCGTGTTTTGAATCTTCTATGTGATTTCTGCCTTGCTCTGCACGTGCCGTATTGTGAGGCTTCACCGCGTGTTTTATAGTCTATAGTGTTTTATAGTCTAACTTGTCTATTTGTGCGCTACACGTCTCTTTCGTGTTGTATTTTTAGGTCTTTAAAATACTTTTTCGCATTTCGCGTGTATTTTGGGTTCCCTCGTCTCTTGCAAGTGTGTTTCGTACCGTACACCGATGCTGCACGTGGCGTACGCTGTATGGAGTAAATTACTCGTTTGTAGTGCTGAGCGTGGCGGCTGCTGGTTACAAGGTCAGCTGGTCGATTTTGTTAACGACCTCCGCGCCCGAAGTTCTTTTGGTTTCTCATGGTGATTACTTTTTGAATTGTTAAAAAACGTTCGTATTAGCAATAGCTTCATTGTTCTGTAGAAGGGAATATGAGTGGGATTTTGTTTACTTTGTAATAAAATGACGAATGTGAAATTCGTGCGAATTCACAATTCACCATAGCGACTTTTTTTCTTCAGTTGCGAATAATATTAAAACTATCTTCATTTGTTTCACCACATTTGGCGGCTGCAGCTGCACTTCGTAAATTGCACGCTTCGATTTAGGGGAGCAGATTGTGGTTGGCAATTTATTATCTGAGCTAAACATGGAAAAGAAATTCGTTGGAGCAGTTCGTTATCATGTCCAAGGCTGCGCTTAAGATGCAGCTCTCTAGTTTGACTTTATTGAGATTTCGGCTTTCTTTTAATGTTGAGCAATTTTCTGTTAAGCCAATTTCTTGCATTCGCTGGTGCTGCTCTCTGTTTTCTTCTAACGTTAGGTAGTTGACATTTTTCATTCGCTTGTACAAGTCTCTAGTTTCACTTTACTGAGATTTCTGTTTTATTTCAACGTGAGATAGTTTTACGTTTAACGCCTTTTTCATTCGCGTTGGTTCATTCTCCTTGAAGGATCTTCTTTGATCCCGAGCGTCTCGATGCAAAGAACTTTGCTCGACCACCGAAGGAAAGACGCGAGTGCGCGACGGCTTTGCTGGATTGCCAGTGGCCTTTGATTGCGCGACATATTTCACTCCAGCTCAGGTTGATTGGCTGCATCTACGTCCGCTCATCTCGCTCGTAATCCTGAGCTCTATTTTTGCCATCCCTCAATGAAAATAGTAGAGTATACAGAAGCCACGTTCGTGTTTTCAACAATTATTGACGCGTCCGTTTTGCCGTAGTCAGACTTCCGGACTTTCTCTTGATCGATTGTCTTTTGACGGATTTCCTGACATTCCAATGCCACACTTTATTTGGATAGACTGTCCTTTGAAATTCGTTGTTTTAAGATTTTTTACTGATCTATTCAATCTTAACATTTGATTTTGTACGTTATTATTACGACTAACATACTATGAACAAACCTGCTCTTGACGGATATTATTTTGGCTGACGTTATCTTGACGTACATCGTCTAGACGGATCCTCTTTTGACGGACATTATCTTAACAGAAATTCCATTGACGCACATTCTCTTGACGAACACTATTTTGACGGACATTCTCTCAACGAATGTTATCTAGACCCACGTAATCTTTAAAGACATCCCTTCAGTTTGCTGCAAGAAATACTATTTTCCCACCGTGACCGGAGCACAACCGTTCAGAAGGTCCACCAGAGGAGCTTTTGCTGGCTTCAGAAACCCATTCGTGAGACGGCGCTGCTAATCCCAGCATTCCGCCTCACCACGGTGCCTCCTCACCAAGTTGCAGCCTATCCTGTGCGATCTCCAGAGTAATCCTTACGTCCTTTTGCTCGCGTATTTTGCGTGCTGTTGCTCTCAACTAAACCGTCGTGTCGCCTTTGATGGAGACCGTGCTCGCGGTGTAGTCCTGGCGTTCATCAGGGAAAGCATCGCCTGCGCTCCGGTCGACAGGCAAACAAGCTTTGGAAACACAGCGTGTGTGGCTGCCACTCTATTGAGTGTGGCCTTCTTGGAGCCTTCGATAGGACTGCAAATGTCACCGTCGCTTCTTCTTTACTGCAGCGGTGTAGGAAAAGTGAACCCCTCAGGGGATGCAAATGTTATATCTATGGGAATTAGCACTTCCAGGGGAGTAGGTGAGGTCCTGAGCTGAAAGTTTGGTTGGCCTTTCTTTTGAAGAAGTAGAATAGTTTTTTTCGGTTTGTGATGAACCATCTTTTTTCAGTTCATTGCTGTCCAGTTCTTCAGCTCCTACAACTTTGCTCTTCAATTTATCTTCATGAGCTTCTTTGTTAACTTATTGCATTTGTGCATCTTGTGTATTGATTCCGCGTTCCCTTAATTCCATGAATAAATGTTGCCTTCCTATTTTTGGAACGCCTGTGTTGCGGTTAGGGAGGTTTAACTGACATCTAATCTAATATGTTGAAAAGTGAAGCCATTAGGGTAGAGTTTGGTGGGGTATTGACGTTGCCCCTTTTTCTTCACTGCAGTGGTTTTAAAAAGGACAGGACGTTCGTTAATACATGGCAGATACTTTTACTGCAGTTGTTTTAAGATGAGTTTGAAGTTCGTCACTACATGGCAAATACCTTTACTACAGGGGTTTGAAAAGGGATTAAAGTTCATTCCTAAGTGGCAGGTACCTTCTCTGCATTGGTTTTGAAAAGAGTTTAAAGTTATTACCACATTGTTGTTACTTTTATTGCAGTGGTTTTGAAAACAGTCTGAAGTTTTACTACATTCCTGTTACTTTTATAGCAGGGGTTTTGAAAAGAGCCTGGAGTCCGTTACAACATCGCAGAAGCGGAAGCTCTTGAATTTCACAAACTTGATCGCGTCGCTAAACCTAATGCTTATCTCCATTCATTCTTTTTCGTCCTCAACTCAGCCTTGTTTCGTGTAGCCATACGCGTGATTGCACTGAATATTCATATAAGCCTTTTTTTCTTCTTCTCCTGAGAGCAATATTACTGCTTCATTATGTCAGGTCGCGACTGCATTCGCATCCGATATTGGTTGGAGCGATGGACTCGACCATCACAGACCGCCCGAACTCCATCTGTATGCATACGAACTGCACCGGCGGCCGTCGGTGCGGTTGGCTTCCATTTCACGATCATCGGTCCTAATCTTTTCTGGTGTGACCGGCCCGTGCTTCTGCTGGACGCACTTCCCGCTCGTCTACTTCTGGCTGTGGTGTTTTTGTGCAAGTATCATGCATAGCGCGTTATTTGCTATTGGGCCTTTTTTTAAGGAAAGAGGCTCTACACTGGTTAGGTCTTTTTTTGAGGAAAGAGGATCTATGGAGTATAAGCCTCTTCTTACGAAAAGAAACTTCAAAATGTGCAGACCTTTTTTACGGAAATAGGCTCTATAGTGCATAGGAATGTTTACGGAAAGAGGCTCTATAATGTACAGGCCTTTTTAGAGGCTCTATAGTGCATAAGCTTTTTTTGCAGCATGCGGCTCTAAAATGTACTGGCCTTTTTTTACGGAAATAGGCTCTGTAATGTACAAGCCTTTTTCACGGAAATACGCTGTATAGTGCATAGGTCATTTTTTCACAGAAAGAGACCCAGTATAGGCCTCTTTATTACCGTTAGAGGCCCTAGAGTGTATAAAGGTCCTTTTTTTATTCTCAGTGCAGTGCTTGATGTGCCTTTTTTGATTTAAGGTGCATTTTTTATCAGAAGGCAAGCAATGCCTCATGTGTAAGTCTTCTGTAAAGAGGTGTTTTAATGCATGCAAATTTTAATGCAGTAAGTTTTAAACTGAAAGACTTCTTTTCCCATAGCAGGGTCATAATTTTATATACTTTTGATTATAGAAGCTCATGATTTTGGTGTGAGGGCAAATGACATTTCATAACATTTTCCATTTCAAGCAAGTGTGCAACATTTCAGTGCCTGGATACATTCATGCATAAGAGTAACATTTCAGTGTAGCGAATTTATTTCTTTGCAAACGAGACTTGAACAAAGAAATTTTGTTCATTTACTGTTGAAATAATCAATTTCGATATTTCTGGTTTCTAGTTTCTAATATTTGCCATCTAAACTTAATAGTTTGATTACGTAGAATTTGATGCTCTAGTTAAAATATTAAAATGTTTTAGCGGTAAAGATCAAAACGTAATAGCTTACCCTTCTAAATGTCTTATGTGAATTATTTTAAAAAAGACTTGTTACCTCAAAGTGCGGTTGTAAATATAAGTCCTATGTTTTACAATAATTTTACTGTCACAGCTGCTCGTCAAGTGGCGTCAATAGTCTGTATACAATTGACCAATGTAAGTAATTTATTCATAAAATTTCATTTTACAGCCAAAATTAAAAATTTTTTGTATCATTCGATTCCAAAGTATTTCTGGGTTCTCCGTGAAAGGTTAACGTTAATTTCTCCATAACTGTCGTTTCACAGATTTATTACTCGATAAATGGCTTCCGTCGATGAGAGGCGAGCCCATACATTTTTTGTTCTTCATTAGCAGTCGTTGGGAAATTTACAGGTTTCTTTGCTGTCTGCTAACTTTATGTGCGGAGTCCGTAGATTTATCGGAGTTTTGCTCCCCGTTGTGACGCTGATCACAAGGCTGGCAGAGAAGCTCTTTGGGATTCTCGTCGTGCTGCTCCGAAATTAATTTTGGCCTCGTGGGCAATTGCTTCATTAATTTCCTAAGGGGATATTAATTAAGAGAAGCTGCATCTGACGATGCCACCAAACCTCTGCTCAAAATAACGTCAGCATTTTCCCTCGCTCGACAAATTCTCTCTCGAATTAAGCACGCATCTTTCATGCAAAATTTAAGCGTGAAAACTTCAATAAATTGAAGCCTTTGAAATTGGAATTTTCGTTGCAGAGTAATAAATAGCTTAGATATTTTCGACGTGGCCGTGAGAAAACTGTCAATAAAATAAAACGACTCTACATGGGATAGACTTCATTAATAAAACCAAAGTTTAAGAAAAGCGGAGCGATTTTAAAACCTTTCCTGGATCGTGCTTGGATGTTAATTCCATGCACAATTTCTAAAATAAATATCTGACCTCTCTGAGTTCAGTGATGGCAACATTGATAATTCTCTCGATGCAAAACCCTTTCTTTAGGCCGAAATTATCACAAACCGTACATTACGAGACCGCTGCTTCATTGCGCTCTGATTTCACCGCAATAAATTCAATGGAGTTGGAATTTAGCTCCTGTTCTCCACCAGCCAACGCGTCGGCTGTAAATTTTACCTGTGCTCAATACGGCGTTAGTGCAAGGCTTCATTTGCTGCCAAGTCTGTGCATTTGGCGAGCAGTTGTAATTGGTGGCCGTATTTTACAGCGCTAGTGTAGCGGTGTCTGGTTACTGAGACGGCGATAACTGGGGGTCTCGGGTCTCTTGTTGAGTGTTCGTTTCTGTCTTCTTGTTGATTGTTGGTCTCTGTTCTTTTGTTGATTGTAGTTCTGAGCCCTCTTGTTGAGTGTTGGGCTCTGTCTTACGGTTGATTGTTTGTCTCTGCCCTCAAGATTATTTTCTCTGCCCTCACGATTATTATCTCTGCTCTCATGATTATTTTCTCTTCCCTCATTATTATTATCTCTGCCCTCATGATTATTATCTCTGCCCTCATGATTATTAATCATTGCCTTCGTGATTATATTATTAGTCTCTGCCCTCTTGGTTATTAGTCTCTGATTCCATGACTATCAATTTCTGCCCTTTTGAATGTCGATTTTTACCCTCTTGAATGTTAATTTTTACTCTCTTGGTTACTATTCTATGCCTTCTCTTGATCATATTCGGATGGGGAAGCGTTTGCGAAATGTTTGCTTCAGAGTAGTGAGATAATTTCAAAACATTCTCTTTATTTGCCTCGCTTGTTCATTACAAAGGCCAGTTTGTAATTGACAAAACTCTAGAAATATCTAATTAGCTTCTTTTACTTCTCACAACACACGCATGCGTCAGAAACTAAGATTTTAGTTGTGTGTGTTTTTTGCTTGTTGCGCTTTTTTCAGTAGCAATTGTTCGTTTTTGATATCATTAAAGTTTTGACAATCCTTCACTGCGCATGTTTAGTCTCTACTTTTATTTTATATCAGGACGGTATGCATTTTATAACATTTTGTTGCCTTAGCATAGATGTTAAGTTGAACCCACAAATTAAGAGGAAATTTTTGAATCCTCCAGCCAAAGTATTTTATGACTTGAATTGCGAAACTAAGCTCCAATTCAAACGAAGCGCGCGTTTAGTGAAAACAAAATACGTCCCGTGTAGTAATTTCAGCCGATGCATTGTCTAAGTTTTGCCTTGAATTATTCAGCCCTTGTAATTATGAACAATGTCGAAGGATTTGAGATCTACTGAGCTGTTATATTTAAATCTTCTTTTAGGACAGTTGGGAATTATTTGTCGCTGTAGCTGAAGCTGTTGAATATACTATAGAGTTCATGCATGAATATCTGTTGGTTATGTACCATATACTTCTGTAATGCACCATACTTAGTAAGTAATTCATCATACTTCTGTAAGGTAATGAATCTTATCTCTGGAGGTAATGCATCCTATCTCTGGAGGTAATGCCTCCCATTTCTGTTGTTAACACATCCTAATTCTGTTGGTAATACATCTAATTTCTGGAAGTGATATATCCTATTTCTGGTGATAATAAGTACATCATTCTGTAGGATACAAATGATAATTCTGAAAGAAATATATTTTGCATCTGTAGGGCATTTTTGGCATCTGTGTGGGTAATGTAATAGGAATATTCAAAATGGTGAAAGTAAAGTTCCCTGTTTATTTGGCAGCACTGCTATTTCAGTTCTTAAATTTTCATGTTTGTTGATTCTCCAAAAAGTTCATTAGGTTTGTGGTCAGGATCGGTAAATATGGTAAGTAGATGTTTACTTGAACAATTAACTATGCATGGAAAAACAACATTATTATAAAAAGGGCTGATATACGAAACAGGCAAAAGTGGCAAATGTAACTGGAGCTTGATATCAACATGAAGTTTTGTTTCGACTTGCATTGACTTCCCATCTTTATTTCTCGGCGAAGGAAATCGATTCGGGCCATCATTTTGGAGTCCGTCGAGGAACGTTCTCTATAAATTTTTCTTCCTCTAAAGTTTCTCGCAGCGGGGCGGTTCAAATTTACCTCCGTCGCCCGAGAATCTACGGCAAGTTTACGACTGATTTAATTCAAGCTGGGACCATAAATTATCCACGAGCTCATTTCTTAATATTGCAGGCATCGCTTCGAGCTGGGGCAGGGGCGTGAATTAGGGAGATCTCGAGTGGTTTTCATCGCCTGCTTCACATTTCGGCTACTCTAATGCGATCGAAGCCGTCCCAATGATATAATATTTCAGCGTGGGGGCTTCAGCTTATATTTGCGTTTAGTTTGCAAAGGAAGCCTGAATAATGTGTATTTCAAGGTTCTGAGGTGGGTTTGAGAGTATTTTTTGTCTCTGTTGCATCGTCGCTCTCGTTGATTCAGTGTTAGTATCTCCACCCTTTACCTTTGGGCAGCTAAAGCTGACTGTGCGTCATACTCAAGAGGGTGCGTTCTGTTTTTGGCTGAAAGTGGAACTCATCCATGATTTGAAACATTTTTTAAAGGTTCATCCTCGTTACCCTTCGTTTAATAAACATGAGATTCAAGAAATTGAAATGAAAGTTATAAGTATTTTTTAATTAAATTAATGAGTTGAGTTTTCTTCCAAAACTTCAGTCTAAAGGGAATTGTACTTAGTTGTATTGCTTTTCAAGTCGCGCTCTGATTCCCGATAAGATGCTAATCATGTTACGATCGTTGATTTGGTAGCTAAATATCCACATAATGTTCATTGATTTGGTTGCTAATCATCTAATGTTCATTGATTTGGTTGCTAATCATCTAATGCTCATTGATTCGGTTGCTAATCATCTAATGTTCATTGATTTGGTTGCTTATCACGTAATGTTCATGGATTTGATTGTTAATCATCTAATATTCATTGATTTGGTTGGTAAGTATCTATATAATGTTCATGGATTTGGTTGCTAATCATTTAATGCTCATTGATTTGGTTTCGATCATGCCTCAGTTTAATTTCCCGTCCCCATTCAAAACTTGCGAGGCTCGTTCCATTCACGCACGATCAATGGCTATGAGCAGAAAAACAGAGAATCTTCTGTTATTGCGAGTGATGTATGTACAATTGTGCCTACGTAAATAGTATGTGTAAATAAACTCCACGTTAAAATAAAAAACACAGAAGAATGCTTTAGAATTTGACGTTCCAGTCCAGCCTGAGGCATTTTAATCCTAAGAGGGAGATAGCTATTGTCTTTGACAATTAGCGCTCTTGTTGGGAAGATGTTAGGCCTTTTTTACTGAAATAAAATAAATTCTTGTTTGTTATGAACAGAGTTTTTTGGTTCACTGCTGTCCTTTCTTTCACCACCTACTACTTTCTCCTTTAACTTTTATCTTGTATTAAAAGTTTATTTTCTTCTTGTTTCCATGTGGAGGGTGGAGGGGTACTTAGTACGTATAGAATTCACGTTCCCTTCCTTTCGAAATTAAATGGGGCCGTGATCTTTCCTCTCGTGGGAACGTTCTTTACGGGGCAACGTAAGCCTAATCTTGATTATAATCAAATCTTATCCTAGTACATTTTAAGAGCATTAATGCCACAAAAAAGTAAGACGTTCTTGTTGCAATTGCTTCAACATTGGAAATGAAACATTGATTATATACTCCGTAGATTTAATACCGCAAAATTCTGTCTTCAATATTTTTGAGTTGTTTTATTTCAAACAAAAGACGTTTCATTTCGTTAGAAAAAATCCAGAACTTCATCACGCTCACAGTGTTCATGAGTTTCACTCAATTTTGACAGAGACTGAAACGAGTTGCGCTTTTGGGCTGCAGAAGAACATTTACTCCTCTTCTTGCCTTCAATTTTCTACATCATTGCGTGGAGTGTAAACGTTTCCCCTTCCATCATGTGCTTGCCGTTCTGCTGGCGGGCGTAATTCAATTTGCCGAATGGATGCGGTCATTGATGTGCCTTCCGCATGAATAAATCTCATCAATATTTCAATAACTCGCATGAAATTTGCGGATCCGGCATCGTAAAATTCGGAGCTTTTGAACTTTTTCGTGGCTAGCTCTCCTCGATCACTGGAGCGACCGCGTCTGTCTCGAGCTGCCGCGTATTTTTCAAGACGAGCGAAATAGTTGTAACCTTCAGTTTTGCTGATAATCCCTTGAGGTGGTGTACTTACAAGACGTGCTTAAATTTTCATCAAAAATGAACGGCATTTCTTTCAAAGGCGTGTTTTAGGTTTTTTTGTTCAGTGTTCCGATAATTTCAGTAAGAGCAAGTGTATATGATTAACTCGTAAAATTTGAGTTTAGGAGTAACATCCTCAATGTGTAACAACTTCAGTTGAAGAAAAGCATGCTCAAAACGTATAAAATTTTACTTGCTCTGAAATGTTGTACGAGGGCCGATTTTCTGCGGCCTGATTTTCTTAACGCTTATTAATGTACACGTTTTCATGGCCTTGTTAAGACTCTTTACGGCCACTAAAACTTCTTATTTCCTCTTTAGTTTTTATGAAGGCAGTGCTTCATTCCCCCAGGCTCCATCCGATCCATTAATCCAAATGACCCCGCGCCGAGGAGGAGATGTTGACCCAACAAAGGCATTGCAGCTCCTTTGTTTTGACCCTATTTTGACTTGAGTTTTTGAGCGGCGATTTTAGCGCCTGACGAATGGTCTCCTTAATGCCATGGCTGATCCTTTTCAAGCATCGCCGGCCTCTCCCGAGACCCTTTAATTAGGTTGTTTGTGCTCCCGTAAATGAGGCTTGGGGCTTTCCAGGTCTCTAGCCGCGCCAATTTTTGCGAAGTCGTCGCGAAATTTCAGTCTTTTTGTTTTCAAGAGGATGAATTTCGCCATTTTTCTCCTCCTGAATTTCGATCTCGTGCTCTCGCGAGACCGAGTGTCTCTGACAGGACAGATAAACGTTTTCGCACGTTCATTCCGTCAAAACGACGCTCCTTTCTTCGGGTGTGAATGACAAAATAAAATAGAACAATGTCTAAGCTCTTGTGATTTGATGTTTCAATTTGCAAATACATATGTAATTTAAAAACCGTGACATGTGCACTCCCGGGGGGAAAATGTGAGGTCTTGGGTTGAGTTGGCCTTCTTTTTATTGGAACAAGAGATATTTTTGTTGTGTTGAAGGATCATCTATTTTCGGTTCACTGCTCTGTTTTTGTGCACCTCCGACTATCTTCAACTTTTATTTTGTTTCCTAACCTTCCTTCTCAACCCACTGTTTCAATGATCAGGGGTTCCAGTGAGGGAACACCTGTACATAGATTCCTTGTTACCTTAACTCCATATTAACTCCTCAGGGGATACAACTATTGTATCTATGGGAATTAGCGCTCCCAGGGGGAAATGTGAGGGCCCGAGCTGAGAGTTAGGTAGGCCTTCTTTTTGTTGAACTAAAATGTTTTTTTTTGTTATGTCAAGGACCACCTTTTTTTGGTTCACTGCTGTCCTGTTTTTCACCACCTCTGACTTTCTTCTTCAACTTTTATCTTGTTTCATGAACTTCTTTCTCAACTTACTGTTTCGATGCCCCTTCTGCATAGATTCCTCATTCTCTTATTTCCATACCAAATGGTGCCTTCCTCCTTCCTCTCTTCGATACTCTTTTTTTTGTAGCGGTTAGGGAGGCTTAAACCAACTGATAATCTATAATCTAACTTCATTTTAAATAGTGCCTTCTTTGTTGTAAGGGCAGCTAAAACTAACTTATCAATCTATGACATATACCAGAATACTTGTTCATAATTTCTACGACAAGGTTGGAAATTTCTTTCCTTGCTTTTCTTTCTTCTCCAATTTGCTTCTACGCAATGGAAACAATTTTTCATCTGCGGATACGGCGACATCGTACATCGAAAAACTTCAAGAAACGTCGCACATCGACAAAGTTCCGCCTTTTCTAGTACAATTTCTTACAGCCGACGCGGTAGCGCTGCAAATGAAGTTTGCTATCTTAACACACTCTCAGGTACTCACAGCGGTCTACTCATAACCATGATACATAACTTATTCAGTTCAAAAGTGGAATTTCTATGTGCGGAAATAATGCTTTTTTAATTAATTGTTTATCCATTGTCCGAAATTGTATTTTGTTTTCTTTGAAAGTGCGATTTCTGTGTGCAGAAATGCTCTTTTAACTAATTTAAATTTCGTTAAAATAAGAATTTTATTTCGGTTGCAAATGCAATTTCTGCGTCCGGAAATGATGTTCCTTTGTCTAATTATTTTTAAGGTCCATATCGGCAAATTTTATTTTTAAGGTAATGTGAAGTAAGGTAAACTTTCCCGTAGATTTTTATAAAGAGGCATTGTTTCCAGCGACATTTTGTTTGTCTGTGTTGGTACACATTAGCTCTGTAAAATTTAAAGCGTTTGGATTTAACCATAAATATTTTGGCCGCTGCCTCGCAGATCAGGGAATGAAGTGCGTTCTCTCACGCGATCCCTCGCTCCTTCCTCTTACTGACACACCCTTCTTCTCCTTCCTTACACACCCTCCTCCTATTCTGAATTTCTGATACATCCTTCTTCTCCTTCCTCAAATATCCTCTTCCTATTTTGATGCACCCTTCTTTTTCTTCCTCACACCCTCTTCCTATCCTGAAACACTTCTCGCCCTATCCTGATGCACTTTTCTCCCTCTCCTTATACATCCTTCTCTGCATTGTTGTCACACGTGTGTTCTCTTTCACACATTCCTCTTTAGCTTTTTTCCTCGTCCCTTTTCAGAAACATCCTTTTCTCTTATTCTCACTCCTATCCTCTTTTCAACTCTAACGCTACTGCCTTCCGGATTCAAATATGGTTGATTTCTTGAATTCGGCCATGTTATTCATCTCACTCATCCCTGAGTTATTGACTATTGCGTTTGCAAGGTTTTGTTGGCCTAAATGTCTTTCTTACTTCCGCTTTACGCTCAGTTGAAAAAATTGGTTTGTCTGCAATGAATTAGTTCTTATACTTTATGGATTTTATTTATATGTTTTATACTATATGGAATGTTCTTGAAATATACATATCCTCTTTAAGTAAGGTCAGTTTTCGCTTTTCATGTAAAATGCCTTTCGTCTGATATTTTTAATCCATCATCTAGTTTCAGATTAAGATCTCAACAGTGAGGAAACTTCAGCATGGAATACATGGTGATTTAAAATTGAACAATTTACAATTTTAAGCTAAAATTTATTAGTTACACACGCTGTTTCACGGCAGCTGTGCTTTGGTGCGACATTACCGTTCTGATATCAGTGAAGGGATTTTCAACTAAGGTGGTCTGTTTCATGGACATTTGTAGGGAAAATTTTTCCTGTATTGCAAACGATCTAACGTGTAGCATAAGAAATTCTCTTGCATAGTTAGCAGTTAAAGGGGAAGCTGCAGTTAATTGACAGCTGTAATTCTACAGTTTTGAGCAAACATTAACTACAAATGAAAATATTTGTATTAATTTGATTAAAATAGTGTGTGAGCTTTGATTTTATAGCGCGAGTCGATAGCGCTGCGTAAATCAGTTCTCTGCAACCTTAGAAATTATCATGTAATAGTAAATATGTACAGTAAACCATACCGTGCGTGAGGTTTACCTACAGGCCAAGAAATTCAAAATACTGTGTAGAAAATACTCTGCACGGATTTAGAAAAATGAAGAGTGTAGGCTGTACATGAAAAAGAGCTTCGCAGATGCATTGAGAGCTCTCTTGCTCTTAAAGAAGGAACTGTTCACATCGGTGTCTTGCTAATTTGTCGAGTCTACTGCTCCCATCGATGACTAACATAGGCGCTCTTCCTTTCGAATAATACGACAGGCACGAACGAGTTATAAGGTTTCTAGGTACTGGAGGATCATAAAGCAAAGTAAAGGAGCCTGCTTTTCAAAAATACAATGCATTGAAAAAATGGTCATGATTGATGGAACTGCACAGGGACGAATAACACGGACGATGAAATTATTGAAAATTCGCTGGAAAACTGACAAAAAAATAGTTGAAATTCATATTAGACGACTGATTACCCATGTTGGACGACTTACTGCTTTAAAGGACTTTTAAAACTCACCTTAAGATTACCCTTAAGGAATTAATAACGGCGCAGGAAGACGGGTTTATATTTTAAATTAAAGTACAAGATCGGCTCAAAAGACATCAGAACTTTGCTGGAAAAGACACGTGTAAGATTCTAAAATTATCCTCAAAGACCAACGTGAGAGAGTATTTGTGATGTTCATGGTAGGCTCCCGGCGGGGATTTAATATTCGTTCTGCAGAGTTCTTGACCAATTCTGTAGTGTGATGTTCATGTTAGGCTCCATGCGGGGATTTAATATTCGTTCTGCAGAGTTCTTGACCAATTCTGTAGTGTGATGTTCATGTTGGGCTCCATGTGGGGATTTAATATTCGTTCTGCAGAGATCTTGACCAATTCTGTAGTGTGATGTTCATGTTGGGCTCCATGTGGGGATTTAATATTCGTTCTGCAGAGATCTTGACCAATTCTGTATTGTGATGTTCATGTTGGGCTCCATGTGGGGATTTAATATTCGTTCTGCAGAGTTCTTGACCAATTCTGTAGTGTGATGTTCATGTTGGGCTCCATGTGGGGATTTAATATTCGTTCTGCAGAGATCTTGACCAATTCTGTAGTGTGATGTTCATGTTGTTTTCCATGCGGGGATTTAATATTCGTTCTGCAGAGTTCTTGACCAATTCTGTAGTGTGATGTCCATGTTGGGCTCCATGTGGGGATTTAATATTCGTTCTGCAGAGTTCTTGACCAATTCTGTAATGTGTCGCATGTGTTGGGCCTTGTGCAGCAATTTATAATTCTTCATTCTGCAGAGTTCTTGACCAGTGCTGTAATCAAGTTCGTGTTAAATTGGCTGATTAATTCTGTTCGAAAAAACACTGGTTTGTGCTTTGCGGTTTCCGATGCTGATTTTTTACGTGAAAGCGCTGTGTCCATCCTCGTCAGTGGTGGGCGATGATGCAATGGTCACAACTAATGACGGAAATAGTGCTGCTGTTTACCTTGTAATCTTTACCTTGTAATCAAATTTTTGAGTTTTTCTCAGTCAGTTGTATTAAACTCAAAGTTAGTTGTAACTTAGTCGTATAGGGGTTAATCTTATTTTTCCTTCCATACGTCTTGGTTTTACTTGTGGTCCATTTTCGTTATTGCCGCCCGTTTTTCGTGGTACCGACTTTCTGCTCGTATGTTGACAAGATTTTGGTTAATTCATGTTTATAGCAAATATTTTCACAATTCATCAGCGCCAATGACAAAAAATTACTCTTCTAAATGAAAGTTATAACGGCTGTTATTGCCTCATTCACTCAACGTTTCTTCAAAACAATGCAATCTCACTAAAAACCTTTTGAACAACTGCCATCCTCTAGTTCCAAATATTCCATACGCTTTCAGAAGCAAAAAATAAACGACCGAGTCCAGCATGCACTGTTCTTCAATGGCCGAGCCCGAAGTTTTAAGGCATTTGTTACAAGCTTCCCGTGGGGACTTGGTAGGCCAGTTTGCCGTGATAACGAAGCCTACTCGAGTGTGACATTACAGCGCAAAGAGAGCGTAAACTGACGTAACTGACGACCCCTACCACGGGGAAGACGACCGGCAACAAGAGACCGACCTCCTTCGTCAAAAATGTATCGATCCCGCAAGAATAATGCGTTCGCCCATGGAAACGCGCTGGAAAAATATGGCCGGCATCATAATAGCCTAGGGAGAAACGCGCGGTCCGTAATAGCGAGAGCAAAGTTTGATCATCCCGACCGCTCCATCGAGCGTCGAATATTGGGATGAATACGTCAGGCTTCGACGGTCCTCGATTTTTTATTTTATACTTAATGTCAACATACGAAGTTCGTGAAGCCTCATTGAAGAAGATATTTAGTTACTGAAAGTTCTCGCCGGAAAACTAGCTAGTATTTCTTGGAGTCAAGAACATGGCAAGTTTTGATCCATACGTGTTGAAGACTTCGCCTTAGAGCCAATTTCTGCGTTTTTTGTTGTTCGTTTTATTTCACACGAGTTGTTCTATGAAGTTACTGATAACTTCATAGAGTGGCCTGTTTTCGCTTTTCATTTCTGAAATTCCTTGTGCCCACGATTCTGGGCGTTAACATTTCAGATCGATTGCTCGCGATTTGTCCGGTCGTAAACGAGGCTTTATTACGCATGAATTTTCTCCTTTCCCATGAAATCCCGCCCTCTGAAGAATCTCTGAAAAATCTAATCTAAAGCCATTAACCAGGATGCATAATTTGGTCATCCATCGCGAGTCTGTCACGTCGTGTCTCCCAAGTTTGGGCGGCGCAACTCGGGCAAAGTATGTGAAAAATTTGGATGCTTCTTCGAAGAACTTTTGCGTTTTTTCGCTCATCGAGGTGAAATGGTCGGTGACAGCGGCGGTCGACTGCTGCGAAAGCTTCGCTTTTATTCGACTTAAATAGGCCTTTCTGGAAGAATATTACGGCGGTGCGATTCATATTTAATACCTGAGAGCAGAATGGTGTTTTTTGCACAAAAAATTTGTTTATTTAGAATCCATGCCTGCGTTTTTTTACTTTTTGTGTTCAGAACAGGGCTTTATTTCGTCGTTGAAAGTGGCTTAGTTTTGTTTCATGCAGGAAATTATCCGCATTTTTCAAGTGTTAAGTATTGATCGAGCGAGTTTCTTTCTAACTTTTGGCTTGAAGAAACTTCATATTTACTTTTGGATTAGAAATTTGCTGAGTTTTTTCCGATTGTCAGGGCTTGTTTGTACTACTTTTGTTAATCATTAAATTCTTTCGGGCTCATTTTTCGCACACACTATCCTTTTCAATACCTTAAAAATTGCAAAATTCGAATCGTCGATCATTTGAGGCAACTCTTGTGGAAGAATTCGTCATGTAAATTCAAATTAGATTATTTTGTTCTTCTGACCAGCCGACCAAATGGGAGTTTGAGACCACCACCAAATTCAAACGAGAACGTTAAACTCGTATTATCTAGATCTTTTATTCTTCAAGGGCTTCTATGTTTCTAATACAGGTTTTGGTATAGTCTTATCATTTACCTGATATCGCGAACCTCAGAAAGCCTGCAAGATTATCGAGCTTTCACAGCTTTTAAACTCAGCAAATCGATCTGTCGAAGAAAGCTCAACATATCAAACTCGCCCTGGTGCGGATTGGCTCAGTGAACGTCGTTTTTATGGGAGCGAGTGAGTGGCGTTCCTGGAACGGCGATGGCTTAAATCCCGACTCTGGATTTATTTTTTTCTACGAGGGACGCGCGATCGTTCAACTCCAGTCTGGACCTCTGAATCACGATTCGAGTTTCTGCCTTGATGTAGATATTTATGATGAAAGTCGTCAAGGGAAAATCAAAAACAGTCCCTTGACTTCTTCATGACTGGAGTCCAGTTACATGAAATTGAGATCCCAGTTAGTACATAGCCAATAAGTGAGACATTCCAAGAGCTGATACAGGTTCGTGTCGGAGGATTAGGGTAATGTGGATGAAAGAATTTGAGAACCAGTGGCGTTGAAGAAGGGACGCCTTGGTGCTTTGCTCAGACGGGCAAACAGCTCAGGCATGAGTAATGGCTGTGAAATAACGTACGGAGGTTCAGATTGAAGTCTTTGAATTGATGGAATATGTAAAAGGGTCGGATGGACCAGGATGATTCGTACGAGGCATGATAGAACAATTTTATGAAAGGACGCTGGTTTAACGAGATTCTTGGATACGCTTTGAATTCGAGCGTGTGATGAAATGTGCAATTGAATGAAGTTGGTCTTAATTTTATTTTTAGATGGTCTCGAGTTTGAGTGCTTTATTTTGATAAAATGGAAATGACGTTTCTTGAAGTTTGAAATGCTACATTTATCAATATCTCAGATATCGGTTCTTCACATCATTGTCATTTTTTTAACAAAGTAATTCTGCTCTCTTCCATTGCAAAAACATGAAACAAATACAGTTTATTACAGCATAACGCTGTGGGAACTGACGTTTTAATGCAGCCTCTCAAATAAACATTAACATCATTTCCTTACACAAACTTTCCTCTGCAGTTAACACATATTGTTTCTCGTTTTAATAATCTAAATAATGTTAACACAACTTGAATCAGGAAATAAAATGCCCTCAAACATTCAGAGCTCAACTCACTCAGCAGTAGAAACTGATGTGTTCGTTCTTCCCGTGATGCATTAACGGATTAGTGCGTTCAAAAACAAGGTGCGAAATGAAGCAAACGACAAAAAAAGGGCTTAGGGAAATGATGTGGTGCGTATATATAGAGAATTGTTCTCTATAAGAGATATATTGATGGTTCTACAACGACCGGGGAAACGAAATGAGTGTTCAATTATGGAGTGGCATTAATATTAATGTCTACTTTCTGCATCTTTGAGAATGAAGTTGAGGTGTCTGAGTAGAAAGTGAATTGATTTGAATCTATTTCTCCGCGTTTGTTGACACTCTCAATACACTGAATTGGAAATAGTGCACTTTCTCGATCTAAAACATTTGACTCCTCGAGAGTCGTTACTGCAAAAAGTTGTAATTTATAATTATAATTTTTCATCTATGATTCATGTTACAAATCATAAAATAAATGTTTTACAGTATTATACGTTTATTTTAATCATACTTTTTCATTAGTGAAGATAGTCCTGGTGTGCAAAGAATCTGAAAACCTATCATCGAGTTACGTTTATATTTAGTTTTTTAAACTAGTTCCCCTAGGGAATTCAGCTCTTATACAGTATCTATGGGAATTAGCGCTCTCAGGAGATTCATGCGAGGTCTTGCACTAAAGGTTAGGTAGGCCTTTCTTCTGTTGAAATAGTGCTATTTTTTGTTATGTTAAGGACCATTTTTTTTAGTTCACTGGTGTCCTCTTTTTCAGCACCTACTACTCTCTTCGACTTTTATCTTGTATTAACTTTTATCTTGTATCAACTTTTATCTTGTTTCATGATCTTCTTTCTCAACTTATTGCTTTTATGCACCTTGTGCATAGATTCCGTGCTCCTTTAATTCCACAATACGGGTGCCTTCATCTTTCTTCTCTTTGGAACGTCTTTGTTGCGGGTAGAGAGGCTTAAACTAACATTTAATCTAATCTTTAATTTAATTTCGGAAGGGTGAACTGAAATTTTATCAAATTTGTAAAAAATGTAAAAATGTTATCAAATTTGTAAATGTACTCGGTCTCGTCATTTCTGCGTCGGTGAAAAAAAATCGTCTCCCAGCTCAAAATGCCTGATTTTAAATTCCAAATTACCGAATTTTCAATGTTGATCTCAGTTTTCATGAGGGTTTTAAAAATATTTCTGCAGAAATGAGCTTTTTTCTCTGGCCGAGACGAGATTCATGCATCTGTAACAGTGAATCTCAATTTAGTGTCACGAGCGGCCTCTGTTTTACATGTCGAGCTCTACTAATGATTGTTGGAGCCTAACTTCCCAAGCCAACTTTATGGGAGAAGTTTCTCAAGTTTCCTAGAGTACAGTATCTTTACAACACTTTAAAAGCGAACTTCAGAATTTGAGTGTAAGAGTAAAGCCTCGCAATTTAGCAGAGGCTGTAGAACAGGCGGGAGGCTCTTCTCATTATTCCAGGTAAGAAGCTTTGACGGCCTGATCGCCCCTACGACCGACGGTTTTCTGCCTTTTTCATGCCGCTGTCGTGCTAAAACCGGCTTCTTGCCAAACTTAGAGTGCACCGACTTTGGCAGATCAGTCAGTCCGGGCCAAGCATAGTTTCACGGGGTAAATCAGTGGTAATTAGTAGTGGTGCAGTCGTTGTAAGCCAAAAACACACCCATTGATTGTTTTAGAAACCAGTGAAATTTTGTGTTCGAACTCCACTGATGACAAAATTATCGTTTAATCAGTCAAGGCGAGGAAATCAGTACTTGTGACTTCAGGCTATAAAGCACAGCACTGAATAGATTCTTCGCATTTTATCAATGTTCTGCTAGTAATTACTACACTTTCAATTTTGTCATTTTGACGCAAGTAGTTTTTATTATTTAATGTACAGTGCATTAAATCATACGAATTTGATCTTTTCACACAAGTAGTTATTATTCTGGAACATTCTTCATTGCATTTATTACGGGTACTTTCAATAGCTAGCGTTCGAGCATGAAATAGCCTACTCATTTGTTTTAAAAGTGCATTTCTTCGCCGGGTTCACACTATTCTGCAACGTTCTTCGTTGCACTTATTACGGGTACTTTCAATAGCTAGCGTTCGATCTTGAAATAGCACACTTTGTTTTTTTAAAAGTGCATTTCTTCGCCGGGTTCAAAAAGCGTCGAAGAGCAAATAGGAAGAGCGTCGGGAGCGCAGGAAGCCTGGAGCATCCAGTGAGGGCCGCCCTGATCACCATGCATTATGGATGGCACCAATCACAGCTTCTCCTTTCTTCTGAGGGGAGACTTTTTTGCGAGGGAGAAGAGCTTGCGCTTCTTTAATGAGACACGAACGACATTAAAAGCAGCGTGATTCATATGTTTTTGCTGAAGTTCTTTGTGTTCGAAGAACTTTTGTGCGCTTCGATTGAAGTTTTTGAAGTTCAAGCGTGCATTTATGATTGGGGAAGGGAAAACATTCTGTGAATGGTTTTCTGATTTTACTTTTTCTGAAGATTGTGAAATAGAAATCACAGGACTGTATTGAAGTTCTCAATCAAAATATAGGGAATGAATTACATCTTTTATTCGTTTTTAATGAGAAGTATTTGATGTATTCGGTGAATATTTCTTCATTAATGAAGATTAATGTTCAGGCAGAGGATGACTGAAGCTGTCGTAGCTCATCTTCGTTCTTCAAATCAGTTAAGTGGATCATGGGAATAACTGATTCAATGACTGCAGGTTGAAAGAGGGGAATCATAATTGAGATTTTCTTTTTGACTGATAAATCGTATTCTATGCCGAGTTGTTTGAAGATGATGGAAATGATGCAAGAGAACATTAAGAGATTTTTATCGTTCGAAATTAAAATGTACGATGGATTGATTTAATTTTTATATAGGAATGGAAATCGAGTCTCGTGAATATGAGTTCATTTCTGCGTCTTTGTTGTTGATGGAATGTGCACTATTTCCATGTCTTCCCCTTGATTTTAAATGAATTTTGAAAATGTAAATTATTTATTGAACGTCATTTTACCAGAGTTGATTTTATCGACCGATGAGTTCCTTGTGTGTGAAAGTTTTCAAGTTCTTTTTCTAATAATAAATCGAGCTCCATAAATATTGGGTAAATAGCGTTTAAAATATTGGTGAGGCGCTCCCAAAAAGCAAACTCGAAGAAAGATGATTTCGTAAAACATTTTTCATCCATTGTTTTAACGAGATAGTCTTCCGGGGGATGATTCGAGTCCTGAGCTCAAAGTGAGGTTGGGGTTGGCCATCCTTTTGTTCAAATTTTTTTTTTCATTATTTGGGTTATCCACCCTCTTTTCTATATTCACTGCTATTATTTCCTCACCTATTACTTTTCCAATTTCACCTTGCTTCATAAACTTCTTTCAGTCATGCTGTTTCAAAGCGCAAGGCGTGAGGATGCACGAGCACAAATTCTTTGTTCCAATAACTCCAAACTCTACGAAGTCTTCCACCATTTTCGCTTGGGTACACACTTGTTGTAGTCAAGGAGGCTCAAACTAACTTAAAATCTACTACATCCTAGTCTAATCACGAGCTAGTCTCTCATCAATAACTAGCTTTTCAATGAAACTGGTGCAATAGGCAACCTCGTTTTTTCTCTGTTTGAAGCCCTGATCAAATTTGTAGAAAAATAAATTGAACTCATTTCGTGCCTACATGCCAAGTGAATTCTCAATTTCTCCTCAAAAATTTATCAAAGTCTGTCCGTTTTATCCTGTAATTTTGTTTGTTAGGTTGAACGCGTTAATTTTTAGCGTAATGTTCCCCTCGTAATGTTTAATCTTCCTTGTTCCCTTCGTGGTAATATCGATTTAGATTTGGAGGCTTATCTAATTTGATTAAATTTTTCTCGGAACTTAAGTTTTACGCACTCGAAAGAAACAATGATGAGCAAAGACGAACTACAATGGAAAAATTAAATTGAGAATAAACTCAAACAGTGAAATGAAGCGTTGTGGTTGGAATTACAATCACAATGGTTGCCATTCCACCATCATTATCAATTTTAAAATGTGTTCTTTTCTCTTTTACGATTTCATTATTTCACGTCGATGACAGTTTTGAGCGAAATCTGTGTTATACCGTTTGTTTTCCAAGAACTTGGCCTGGTGATCTAGTCTGGGCCTAATAGCAAAGCAAATCAATTGAAGAGAGATTATGCAGATTCCTCATCCATCGAGTTGATCGTCTTGCATAATGGATGACTTCAATCAGACCTCATCCGATGAGGATTGGAGCTCCCCGAGGAAATGGAGTGCTGACTCACCAGCGCAGGGGACCCTTGTGGGAATGTATTTTATGGGCATCCTTTATTAGCTTGAGGAGAAATTTTATACTTGTTTGATTGTTCTTGTCGATGGAAATGAATATCGTGCCAGCTTCTGTTCTAGAGTTACGACTTCAGAATTTCTCAGATCAGACCTCATTGAATTTTTTATAGCAAAGAAACTGGGTTGATTCTTTTTTTTCTGTAATTTTTAGTCATTTCAGTTTTAGAGTTAACCCAAAGAACGGTGTGCGTTGAGGGTAAGTTTCTAGTTCCCTTGAACTGAAAAATATAGTAGACATTTTAATGACAATGGTACTATTATTTTTTATATCCAGGGGGTGATAAAATGTTGATTCGGTTTTTAGTGCAAATTTAACATGTACTCTAGATTGAAATGTTTCTATTGAAGGAAATATTCATTTATTGCAAGATGTAGGTGACTCTATTCTTTAGACAGCAAAAGATCAGTTCTTGGATGCACAAACTATATTTTCCATTCAAGTGTTCGTGTGGCATACCAGACCAAAATGTGCACTCCGGACTCGTCCACATATCATACCTCTGGTGTACAAGATTTTATCAGTGGATTGCTTCCCTATTGTATCTATTAGAATTAAATAATACAATATCTGTTGTTTCTATGGGAATTCAATGATACAACTGTTGTACCTATGGGAATTAAATTATACAACTTTTGTCCCTATGGGAATTAAATGATACAAGTGTTGTACCTATGGGAATTAAATGATACAACTTTTGTCCCTATGGGAATTAAATGATACAAGTGTTGTACCTATGGGAATTAAATGATACAAGTGTTGTACCTATGGGAATTAAATAATACAACTGTTGCATCTATGGAAATTTTGAACTAAATTGTCAAGGCAGAAAAACCCCACGTATTTTATTTTGGACCAAATCGTCAAGGCCGAAAAACGAATTTTACGCCCCTGTAAGACGACTTTTACGTCCCTGTCGGAAACTCATTTTGCTAACATTAATCCATAATATTGGAATGAGGCGCGCCAGCAACACGTGGCGTGAGGGGGACCGGCGCGTACGAGAGAGACATGCAAATACACGGCCGGGCGTAGCAGGAGGTCGGCCTCGGATGTAGCGTTTTTGTGGCGTTATTCTTCAAGAGCGCATAATGCAACTATCGATTGCTGGGTCCTGTTGGTAAGGTAATGGTTTGTCGTTATCTACGAAGATTACTTTGCTGATCGTCAGCGCTCTAGCGTGATGCTTTCTTTCCAGTTCATCACGCGTTATCAGACCAAGAAAATTGCTTTGGTTTACTAAAATACAGTATTAAATTATACAACACTGTTCATTTACATAAGCAACGTTTCGATGTTACGAACATCATCGTCAGGCGGGAAGTTCTGCATATTTTCTGGGCGAAGATGATGTTCATAAAATCGAAACTTTGCTATTTAAAAATAGACTGTGAAATGGAATTTTATAGATTGAGCGTTTTAATAAATAAAAGAAGCAATTTTTTCTTCTTTTAGCGAGTGATGGAGTAGAAAAATTCCGCAAGGTTGAGAACTTAGAAAGAGACGCGATGGTTTTTATTTGCAAAAAATCTTTGCGTGTTCACATTTGCTTGAATTCCTGTTCCACCTGTTTAGATATGTTGTGACTTATGCTTGTACTGTATGTAATTTAAGAGCTACATTTAACGGCAACGTAAAGAAGCTGGTTTATTCGTTATATCATTCCACGCAATCGTGCACCTATCGTTGAGCGAAATAGAAACATGTTTAGTAAATGTTTCTGTTTTAATGAGGCGTATGTTTCACATCCGGGTGTTAGGTCCAAAATCGGAAATTTTCATACAAAGCATGTGAAAATGCGTGTGGTAGCACCGTGCAAGATAGAAATTAATTTGGAAATTTTCCCTCCTAATTTAAAAGACTGATTCTTCATTCAACTAATAGCGTAAACCTTGTTCGGGAAACGGCAATTGTCGCAATCAAAATCCGTTTGAAAAATTCCGGCGAGATCAACATTGTAGCACCATTTTAATCCAGAGGGATTTTGATTTTGCTACTTCATGCTACTGGTCGATGAAAACCAGTGCTGGCCGATGAAAACCAGTGCTAGCCGATGTGAGAACCGGTGCTGGCCCATGTGAGAACCGGTGCTGGCCCATGTGAGAACCGGTGCTGGCCCATGTGAGAACCGGTGCTGGCCCATGTGAGAACCGGTGCTGGCCCATG
>JACJUY010000174.1:162886-194911 GCA_014220935.1 Platorchestia sp. MABIK | reverse complement strand
GGTCCCAGCTGGTGAGGTTGCTGGGTGTGTGGCTGGACCCAGCTGGTGAGATTGTTGGGTGTGTGGCTGGTCCCAGCTGGTAAGATTGTTGGGTGTGTGGCTGGTCCCAGCTGGTGAAATTGTTGGGTGTGTGGCTGGTCCCAGCTGGTGAGACTGCTGGGTGAGTGGCTGGTTTCAGCTCATAGATTGGTACTAGCAGACGGGATTGGCAATTGAAAAGAAATATTTGAAATAAAATCAGATACTCTAATGTATTTTAGTACTTGTTGCTGTATTAAAACATTCACTCGGCAGCAGCAGCTCACTATTGACTCGATCATAAGGGGAATATGTGACGTTCCGAGCTGTGAGTTAGGTAGGCCTACTTTCTGTTTTTTATCCGGTTCACTGCTGTCTTTTTTTTCAGGACCTCAAATTTTTTCTTTAAGTTTTATGTTGTTTCCTAACCTTCCTTGTTCACTAACTGCTTCTGTGCGCTGGGAATTTTGTATGCGAATACACTAGTACGCAAACTCCTTGTTCTCTTTAACTCCATACTAAATGGTGCCTTCATACTTCCTCTCTGTGGAACGCCTCTGTTACGATTAAGGAGGCTCAAGCTAACTTATATAATCTAAAGTATACTTGCGCGTCAGCTCCCAGAGCTCGTTCTTGCTCGTTACAAACTTGACTGTATCGGCAGAGATAAGGGCGATGCCGCGACCAGTAGTAAAAGCGCGCCAAAGGTCACTTTATCTGACCCCTTGAAGGACCTTCTCAAAGAACTCCACGTACCGCCGAGAAGGACGTCTTAAGCGTTTTTACTCGAGTTGCATTTTGTGGTACGATACGTGAGCTGTTTGAGTTGAATGGCGGAAATAGAGTAACGCATTTTTTTCTGATCAACTGAGTGACTGAAAGTGTGTGATGAGTAAAGCTATTTCTTGGCGGACTGAGTGACTGAAAGTGTGTGATGAGTAAAGCTATTTTCTGGTGGACTGAGTGGCTGAAAGTGAGTGATGAGCGTATCTGTGATACAGGCTCTACTACCTCTTCAAAATTTCTTCGAATTAATTCTGTAGAAGTGAATACCAAGAAATGATTCGGTAGAATAAAGAGCACTCAAACAAACAAACAAACATCGGCATCTACGGATGCTTTATTTCCAATTGAAGCATGATGCACATCACCTTTTACATTGGTTTTTCAAATGCCTTATAACTAACACCAGGACGCCATGACGCTTTCCCCCGGTCGAAGACCGGTACCCATTTCAGACACCTGGGTAGAGTGGGGTATTGTGCTTAGAATTTTTCTCCTATACCCAACAGAGAAAATCGCCACCAGCGCCGAGACTCGAACCCGGGTCTCCTCGCACGGAGTCAGGTCCGCTACACACACGGCTATGACGAGCGAAAAAGAGCTAGCAGTCGTAGTGTAGCTTTCAGTGTGTGTTGCGTTGTCTTATTAAAATATTTGTGGCCCTCTTTATCCCGTGCAATTTTGTAACTAATTATTTAGTTCGTGCAGTTAATTTTCGGACTTTAAACACCAGTGATGGGTGGGAAAATAGAGGCCAAGCGAACAAGCAAGTCACAACCCACCAACAATCTCTCAAGCATTATTTCAAGGTTGTCTAATTTCCCTATCGCTTGTTTTGGAGATATTCTTTGACTTCGAAGAGGAATTTTTCGATGATAATTCTTGTTTATTCAACAGCAGCTTTTGTCAATCGATTAAAGTAAAAACTGAAGAAAAAATTTTGACGTAAAATTCGTCAGGAAGTAAATACAGAAGAAGAAGAAGACATGGAAGAAAGAAAGTACATTCGTTGTTACCGCTACAATATGATAGTGCTACGTATACATGTAACTTCTGATGCGGTCGTGTCGACAGATTGAGATGCCTTCTCATCAATCGTAAATACATGTATATGTAAAGATTTAAAAAAACATTTGTGTATAAATGTACATACTTGTCAATATGTGTATCTAGTGTATATATGTTACACCCTAGTACTATAGCTAAATAATTTACGTTCAAAGTTTATGGCACGCTTTAAATATCCCCAGTTGCTCCTAAATTGGTTAATTCTCTCAATTTATTTACTGTAAGTCTAACACACCCACGTCCATTTCACAGGAGCGTGTATCCCTTCCTACTGAACGACGTACACACTCCTTACACACGCACCCACACACCGCGTCTCATGCTGATGAGACGAGACTTTTGCGCTTGCCTCAGCCCTGCAGTCATGGCGTGCGCGCATTTTGTGTTTGCCCCGAAATTTTGCAGTATCGCTGCTGCTGCCGCGCGCCCCGCCATTTTCCCGGCTGTCACTTACACAGGTAAACAGTTCCGTTCCCTCCGAGCTCTAAAAATACGGAAAAAATCTTCAGCTCTCAAAAGTGATCGCTCCTGAGATCCTCGGAGAGAGAGCGCCTCCAGAAGTCATGGCATGCTCGAAGAAGAAGGAGATGCCGCCGCGTTCTCGGCCAGTTATGGCGTTCGGGATTTGGGTGCAGGCTTTTGTTTGTTTGGACTAATTAACATTTGGTGAGAGATTCTTCGGTTAGGTCGTTATTTTCTGCTGTGGGGTTATTTTGTGGGCTGTAAAATTGTTCGTACGAGTTGTATGTTCATAATCATCTGGAGAGAGGTTCTTCTGTTCGTTCTTAATTTTCTGCTCTGGTGTTATTTTGTGTGCTGTAAAATTAATCACTCAAGTTGTATGTTCGATATCATCTATGGCAAAAGATTTTTCTAATGATTCTTCATTTTCTGCATGAATTATTTTTGAGTTATTTTGCATGCCATGAAATTGTTCATACGAGTTGAGTGTTCGTTTTTTACCTTTTTATATCGCTTTTAGAGTTACCAATTTTGAAGGTCTGTTTTAAAAAAGAAATTTAGCTTTATTTAAATGATGAAACGATTGTCTAATTACACGTAGAGTAGCTTGCGAGTTGGCTACGTTATTCCTTTCTTCTTCCGGTGTAAAAATTGTGCTTAGTTTAAATTTTGCTTAAAATATATAACCGCAAATTTCACACGGCATCACGTTCCTCCCATGTATTTCGATGTCCTTTGACTTCAAGCCCCTCTACTATTTTGTCGCCGTTAAATTGTACGTTGAACTTCGCTGCTTGTACTGATTAAACGTTACCGTCAATTTTTGTATTGATTACCAAAATGTACGGGAGAAAGGCCATATTTTTAACCCTTACGTGTCGAACACTAGTAGATTGATTTTGTTTCATTACTCGTGGTTGCACAACTAAAATAAGCATTAGAAGTTCATCCCACACCAAATGAGGCTCATTGAATCATACGGGACATATGCTTAGGGAGGCTCAAGCTAACTTGTAGTCTGTTATAATCAGTTCAATGTACTGCAGTCTCCCAGACTCCATGTTGTAGAACTTCGTACGTATTTATTCCTAGGGGAAAACAAGACTAAAAATTTTTATAGAAGAGTTTGAGTTGTTCCTATGGGAAATTTCCCTTTGGGTTTTTCACAAAGCAAATATTTCCTAACACCTCCTTCTGCAGCTGGTGTAGCACCTCCTTCTGCAGCTGGTGTAGCACCACCTCCTGCAGCTGGTGTAGCACCACCTACCGCAGTTGCTATAACACCACCTCCTGCAGCTGGTGTAACACCACCTCCTGCAGCTGGTGTAGCACCACCCCAAGAGCCGCAGAATGCCTGCCTCATGCCGCAGCACTCGAGACGTAGCTCATGTCGCTCTTGCTGAGCTTTATGGCGGAGCTTCTGTTCCGGTTTCTTAACTCGCTACAAGTGCTCTTCAATTCTTCTCTCGAGTCGCGAGTAAAAAGGCCCCAGAATTATTACTGTCTTTTTAAAGTTAAAGTACGGAAGTTACGGTCTATCTTACTGGGCACCACTCCCGAGGCCGCTCTGTGACCGCAGCGAGTGAGTCCTTTCTCTGCAGGACTCATGCGTCCTGCCGCTCTGGATGGGTACAGTGACTTCACTTGTGCAATGAAACGCTGGTTCTTTATTTCTTGTTCCGTAGAACTGAGATATTTTTAACAGTTTAGAATGAGATCAATGAAACGCGTGTTCTTTATTTCTTGTTCCGTAGAACTGAGATATTTTTAACAGTTTAGAATGAGATCAATGAAACGCGTGTTCTTTATTTCTTGTTCCGTAGAAATTTAGAAATGAGATCAATGAAACGCATGTTCTTGTTTCTGTAATTTTGGAGATATTTTTAAGAATATAAAATTGCGATCAATGAAACGCGTGCTCTTGTATTTCTTGTTTCCTGGAAATTGGAGATATTGTTATGAGCTTCTTAATTGGATCAATAAAACACGTATTACTATATTTCTTGCTCAGGAAATAGCGGAGATATTTTTGTGCACTTAAAAATGAAATTTATAGAACACCCATTAATGTTTTCTTGTATTTCATGGAAATTGGAAAATATTTTGAGAGTAGAAACAAGGTTTGCTGCGACAAATTCCCAGGTGTCAGCGTATAATACTCACTAGAACACGCAACTTTCTTTCGCAAATGGTTGTAAATAAAAACATGTTTCGGTCTCCGATTTTTTGTTCAATTTGGTTTCTAGCTTGTATTTCTTTGTGCAACACTCACACCGATTGGAAACACGATACGAATAAAATGCAACAAGAAACGTTCTTGTCAATGATTAGTAGCATATTTTGAGCGAAATCCATACCTCATAGAATTAACAATATGTTAATTAAGAAAGGGCCAACTTCGCTTGCGTCCTGCACCATGGACAGATCATTCTCCCCATTCGTGCATTTGCGTGACGAGCTGTCGGGGCCGAGGCTGCAGGAGCGTGTGTTTTGAAGCTTAATTTAAGCAAAGTTGATGCCATATTAATGCTTTAGGTTGGCGCTATCGAGCCAGAGGCAGCGATTGCTGCCACTGCAGGGCTCGAGGCATAACTTCTTGCTGTGTTAAATGGGGCTCGGGAAACAAATGGAGCCCCTGCTGTATCGAGGACTCGGCGTGCATGGGAACCGGCTGCTATCTGCACTGCACGGCGCCCGATCGCTGCTTAAAGTTTCGTCGGGAAATTAACACAGCAAGTTGAGCCCACTGTAAATTTTAGGTGAAGATTTCTTTTCGTTTGGTTTCCGTGGTTCTGTTATGCCGTAATAAACTAGGTATTTTTTAACCTCGATTAGTGCCAGTTGTAATCTAGGAACCGTTTTCCACGTTTAATCCCATTGATAAGATCGGCAACTAAAGCCTCGTTCAGTCTCAGCAATTAACTACGCAACCTTATCCTCTTTTAATCCAAGTTATGACCTAGGCAACCTTCATAACTGTTCCTAAGCTACCTAGGCAGTATTAAACGGACATACTTCTCGTTTTATCCCTGTAGTAAACGAGAGAAAATCATGCTCGATTTACCCCGCCAAACAATACTTCCTGCAGGCGCTTGTGAAAAAACGTTAGCTGCTTCCTATGTAGTCTGTTTTTTCACCTTTTTGAGTGTTTACCGCAACCATTGACGACTTTCCTTCGCTTGCGATGGTAAAATGCTTCTCGAACAATAAATAAATGCTGTGATGAAAGTCAGAGGTTGTTCTAAAAGCGTCCATTACCGTTCCGATGCCGCGTGGCAAAATAAAAGTTTTGAATGTTCCCTCCTGAATGTATCAAAATCAGTAGTACTGTATTATTAAGCACTACAACACCGAAATACAATGGAGACATAAAGCAAACCTTTTACATATTAAATTCGTCTATTTTCAGGTCCAATACTTTTGTAATATTGCTAGGTCTCTCAGATTCAAACTCTTAAGTTGAAGAGTGGTCGGTGTTTAGAGCCTTGAATTATTCAATGAGATTCTTTGAAACTCGCGGCGCTTGCTCTGCACGAGTGGATCTGGAGCTTAACTGCACATTTCCGCCGCTCCAAACACTTAAACTCGGTGATCTTACACAGCCCTGCATTCCGTAATAGGCTTGTTCGTCTCGGCTAGCATTTTTATGTGGCGTCATTTCAGTGACTGGTTCACATTAAGTAGGCCAAATCGTTCTCGAAATGTAATGTGGAACAGAAATTTAGAACTCATCAGCAGAAGACGTGAATTTTGACCTCATGTTCGGGCCTGAAGATGCGTCTTTGAAATTGGTTTTGAATGCCGGCAGAAGCATGAGTTTAATATTTCGCCTATGAAAGGATTAATTTAATTGTCACCCAGATGAATGATGGACTGTAAACGTTGTTAAAAGACCAATATATTGTGCGCATTTGTGCTATCAGCAAGAAATTTATAATGCTATCAAATATATTTTTAATTTTAAATATTTCGAATTGTTGTCGGAAATAAACGTGGCCTAAATTTCGTAGGATATATCAAAAAGGGCTAGACTTCGGGTGAAAAATAGATCAAGTTTTTTAACGCGTGTTTCACAACTTATTTCAAGTCTTAAGTTGAAGATATAGTGAAGCTTTAAAAATAATTTGTACGAGTTATTCTTTGCCAGACTAGAGTGACAACACCCAACCCCCGCTAAAGCGGACGTTAGGAGTTTTTGTTGCATGGATATTATTGTACTTTATCATAGTTACACTTTGAAAGGGCAAAAAACGAAGTTTTCTTTTCGGAGTTTACTGCGTTTTCTGTTGGAAAATAAGATTTTGACCGCGCTAGTTCATCTGGATCCGATGAAGGTGTTGAATATTTAGTGATCATTATTTATTACTGAAGGGAATTGTTTTTTTTTTGCAGCGGTACGGCTCAATGAAATTTAATTGCTTCTCATTTTCTTCACTTGAAATTATACGGTATGTTTTCTTCGTTAACGGAATGGGTGCTTAGGCTTTAGGAATAATAGTGGAAATGCACAGGGGAAAGCAAATTTGCTAATTTCAATCCTTTGGGAAAATTAACCAGACAATTAAATTTGTATTCAACCTAATTTGATTCATTTTTCGTACATTCATATTGAAACGAAAATGAGAACTTCAAATCTCAGTTCATTTTACGTGGCATTCTTTCTATTAGTATCGGTACAGAAAAAAAACACGGCTTTGAATCATTTTGTGTAGCAAACTATTGAAGACGGGTTTTCTCCGCCAAGTTTTGGAAAGAACTTCGAGGCTATTCTTTATAGTTCATTCTAGCTAGAGTACTATAGTGTTTTCTTCCATTCCAGTTTATGTCGAGAACGAGACATTATTCTTGTAGTTTAATCTCAGAGAATAATAATGTAGTTTCAGCAGTTTGAGATTGAGGTTGATATCTGAAGTGTTTGAACAAAACGGTTTTCTGGGAGTTCGCCCTAGGAATATACTGCCTCAGTTTTACGCTGAATTTTAATCAGAAAGTGAAGGAAGTCTATTTTCAAACATCGGTATCATAATTTCACATGTGATGAACAACTTCCGATACAAATATACTGGCTAAAGAAATAATAATATAACGTGAATTTCTAATAAAGGAATACTTAATGACGTGTTCTTCATCTAGACTTTTGGATTCACGCGAGCACTAAGTTGACTGATATGTATAACGGTCTCTGTTTTGTGACTGATGATTAGTAGGATCTCTGTTTACGGACAAGTAACAGGGTCTCTGTTTTATTACTCACAAGTTATAATGACAAGTAATAGGGTCTCTGTTTTATTTCTCACAAGTTATAATTACAAGTAATAAGGTCTCTGTTTTATTTCTCACCAGTTATAATTACAAGTAACAGGGTCTCTGTTTTATTTCTCACAAGTTATAATTAAAAGTAATAAGGTCTCTGTTTTATTTCTCACAAGTTATAATTACAAGTAGCAGGGTCTCTGTTTTATTTCTCACAAGTCATAATTACAAGTAGTAGGGTCTGGTCTCTGTTTCATTTCTCACAAGTAACAGGGTCTCGGTTTTATTACTCACAAATATTAATGACAAGTAATAAGTCTCTGTTTTATTACAAGAAATACACAGAACTTGCGAGCGGTTGAGCTTTGAAAATTGATTAACATCATGAAGATGCAACCATTGTATCAGTGGGAATTGCCGTTCTCTTGAGGAAGATACAAAGTTCCGAGCTAAATTGAAGTAGATTTTCGTTTTATTGAAATGGCAAAGGTTCTTTGTTTCATTACGGACCATATTTTTCCGTTCACTTTTGTCCTTTTTACAGCTCTAACTACTTTTTTGTTCAACCTTTACCTACTTCTATGAACTTTTCTCAATCTTGCTTTTTCCATGCGGTGTAGGGACGTACCATGTACAGAAATTCTCCATTCCCTCAATTTCCCACTTAGTGGTGTTTTCCTCCTTCATTCTCTTGGGAACACCTGTGTTGTGGTTAGGGAAGCTTAGACCAACCTGTAATTTAATCTTGTAAATTTGATGTATCCTCAGTTTTAGCGTATGGGGTCTGTAATTACAGTTTGTTGACTAATATCCAAAAAATTATTTTTCAGTTTTGCATTTGATTTTTGATTTCATTCCCCTCAGGGGGATACAACTATTGTATCTATGGGAATTAGCGCTCCCAGGAGGACAATGTGAGGGCCCGAGCTGAGAGTTAGGTAGGCTTTCTTTTTGTTGAAATGAAATGCTTTTGTTATGTTAAGAACCATCTTTTTTCGGTTCACTGCTGTCCTGTTTCTTCACCACCTACTACTTTCTTCTTCAACTTTGATCTTGTTTCATGAACTTCTTTCTCATCTTACTGTTTCTATGCCCTTTCTGCATAGATTCCCCGTTCCTTTAACATACTAAATGGTACCTTCTTCCTTCCTCTCTTTGGATCGCCTTTGTTGCGGATAGGGAGGCTTAAACTAACTAATAATCTAATCTAATCTTTTGATTTCATTTTATTTATTTATGAAAGAAGATTCGCTGATGGGATTTTAAATTCACCATCTCAATAATGTTGAAATTGTGCGTTAGTTTGTGTTCAACAAGTGGAAACATCCAGTTGAAATGTTGATCTAAATTTAACGAATTACATACTTTCTTGTGAATTTAAGTTTTTTAGGTAGAGGTGCCATTAGGGCTTAGTTTTAGTTACAGAACTTATCTAACAGTTACTGTAACACACTGACTGACACAGCATTAAATTCTCTGTAAAATTGTCTCGGTTCCATAATAGCATTCTGGTTTGAACATGTGAGGTCGAGCATTAATTTTCGCAACGTTTGTTATCAATTTGATTATTTCAACATATTTGTATGTCAAAGAAACAACTTCCGGATTTAATTAACACACGCACATAAAGCGCTTGCATTTACGAGCTAAGTTCTGCAGCCAGCAATTCATTGATCGCTCTTTCGTTCTGTTCATTAATTTTTATCCTGTATTTTCCTGCTGGTATTCTCGATGAAGTGAGAGGACATTGCTGTGTTACAGCTTGTATTTCTGAGGCGGATAATCATCCGGTTGCGTCTGGGATTCAGAGCGTATCACGGCTACGCTCGTCGCTCTTCCCGATAACATATTGCGTCAGAGCGAGTCAGCTCATCCTTCCTAGTATTGCGCGACTGCTCTAAAACATTCGAGGTTTTCCTTGTAGGAATATTCTTATGTGCTAATGAACCTCTCATTAATGCGGATTGTTCACTATTTTTAGTTTGATTTTCTTGAAATATCAGAACGTTGATTGTAAGCGTTGAGTTTTTCCGTTTGTTAGACTTGGGGAACGTCTACGTTCTTAATTCGTACTGGGATATACTTCTTACTGCACTGAGATCTCTAGAGAAAAGTTTCAGTTAAAGTTTCGCAAGTTTTCCGATCAAAAGCGGACCCTGAAAGTCAAGAATCGAGTTTTATACGTAGTTAACATTCAAGTTAGCTGTATTCCTAAAATTCTGAATTATTTACTTAAACCCGACTGTGTTCTGTAATAGAGTAAAGCCAAGTTTATTACATTTTCTTCGACAATCTTGTGGATTTTGAATTCGCTGTTGTGCGATCAGTAGGAGTTGAAATCTATCAGATGATATTCTTTAATATTCTCCTTTCTAGGGGGGTAAAACTCTCTTATCCACGGGAATCAGTACTCCTGGGGGTAAAATGTAAGATCCTGAGCTGAGAGTTAGGTCCATTTTCATTTTATTGAAATAAAATGTTTCTGTTTTGAAAACAGCTTCTTTTTTGGATCACTTCATTCCTGTTTTTGAGCAACTGACTTTTTTCTTCAACTTTCATGATGTTTCATAACTTTCCTTTTGAACTTGTTTCTATGCCCACGGGATCCTGTGTGGGAACACCTTGTGTATAGATTCCGCGTTCCCTCAACTCAATACTAAATGGTGCCTTCATTTTTCCTCTTTGAACATCTTTGTTGTGGTATGGGAGGTCAACTAGCTTATAATCAAGCAGTCAATTTCTTATATTCTCTATTTTGAACGTGACCAACTTGAGGTTCTGTCATCTACTTCTGCATTTCAAGAGACATTTTTCTCGTGTATGAGAGCGAATTTCCAAGGTGTTCAACAGTGATACCGTCTGCCGTGCTACTTTACCGACACAGCAGGAAGTAATGTTATCTGCCCATGACACAACCGCTGTTTTTCAGTGTTTATAACTATTTATTGAATTGAAAAACGCGTTAAACAATGATTTTAAGAATACGATGAGTTCTCGATTCATTACAATTCCCATAGTTAATTTGAAAGTGATTCCAACGATCAACAAAATCTCTCGCTACAACACTTCAGGACAAGCGGCAGAGCAGTGGACCTCTACATCTCCCGAACAGGTGATTAGGAAGCAAGTAAAATTTCGGCTTGCGGGTTGACTATGTGTGTCGGTATACAATGAATTGTTTGTTCGCGGCGTTTTGAAAAACATTCACAGCTGACGCACAAAATGTATTGAGGTGTCAACTGAAGTTCTTAGATGCGGCTCGTAAATCGCCAGCGCAAGACAGGTAATATCTTACTGCCGGCGTCGCTGTCCAAGGTTGTGGTTGCGATTCTGATCTTTGTTCAACTTAAGGTGTGTCCTCGAGGGGCTTTCACGTGTTTTCGCAACAACAGCAGTCACCTGTATTTCATTTGTCACAGTTGCTTTGATGTCACATCTTTTCAGGGGGGAATGGTCTCTATGGGAATTACCGTTCTTGAGGGAAATTTGTGAGGTCCCGAGCTAAAGGTTAGATAGGTCTTTCTTTTGTTGAAATAGAATAAGTTTTTTGTTTTGTTACAAACTACCTCTTTTCGGTTCACTGCTGTCTTTTTTTCAGCACATACTATTTTCTTCTTCCACTTTTTTTGTTTCACACACTTCTTTCCGAACTTCCTGTTTCCATGTATCATACTTTGTGCACAGATTCTGATCACAGATCCTTTAAGTCCATTCTAAATGGTGCCTACCTTCTTCCTCTCTTTGGAACGCCTTTATTGCGGTTCGGGAGGCATAAACTAATATTTGATCTATCTCTGGGGAAGATGCAAGGTTTAGTGCTAGCGATTAGGCTGGCTTTTTTTGTTGAGATGGAGTCAGTTTTTTGTATGGGTCCGGTTTTTTTTATCGACCCACTCCTGTCGTTTTTTCAACAATCATTACTTTCTTCTCTAAATATAATTTTGTTTCATAAGCCACTTTTCGTTTAGCTTTTTCTTCGTGCTGGATTTGGGGAACATCTCTTGTACTTAGATTCCTCTACTCCTTTTTAAATACTAAGTAATGCCTTCCCTTTTCTTGTTGTGGGATCACCTCTGTTGTGGTTATTGAGACATAAATCAACTCACGTTATCTAACCTGGGTCTTGTGCAATTAGGGTCCTCTTCCTACTGGCTTCTTGTTCCGTAATACGATGAACTATTCCGGGAGAATATGCTTTATTGTCGATTCTTAAGGCCCTAAATAATCCCCATAGTATTCAAACTCGTAATTTTCCAGTATCTCTTTCATACGATTGCTATTTTTCGAATCAGTCGTGCAATAATAAATTGCCTTGGATTACTATCGTTTAGTAATAGGGCGAAAATAAGGTCGAACGCTTCAGTGAAGTTACATGCGCTCGTTTTTCTCTCCCGCGTTTCTCAAGAATGAGGGACATTAACGCGTTTATTGTGGCGGGTTAAACCGATATTCTATACTCAATTCAAATTAGTCAATTTTGGAGACCAAATTTGAAAATAACAAACATTTAATAGGTCGAGCCTTCACTAAGTTTTTAATAAGCATTTGTGTAAATTGAGTTTGTGACTACTGGTCGGTTAGAAGCGTTATGAAAATCCCCTCAGTGATCACCGGTGGGTCACTTCGCAGAAAACGTGTTGCGATTCGATTTCTGAGAGTTGGAGTATTGCTCTGAAAGGTGTTGTTTTGCTACTAATTTACGAAAGTAGCATCCTGCGAGCGTGCTGCGAGGCAGTTTCTTTTGGATATGTATGTATCTTTTTCAAATGATTTTGAGTTGATCACAACTGTGTCTCCGAATTGTTCTTCGGCGCCTGAATCTCCTAACTCAGCTAAATTAGACGGTTTGTTGTAAATGTCGCATGGTTTTAGCGTGAAAGTTTTTTGCTGTCTGATTTTAATCGTCTCTTTTGACGCAAGAAATTGCCGGGTTTAACTTGAAATTTTCCAGCGGGAGATTTCGATCCAAACAAAATCGCTCTCAGTAATCAGATAATTAAAAACGAAGCTCTAAAATATTTTAAAATTCATCTTTTACTATTATCATCATTTCCCATTTCTCAAGTTTTGCATTTTCACCGTTCTAATGGTACTCATTTCTTAAATTTAACAGTTTAACTTATCTTAACGGCAATTGTTCCTTAAATTTTGCTTTTAGTTCCTCTTAATGGTACTTGATCCTTATATTTGGCATTTTTACCCACCTTAACAACGCTTATTCTTCAAGTATTGCGTTTGCCCCTCTTTTAATGGCACTTATCCTGTAAACTTAGCGGTTTGGCCGCTGAAATCTTAACCTTGAATTTTTCATAAATTTCAATGACGCTTATTTCCACGCTCTAAATGATTCCTATTCTTTTTAAATGACGCTTTGGCAGCTTTTTTTGATACTTTACCACATTCTTCCAAACTCTGGAACTCATTTTGCAACTTACCCATACTCTCCTGATGCTGCAGTGTCATAATCAGTGCACTTCCTGAGCTGCATCACGCACACGGTGTTGCGCAGATGCCGTCGCGCAACACCGCTGCGCCGCTGACTTCCCGTATTGCTGCAAACACGGCCCCGGACCGTCCCCGTCACGGCGGCCGGTCGATCTGAGGGCGCGGTCTGTTCCGCTGTGTCGCGTGACACACCCAGCCACATTTGCCATTGACACCGCAATTGGGGAAACAGAAGTGTAATATTCAACTCATGTGTAAATTGAAAAGTTCTTTGCAAATTTCGTAATTGTCAAATATTAACTGGGTCCGTTAAATACCATTAATTTTAAAAAAGACTATCAGTAAAAAAACAAGAGACCCATTTTATTCCAACAAAAGAACGGGACCCCACCCTGAGTTCACTCTATTCGTAATTTCCACTCTGAAAATATATGAATGATTCATAACCATAAAACAAACGACCCTTCGATGGGTCATTTCACTGCAGGCAAAACTTATGCACGACCCACCGATAGGTCGCAACGCAGTCAACGTGTTGAAGTCAATGTTAATAAGCATTTTTGCAATTAGAAATGAAAAACTGGATCGTGATTTTGTTTTAATTGTTCATAGAAATTGAGTTTGTGACTACTGATCGGTCAGTATAGCATTACGAAAATCCCATCAGTGTCCACATGTGGCCCACGTTGCGGTCAAAACGTTAAGGACCTTTATGTTAAGGTATTCTAAAAACCAGTATAACGTATCTTGTATTATCTCAACTTCATTGGAAAAATGCTGATTTTCCGCATCCGTTTTCTGTCCCCAGTTTACCTATTTCCCAGGAGTATCTCTCATTTTAGCTGTCTAGAGCTGAGGAGGGGCGACTAAAATCATTGGTGCGAAAAGTTAGACAGGACTGCAGCAAAGTGCAGCTCGTCGCATGACCTGATCTCCTGCTAGGGCTCAGTAGCGTGCCCTGCTATTGCGTCTAAAGGTTGGAATTAAATGCAGTTGCAGGGGTGGCAGTGAGCTTACTTTGTTGCTGGACGCTACCGCAAAATAGTGGTTAGAAATTTTGGCTCTAGCTTGGCCGAGTTCAGGGTTCACGTGCTAACGGACTACAAAACGAAGAATTTTTGTTAACATTTTCGTTTTGTTTTAGGAATGAAGGTGAATGCCGGCTCACATGTCTGTGTTAAGGCTACGATCGTAAAACCTCAATTTAAAAATATGTTTCCAAATGCCCCTGAATAACTGTGGTAGCAGTGCTGCTAATAATTGTGCCAAACCGAGGCCAAAACCTGCTATGAACCTAGGCCATTTTTTCGGTGTGTTCTGTATTTTGACTTAACTTTCTCCTTTGAAATTATTAACATCCATGAGCATGTAATTATCCATAAAATTACTACGCGTTTCGTTGAGTTAAAAAAATCATGTGTGAAATTTTTATAAATCAAACGAAAGCTGAGAGTTCCAAACAATCCCGTTCGAAAATCTGTGAGTTGCACAGAATCACGTGTGTCACATTTAAAAATCCAACGAAACCTGTATGATTTCTGATGAATCACGCGTCATGCTTTAAGGTTGTCACGTGAAACTGTGAGGTGCAAAAGACCGCCTTCATCTGGTGTCGCTCGTTGAGTTTAGCGGTGTGTCCCTGCGCGGTATTGGAACTGAAGGCAGGCTTGTCTCGTGAACTCTCCCTCGCACGGAGCAATCGCTGAACTCGAAGGCAATTTTCGCAGATTAAATGCTAGGGGAACTTTCTCGGGATCTGGTCTTAATTTCACTTCATCACGCCGTTTTGATTTATAAACCGAAGGCGGTAGGATTCTCGAACTTAATCGTTATTTATTTAATTAGGCATGCAAGTCGACAGATACGTACACATTCTCATAAATGACAGACACTATTACTTTAAAATAGTGAACAATGTTTTAGACTGATCATCCCCTAAGAGGGCTAAAAGGGTTGAATTCATGGAAGTAAGCTCTTCCAAGGGGCAAATATGAGGTCCCGAACTTAAGAGTTAGGTAGGCTTTTCTGTGGGAAAATACTTGTTTTTTCGAGGACCATTTTTTCCTGGTTACTTCTGTCTTTTTTTCAGGAGGACCATTTTTTCCTGTTTACTTCTGACTTTTTTTCAGGACCAATTACTCTCTTCTTCAACTTTTATTTCATAAACTTTCTTTAATATTGCTGGTTCCATGCGCAGGGAATGGGAACACGTATCATGCATAGATTCCTCTCTCCCATAATTCAGTACTAAATGGTGCCCTCCTCCTTCCTCTCACGGGAACATCTTTGATGTGGTTGGCGAAGCTCGAAATGACTTATAATCTAATATGGTGAGGCGCAGTTTTCTATACTGTACTTATTTAATACCGAGGGTATTCAAATTGATCGCGATCCCGCTGTTTCATGAACATGTCTCATTTTATGGTTGCAGCAATTTCCTTGCTTTAATTGGCGAGACATTTTGCGCAGGAAGTCGATTAGAGACTGGTCCGAGTATAAGTATTTTTTCATAACTAACCGATGTTTTTTTAAACAAAGTTGGAAAAAACTGTTCTTTAAAATGAATATAGTGATGGTTTTTCCGCGGGAGAGCAACACTGTAGGGATTTGTTCGGATTTGAACTGCTCAAAAAAATAGTTTTTAAAAAGAGATCAGAAATTTTTTAATTTATATTGCTATTAAGCCATGTTTGTGTAGCGCTCGGCTTTGGTTTTGCAGTTTATACTACTGGGACCATCCGTAAGAGCTCAGCAACGCATTCCCAGCAATTTCTCTCTAATTTCTTGGTCTTGAAGCTGTTGAACAAAGGCAATATCGGTGGAGCAAAGTCTTCATCTTGTCTATCTTGGAAAACTTTTATCGACTTTACTCATTACGTGACCATATCGAGCCTATAGGAAAAAGTTTGGCCGACGATTGCTGCTCGCAAAGAATGAAACGAAGAAGCCTGTGAAATCTTCGTTCACGTCCTCGATTCTGAAACTTTCTTAATTGCAACTCTAGCGCCTTTCAAATTTCTCATCGCCCTAGCTCACTTCGTTGCATCTTTGTGTTGATTGTGAAACTCAATTTGTGATAAGCCAGATTCATTTTGCAAACCAATTACGCGTAAATGAACTATTCTTGAAGTTCTTGTTGAATTTCGGATTGATAGATCCAAAACATCATGTCCAGCTCCTTTTGCTGATTTCATTACGAGTCAGTTTACTTTTGCTGTAATATAATTAGAGTATTTTTGACTCATGAACGGCTTCATAAGTGCTCAAATTTATTTCCAAGTTGCCTGTTACTGCAACTGTATACGCCTAATTTACTAAGGGCAAGTGTGATGTGTGTTTATTACAGTTTTTATTGTCGTTGCTTGTTTCTTAGTGCTCGCTGTGGCACAGTGGTTAAGGGCATCGCCCTTGGATGTAGGAGTCGAGGGTTCGTATCCTGGCGCTGGCGCGGCGATTTTCCCCGTTGGGTATAAGGGAAAGCTCAAGCACAATACCTCACTCAACCCAGGTGTCGGAAATGGGTACCGGCTTTACGGGGGAACCGTCATGGTGTCCTATAGATAGTGTTAGTTATAAGGCATTTGAAAAGCCAATGCTCATGATCATATGTATCAGGCTTGATTGGAAATAAAGCATTCTTAGATGCCGATGTTTGTTTTTTTGGAAACGTTCAAGCATGTGGAGTCGGACGCGCTTTTTTTCTCCCTCTTTGATTGCCGGGATTGTCCTCGAGTTTACTATGGTACCTGCGTTTCTCGAAAGTATTTTTGTGTTTCCAGAGCTTTTCACAATTATATCTTCGTCAGCATACCTAAGGAAATTACATTCCTCCGATGAGCGCATCTGGAGACCCCACGCAGAACCATTGACTTGATCCCGAAAGGCCGCTCGGGATCTGGTTGTCGCTCTCGCAGCAGCGTTAAATTTATCATTTCTTGGACTAGTTTTCACTACTTGTGGAGACAAGCAAATAGTGCAATCAAGCCTGGGTAGAAGCATCTTAAAGACTACACTGACGATATGCATCAATTTATGCTTCGTGTTTTAGGTGCTCAATACAAATAAAGTGAATTTTCAAGTTTTTGTTTTAGTTCCCGGTCATTATTTTAAGTTACCGGAACAATCGTTGAACTTGAAATTATTTCACATTCTTGGTGCAGTGTTTACACCAATGATATTAAACTGTGTTAGAAAAATGAACTCTGTTCTTTGATCTCGACGTCACAAGCGATCCAATTCCGGTTCTCATTTCGACTGAAGTTCCAAAGAGACTTCAACAATTTGAGCTAATTTAAATGTGCATTTGGGATTCTGATGTTACTACTATTTTTGTGACACATAATGGACTTCCCATTTTTCTGTTCAATACATTAGCCCGTTTTCATGATAAATATTGGTCTTACCTTTTTTCTGCCCAATAGATTTACCCGTTTTCGTGAAAAATATTGCTTTTCCATTATTTTGTTTTATTGGTCTTCCCTTTTTCCAATGTTTTGTTTTCCTGCGCATCACATCTTCTGTGGTGAATGTTTTACATCGATGGTGGTAGCTTTGTTCACGAGGTTAGCAATACCGTTTAGATTTCCAACTTTCTGATACTCGGTATTAATTCGGCGCACTGCCGGCCGGCCCGCCCGTTACGTGACGTGCAATAAAGGGGCGTGGTCTCCGTTCCTCACGCCGCCCCGCTGCTCTCACCGTGCGGGTTGCCTTGTGCCGTGTCGGCGCTCGCTCCTGAGGGCTTTCCAATTATTTTGGTTTCATGTCAAAGTGGATATTATGTTGTGGTTGTCGTGAATTTGTGAAAAAATGTCTTCCTACTACTTCTACGCTTGGATGTTCGAGAATTTGAAATTTGTAACCTTGAATTAAATAATGACGTTTTTGATAGGGCATTAGTAAGGAATGTTTTTCTTGTCTTAGTAAAATTTTCAGCTTTAGACATTTTTCAGTTCTCGTGTTTCATTATATTGAAGAAATTATATCACTCAAACCTTCCCCTCAGGGGGATACAGCTATTGTATCTATGGGAATTATCACTCCCAGGGGGAAAATGTGAGGGCCCGAGATCAGAGTCACGTAGGCCTTCTTTTTCTTGAAATAAAATGTTTTTGTTTTGTTAAGAATCATCTTCTCTTCGGCTCGCTGCTGTCCTGTTTTTCAGCACCTACTACTTTCATCTTCAACTTCGATCTTCTTTCAGAAAATTCTTTATTAACTTACTGTTTCTATGCTCTTTCTGCATAGATTTCGCGTTCCTTTAACTCCATACTAAATGGTGCCTCACTTCTTCCTCTCCTTGGATCGCATTTGTTGCGGATAGGGAGGCTTAAACTAACTAATAATCTAACAATCTAATTACTCAAACATTTGCTGAAGCTGAGGGTCCATCCACGGATCATTCATATTTTTCTGGAGTGTAAATTACGAATAGAGTGAACTCAGGGTGAGGTCTTTTTCTTTTGTTGGATAGAATGGGTCTTTTGTTTTGTTACAGTTAATATTTTTTTATTCACTGCAGTCTATTTTTCAGCCTCTATTACCTTCTTCCTCAATTTTAATCTTGTTTCATGAATTTTCCCAATCTTGCTGTTTTTATGCTCAGAGAGTAGGGATGCACACTGTACATAAATTTCCCCGTAACTTGAACTCCATGTTAAATGGTGCTTTCGTCATTTCTCTTATCGGAACACACGCACAGTAAAAGTGAACATGAGAATCAGGCTGCTTTTCCCTGTCAGTAACTCGTCATGGTTTCAAAACAAGCTCAACTGGATTATTTTATGAAAATTTTACCAAATAATTTATTTCTGTTGATGATAATAATAATAAATTGTTAACAGAGTCGCAAGAGAAGAGAAATCGAATTTTACATGAAATCTTTGAGCGCTTAGAGGTATTGCAAGACTTTCAGCACTTGGATGCTTTCTTTTCAAAGGTAGGTTGGGATCTGATACGCTCAATGAGGATTATGGTAGAGTACGTCCTCGTTTCAATACCTTAAAACGTCCTCGGCATTTTTCTTTGTTTTCCCGTATAACCTCAGCGCTATAAATGACGACGTTAGCGGACGTCTCTTATGTTTTGGCAAACCTTAATTTTTCGTCTTTCTCGCGCCAGTTATCACTAACCAACTTACTATACTCTGGAACATTTCTCGATCTCGTACACGAATGTCTCCTTATTCGTTTTCTATTTATCATTAATATCTATTTTCGAGATCCTTTTCATCTCACCCGCATGGTTCAATTGGCCTCTATGGCGGTTTTGCTGACTAAACCCTCATGTTCTTGTGTTTCTGAAATAATGATATTTCTACCATCGCTTTCAAGCTCATATTGATTTCAGCAAAACTTAATTTTGTAGCTATCGTTGCAAATTCTGATGCACCTCGATCGTTTCCAGCAAATTGCCTGTAGCGGACTTTCTTTTATATTTTTCATGGCTACACTTCTGCTTCTCTTCAACGTCATCTAAATCTTGAGGAAAATAAAGCAGAATTCATTACTTTGATTTAGGATATTTTCAGGAATGAAACAACTCAGAATTTTTCCACAAATTACGCGGTTTGCGTTAAATAATTTTTCATGAGCAGAGCTTATTGTGATCATATTCAAATTCATTAAAACAATTCAATATAATGAAACATTTCTGTCTATTCTAATGATTCAGTTAAAAGAAACGTCTCGATGATTTCTTCTGAATAACTCGTTTTGTTCAAATATCGTATTTGATTCTATTGATAAAATAAAATTAGTTTCTTCAAGTCAAATGCATTTCACTTTTCTAAGGCTCCGACACCTGCCTCCTACATGTATGATCGACTGCGTAGTACTTCAGGAATAGTTCATTTCAGTTGCTATGGAATTAATTGCCAAGAAGAGCTTACATAAAGTAAAGTGATCTGCTTCTTTCTGCTCACGGCGTGAATTTAAGTGAGGCGTTATTCCTGTCTACAGCATGAATGTTAGTGATGTGTTACCCCTTTCTACAGCGAAAATATTAGTGAGGTGTTACCCCTTTCTACAGCGAAAATATTAGTGATGTGTTACCCCTTTCAACCGCTAAAATATTACTGATGTGTTATTCCTGTCTACAGCATAAATATTACTGATGTGTTACCCCTTTCTAAAGCGAAAATATTTGTGTGGTATTACCTGTGTCTACAGTATACAGTAATTATTAGTGTGGTACTACCTCTGTTTTCAGAGTACTTATTGATGTTGTATTATCTCTGTCAACATTCTAATTATTAATGCCAAATTACTTTTCATTCTGCAAACATTACTTCTCAGTTAACATTATAATCACTAAAAAAATGACCTTTCTGTCAACAGCGCTATAATTGTTGATGTAGAATTACTTTTTCTGCGGTATTATAATGAGCATGAAAGTACTCCATCTACTATTTAATTAATTGAGGGAGAAAGTGCTTCTGTGGTACCAATATCACAAAAATATAACCTCGTCGTAAAAATAATGTAAAAATAATCTCGCTGTCAAGAGAACAATTATTAGTTTGAAAAATGATTTTCCTTGCAGCATGAGAAGTAGAGTAAAATTGGCTTTGCTGCGATCAGTACATTATCGTGAAAATATTTCTCCGTCTATGATTGATTACATGGAACAAAATTGCTCCGATGTCCACAGTATTATTGGCGCATGCGCGCTGCGTTGCACAAGTTAGCGATTGCTCCCGTCCGCAGTACAATTATTAGGATGAGATCACTTCTTGTGTACGTACAGTCTAATTACCAGTGAGAAAATACCAGCGATCCGTTAGCTCGCTTACGCAACTGAGGAGTTCCTGTTCATTTTCATCGCCGAGATAGGCTTCGATCGTCGTTTGAATGCGGTTGCCATGCGTGCAGTTGCCACTCGTGCGATTGCCATGCATGCGGTTGCCTCGTCAGCTGGAAGAGTTTGAAATGCGTGCAGTTGCCTCGTCTGCTAGAAGAGGTTGAAATGCGTGCAGTTGCCTCGTCAGATGGAAGAGGTTGAAATGCGTGCAGTTGCCTCGTCAGCTGGAAGAGGTTGAAATGCGTGCAGTTTCCTTGTCAGTTGGAAGAGGTTGAAATACGTGCAGTTTCCTCGTCAGCTGGAAGAGGTTGAAATGCGTGCAGTTTCCTTGTCAGCTGGAAGAGGTTGCCATGCGTGCAGTTGCCTCGTGAGCTGGACGCGGTCGCCATGAATACGTTTACCTCGTGAGCTGGACGAGGTTTCCATGAATACGGTTGCCTCGTGAGCTGGACGCGGTTTCCATGAATACGGTTGCATCGTGAGCTGGACGCTGTTGCCATGAATACGGTTGCCTCGTCAGCTGGACGCGGTTGCCATGAATACGGTTGCCTGGTGAGCTGGACGTAGTCGCCATGAAAACGGTTGCCTGGTGAGCTGGACGCGCTCGCCATGAATACGGTTGCCTGGTTAGCTGGACGCGGTCGCCATGAATACGGTTGCCTCGTGAGCTGGACGCGGTCGCCACCAGGCGGCAGTTCCCTGAACACAAGGCCTGTGGACAGAACTTGTTGGGTCGGAACAAACTTTATGGCTCGTGGTCTGCGCTTCGATAAGCTTTTATTGTTTTCCAAGCAGCAGTCGAGGTCGGCTCCTTGTTTCGCTCCATCTCCCTCTGTGCTCGTGGGAAGTACGCTCGTCCTGGTCCAAATTTAGAGTAATATTTACGCTGAAATGTTGGTTTTATTGCTATAAAATTATCTGATTCCAAAATCCCGCTTGTTAGTGCTCGTGCAACAAATTCAATGTATTCTTTCACCGGTGGATGATCCGCAGAGATGTATCAATCTCACAGTGTAAATTAGACTGTGATTTCACATATCTTCCGAGTTTCGCTGTTAATCATGTTTGTCACTTTGTGTTTGAATTTATCTTGTCATTGCTTCTTTACTTTCCTCACTGCTACCACACACGCTACACGACGAGCTGAATTTGTCACACTCGATTTTGAGGACAAAAGCCTTGTCATGAGCTGTCTCTAGTGTCTGCTCAATTTTGTAATGATGGCTCTTCATTGCAACAGGCATTAGTGTCCCTCCCATCACAGGTATGATCGACTGCGTAGTTCTTCAGGAATAATTCATTTGCGTACCTGTGGGTATCTGAGCGAATCCTGTGGTTATGGTTCTTTGTTTTGCTGCTTTTTTGCACACAGAACCACGCAGCACACCGTTTAACCTGTTTCCGACGAAGGGACCCACCGGTGGTCACTGAGGATATTTTGATAGTGCTACTGACTGACCAGCCCTCACGAACTCAATTTTCATCAAAACTCGATGAAAACTAAATGAAGTTAGTTGCGATCTAAATGATTTTCGTTATTTTCAAACTTGAATAAACTTGATTAAATTATTTTCAAACTTGATCTTTAAATTAACGTTAATGTGAGTTGAATATTGAACTTCAGTTTAGCAACAAGAAACATGTCAATATTGTGCCTCACTTCATTGTTGTGACACCGAATATTATAATATTGTTTCTTGCTCAATTCACCAAGTACTTGGAATCTTTCGCAGTTGTTCAAGGCCTGGTTAATCCCTTCTCCGATGTTGAGAAGCTACTAAACATCTGCGAAAATGTGAGGGCCCGAGCTCAGAGTTAGGTAGGCCTTCTTTTTGTTTAAATAAAATGTTTTTTTGTTAAGGACTATCTTTTGTCTGGTTCACTGTTGTCCTGTTTTTCAGCACCTACTACTTTTTTTCTTCAACTTTGATCTTGTTTCATGAACTTCTTTCTCAACTTACCGTTTCTATGCCCTTTCTGCATGAATTATGCTTTCCCTAAACTCCATACTAAATGGTGCCTTCCTTCTTCCTCTCTTTGGATCGCATTTGTTGCGGATAGGAAGGCTTGAACCAACTAATAATCTATTCTAAACATCTGCGAAGAAACTGATCTCATCTGCGAAATAATAAAACTGTGATCTGAGGCTCGTGGAATATAGCAATTTCCAATAACCTCGACGGAGCGAAAGGCTGTAATTATTCTTCGTGAAATTAGGGAAGAAATTTACGACCGCAACAAATTGTATTGCTGGGACACGTGGATTCAATTACAAGTTACCGAATCCATAATTTCTGAGCTATTCATGTTCGTTGGAGGGAGGAAAGTCAGGTCATTTATTCGCTGACCGACTAAGAGCTCCTATTTTTTTAAATAGATTTGAGATTTTGGCGTGGGATTTGCTGCATGTACCCGTAAATGGTTTTCCTGATCTGAGTAACGTGACTCATGCTGGCTTTTTCTTGAGGTTTTGCATTTCTTGGTTCAGTTTCGTCCATTTAACCTCCGTTGGAGATGATATATTTTTGTACGCTTTTTATTGTGTTCTTAGACTCGGCAGCATGGTTACTGCAGACTCGGTAGCATGGTTACTGCAGACTCGGTAGCATGGTTACTGCAGACTCGGTAGCATGGTTACTGCAGACTCGGCCCCTCAGGGGGATACAACTGTTGTATCTATGGGAATTAGCGCTCCCAGGGGGACTATGTGAGGGCCCGAGCTAAGGGTTAGGTAGGCTTCCTTTTTGTTGGAATAGAATAGGTTTTTGTTCTGTTACGGACCATCTTTTTTCGGTTCACTGCTGTCCTGTTTTTTCAACACCTACTACTTTCTTCTTGAACTTTGATCTTGTTTCATAAACTTCTTTCTCATCTTACTGTTTCTATGCCCTTTCTGCATGGATTCCACGTTCCCTAAATTCCATACTAAATGGTGCCTTCCTCCTTCCTCTCTTTGGATCGCCTTTGTAGCGGATAGGGAGGCTTAAACTAACTAATAATCTAATCTAATCTACTGCAGACTCGGTTGCATGGTTACTGCAGACTCGGCAGCATGGTTACTGCAGACTCGGTAGCATGGTTACTGCAGACTCGGTAGCATGGTTACTGCAGACTCGGTAGCATGGTTACTGCAGACTCGGTAGCATGGTTACTGCAGACTCGGTAGCATGGTTACTGCAGACTCGGTAGCATGGTTGCTGCAGACTCGGTAGCATGGTTACTGCAGACTCGGTAGCATGGTAACCATGAATATAGGGTAACTTTGCACACAATAAACACGTCGCTGAATGGCCGCTGTCTCGTTCAAAGGACTTACAACCTTCATGTGTGGAAAAAAATGTACTTCCAGCTAAGAAAATGTTAATTATTCAGCCCAGTATCGGAATCTGCTGTGTGAGAGTTCAGTTTTTTGTAATTTTCTCAGTATAACAGAAGTATCCTAACTTGCATTTGGGAAACCTTAACAGTTGATTAATTTCTTCCACTAATTTAAGCTTCATTCTTAGTCAGGTTGCTGAATAAGAAAATTTAGTTCCATTTATTATATCTACTGTATCATAACTACACTTGTTTTTCAACATTTTTTTTGTGATTTCCAAGTTTGATGACAGTGAACAAAGTTAAGAAATGGTTCTAATATATTGTTTCTCTTTCAAGTAGATTCGATGCCGCCAACGCTGTTTACTATCATTGTTTGAAATCATTATTTTTTTTTTGCAGAGCCGGCTGAGAGGGAGAGAGGAGTGAGAAATGCACGAACATGACGAGCAACTGGAAAGAGAACTGCAAGCAGCCCTGCCTGACTTCCCGAAAGCATGGCGGCTCAAAGCGGCTGTCGAAGCTCGCTCTTGTTGAAGACGATTACGAATTTCCTGCTTGCGCCCTATATCCTCTAGTCGATGAACACAAGTCATACCAAGGTGCTAGCGTCGCTCTGCAAACTCTGGACGCTTCGCTGCTCTTGGGAAAACGTACAAATCAGCCCCCAAAGGGCTCTTCTAGTCAACTTCCAGGTACCTCGGATCACTCGAGCGTGACCGACCTGTGCCCCGCTCTCGTATCTGAGAGGCTCTCGGGAGGTTTTGACAACACTGCATTCGATTTAGAAGCGCTTCAGCAGTCGTTTCCTAAATGTAGTAGGTCTCAGAGTGAAGGACATGAAGATGTAAGTTATCAATTTTGCGCTACTAATTCAAACTCGGAAAGGAGAGAAGAAACTACTCGACTTGAAAATAACAAGGATGTTAAGAATTTTATTCCCTATTCACTCGGAGTCCAGGAGAAAAATGACAGCTTTGAAAGTGAGGCAAATTTTGGGTCCAGGCCAAAGATAAAGCGAAATGCAGGTGTTGCCGAGCGACAACCTGGAACCGAAGGAAACAAAGGAGTTCTGGAGAGGGTCGAGGCACTTGAGCCCTGCGGCAAGCTACGTAGAGGACGACCTTGTCAGCTGCCTCTCAGAACCTTCAGTGAAATTAACACAAACCCTGCTCCGAGCAGAACCCCTTTCGTGCCATGGACTACCGAGGCACATGCCATCAGAAAACAACTCAATGATTTGGTGGTCAATAATGTCTTTGTTACGGATTCAGAATCTTCAGATGATTCTAGTATAGAAGACAACGTAGACCCCGATGAGCGATTCAACCGCAATGGAACAATGACTTCTCCGCAGAAAACGGAGAGCGAGGCGGAGAAAACGGAGAGCGGGTCACAATGGCGCAACTGTGGAGGGCCAGTCAGTACTCGAGAAGAAATGGTGCAGGTTGGGTGTGTGTCTCGGCCGTTGTCTGGCCAATATACAAATAGTATCAGTGTGTCTAATAGAGAACCATATTTGCGCAATGTGAATACAGTAGCTGTTAGTGCCAGTGTATCTAGTAGGGGAATAAATTTTGTGAATCCTGTGAGGACTGCAGGTAAAATTTCTAATGATGTACGTGGAAGTTGCTCCATCACCACAACTCCCACCGTAAGTGCTTTGACTAAAGTTTCTTCAGTGCGTATTGTACCCACTCCGACTGCCACACCGACTCCCAGTGTCACCGGAGCCTCAGAGAATGGCTCTGCAAAACTGGCACTGCCTCTGCAGAGGGTGCCGCTGAGACAGAATGTACAAGTACAAGACTTTTCAAATCTCACAACAAATGTATCGTCCAAACAGCAGGAAAGTGTTTCAGCCAGCGGCAGAATTCTGCAAACGGAAGCATCTGTCAGTATCGGTTCGCCGTCGCGTGTTGGTGTTCCTTTAGATTTAAAAGTTCCTGAATCACATGCATCACGTGAGTCTAGTTCTAATGCGTTTGTTCCGGTACCAGCAATACCTAATAGATCCTCCACTGCCCTAAGTCCGTCCTCGCGTGACTTTCTGCATAATGGTGCTCAAATCGTCCATCAGTCGCCAGCCGTTCCTGTATCGGCTGCAGCATCCTCTAGTGGAGAGCAATCTTGGAATGCCGAGCCTCTTCAAACAGAGTTAACTTCTCCAAACAGTGACACTCAAACGTCTCCAGAGCATGTTAGCGCAAGTTTACCTCCGCCTGGAACTTCTCGACCAACAACTTCTCAGGTCGCAGCTGAAGGTGACGGAGCACAGCGCGACGCTGACGTTCGGCGCGGCGACCGAGAACGGCGGAGAGAACGCAGGGAAAGAAGGAGAGAGCGGAGGGCTCAGCGAATGTCGGGAGCTTTGTTGTTGCCTCCTCCTCCACCTCTTGGAGTGCAAACAGAAGTTGCTGGAGAAACAACTCAAGCGAATTCCGTCCAGCCTAACGCTAGGTTACCTGATTTACTAAATTCGCACGTCCCTCCGCCCTATTCAACCCTGCCAAATGGTCCTAGGTCCCATGGAGGGTTGCTACCTCCTCCCCATCCACCCGGACCTATTCCATCTGCCGCGTTACCTCCAGGAGGACCTCCAGGTTTACCTCTTCATTTACAACATCCTCCACCGGGGGCTCCCATTCCACCTGGCTATCCACCGCCACCCACTCCGGGATCACCCATCCGACCTCCCCCGGATTGCCCCTGGCCTTTCTTCGGTTCTAGAAGGTGAGTACTCGATCAAATGTCGTCTGTTTCTCGTACTGCACCTTAGACTTCATGGAAAATTGCTATTCGGTTATGCACAATTATTTTTATTTGTTCACCAAAAGCCGCAGTTGGTTATCATGCAATAGTTGGGCATAAGAAGTGCTAGTATAGTAACTTATATTCAAACTTATAAACTTATAAACGTAACTTATATTCAAACTTATACAAACTCTTAGTAACTTATATTCAAATGCACTGTCAAAATCAGATTAGGCAGAGCTAAGGAACTCATTTTNAAAATCCAATGTATCGACGTTTCATGTTTGTACTTTATTGGAAATAAATGTTTTTTCTTTTTTCTTTTCTTTTCTTTTTAGTGAAGATAAAAGAAGGCATTACATTACACGAAGAAGGCATTCATATAAGAAGCCTTCTCTTGAGCAGTAACTATTGGGGTTAAAAAGTCTAGCTCCCATGTGCCATTTTTCAGGTGTAAACAATCTTATTCGAATGAATACCCGAAATGAAAGTCGTGACATAATTATTAGTTTATACCTTCAATATAAACTTTCGCTTAAATTTTTTTTAATTTCATGTCATTTTTGCGCATCACTTCTGCTTCATACGCTAATGTTTATTTTTTTAACAGCTGATACTCTTCAATGAGTTGCATGAGGACTAATTTTAGTAGAATTACACTTTCTCAACAATGATTATGATCCGATCTTGATTGTTGCTCCCTATTGCGCTTATTTCCGATTAGAATGTTCTGCTCATCATCAGAATGTTCTGCTCATCATTAGAATGTTCTGCTCATCATTAGAATGTTCTGCTCATCATCAGAATGTTCTGCTCATCATAAGAATGTTCTGCTCATCATTAGAATGTTCTGCTCATCATTAGAATGTTCTGCTCATCATTAGAATGTTCTGCTCATCATTAGAATGTTCTGCTGTACTTTAGACTCATCTTGAAACTGAGCATTTCATCGTGCACTTGAGGGCACTTATTTAGTTTACCGAACTGTTTCCTGTTTTGCAATTTTTGGGTTATTTTCCTTTTGGATTTTATGCGAAAAAATGTTGTGGTTTTGTATGAAATGTGCATTGTCGTTTTTAACGTGATTTTATGGCAGCATTTTCATAGAAAACTCTGCGTGGTAGGTTTTGTACGAATGTTAGAGTTTGAATCCATAAAAAATAAATAAATTAACGCTCAAAATAGATAGACAAATACTTTACTAGCATCACCCATATCGTTCATCATTATTCTAATATGCTCTAAATTCTGTTTTTGTAAACTTCTCTGTCCCTTCACTTTGTGAACTCGATTAGAATTTATTTTTCGTTTTTTTTTCCTTTTTTCTCGGTATGGAAGGCGTGTTTCTTTGCATAAGATATCTACACCAGTGAATTTAATTGAAAATTTTCTGGTGCGCATGCGAAATTTTTAAATTCCTTTATTCAAACTCAGGGAAAACGAACAGTGCTCCCTCTTTGTGACCTGGGTCCTTCATACTGTTTCCGTCACCGAGCACTGTTTGAAAATGTTTTGGCCTGCGAATGAAATCAAGTTCGTCTGTAGGGGGGAGCGTGCAGTGGATTTTACAACCGCGCTGGGCTAGCCCTCTAAAGCGATTCCACTCAGCTAAGTTGTTGACCCGTACTGGCTTTGTTTCGGTCAGCCAAAATGTCATAAAATAATTCAGTCTAGCACGAAACGGTACCGTAAGTCAGCGTTGTCCGGACTTTAGCACGGGAAGTGACCGACCGCTGATCACGCTCCGTGGACCCGTTTAATGTATTTTCTTCCTTGGAGCACTCCTGCGAGGTGCCTACTTTTCCCACCGGCGACTTGCTCCGCGCCTTGCAATTTGACAAATTAGGTTCCTTCGGTGAACCGGAAGGAAATCTGCTGTGTTGGACTGACGTGTATCTTTTGTTTCTCTTGCGCAGGCGGGAATTTTCTTTTGTTTCCCGTGTTCAGGAGTTCTCTTTTGTTTCCCGTGTTCAGGAGTTCTCTTTTGTTTCCCGTGTGCAGGAGTTCTCTTTTGTTTCCCGTGTGCAGGAGTTCTCTTTTGTTTCCCGTGTGCAGGAGTTCTCTTTTGTTTCCCGTGTGCAGGAGTTCTCTTTTGTTTCCCGTGTGCAGGAGTTCTCTTTTGTTTCCCGTTTACATGTAGGAAATCACTTTTGTTTCCCCAAATACATGTGGGAAATCACTTTTGTTTCCAGTGTACGTGCGGGAAATCACTTTTGTCTCCCGTATACATGTGGGAAATCACTCTTGTTTCCAGTGTACATGCGGGAAATCATTTTTGTTTCCCGTATACATGTGGGAAATCACTTTTGTTTCCCGTATACATGTGGGAAATCACTTTTGTTTCCCGTATACATGTGGGAAATCACTTTTGTTTCCCTTGCGCATGCAGGAAATCATTTTTGTCTCCCGTGCACAAAACTCTCTTGTTTTGGGCGTACTTGTATTGGTCCTCTTTTGTTTTGTGCGTACTTGTATTGGTTCTCTTTTGTTTTGTGCGTACTTGTATTGGTCCTCTTTTGTTTTGTGCGTACTTGTATTGGTTCTCTTTTGTTTTGCGAATACTTGTGCTTATTCTCATGTGCCAATTGAGATCCCCAATTTCACACCCTTCGACTGTCACTTGGAGATGCACTTCACTCAGATTCTCTTGCGATGACCAACAGTTTAACTGAGCTGAAACGGAGCTTAAAAATTCAGCAAATAACTAACCATGTGGTGTTGTTCTTGTGTTGTTCTTGTTCATGTGGTAGTTCTTTTTTTGTCTTGTATACATGTGGCTGCTGTGTTTCTCATTTCGATCATGTATGCACGAGATAGTTTACTGTTCACTCCCGATCCTTCTTAGGATATGCCTAAGCCACATGTGGGTCATTTTTGTTTTGTGTGGGCAAGTAGTTTTTTTCTCAATTTACACTTGTGTCTGGCCTTTCAGTCAACCGTGGTGCTTCGCTTTTCTTCAACATGTGAATTTCGAAGTTCTCTTTTCTGTATCGCTCATGGTAGCCCGTCATTGTTTAAGCCTATGTTTAAGACACTGGTTCACTGCCAAGTCCGGAGCTCAAGTGTCATCTTGTGCTCGTTCATTCACAGCAAACTTAATGAGCGATGCCAAGCTGAGTCTTGTAACCCTCATTGCTGCTCGTGAATGTATTTTTTTTTTGCGCACCTTTGTGGTCTCTTGCAGCTTGCTGAAACGAGTTTGAATTTAAAAACTTTGAAACAAAACGGATCATTAAATTTTGTTAGCTGTTATTTTAAAATGTTGTTTTCATGCAAGAGAGGGGATGTTTTGAAATGATTGAACAAGACATTTGATTTTACGTCATGTCCAAAGTCTTCATGCAATCAAAACGTGGTTAAAATACTTGTTCCTTTGTTTAGCGTTTACTATCGCTTTGAAAGATTTTGAACATATTCTTTAACAAACATAGTTGATGCAGTGACTCGTCTTAAAATACATTTTTTCCTCTTCTTAGAAAGTAGTTTCTGCTAATCTAGCTGTATAATTACTTCATGAGTAACTGAAATGCTTATCACAATCTTAATCTACATTACGTTAATGAAGAACTTTTGAAATGGCCAAAGAGCAACCGCTAAAACTGAATTTTACTTCATTGGAAGTTTAATCGGTTTTCCCTTTGCGAATTTCAAAAAAATTACTGCATATTTACTGCTTAGTTACAAGTACTAGAATATTTGTTTTCCAGCTTCTCTACGTCAGGAAATTGTTCCCGTTCATTACGTGTTGATGGACGAAGGAAATTATTCATCATTTTTACTCTAACACACTCAACTGTACAAAGTTCAAAATCATTCTCTACAAAGAGCAACGTTTCGATGCTTCAAACATCATCCTCAGGCTGAAAATTTGCGGAAAAAACATTTTGCAGGAAAGATAATCAACAATTTTCTTCGTCTCTTAACAAGTACTGGAAAACTTAACAATTTATGAAATGTAGGCTAAGGGTGTAAATTTCTTACACAAGGCCATTTTCTTATTCACTGACTGCAAGAAATGCCACGCGATTTGCGGGCTTTATATGAGTCACATTGATTTTTTAATTAATTTTTCCCATGAAATATATTTCTCCTTCAGTGTACCAAAGACCAATTGATTAGCTCATGTGAAACTGTTACTGACTGTTCTTGTTTATTTGATCGCTTGTCGGCTCGATTTATTGAGGTGCTCATTGTGTTTAGTCGAAATACGATTTGATGACGTCAAAGTGTATCTACTTTCTACGTTTCCATAAGCTTAAAATGGTAGGTTGAAGTATTTGTCTTAGGTGTTCTTTGAAAGTAGTGTAAAACTCCGCATAGAATTAATGTCTGAAAATGATCTTTGAAACTTATTCTTAATCTTAAAATGTATGAAAATAATTTTCAAATCTTAAACACCGCAGCAAATTGAATGCACAACTTTTTTTTTGCGTGAAATGGAAGTATTTTAAAGATAAGAAAAACAGGATAGGCGAGGTAAAACTGCAAGCATAGTGCATAAGCATAGACATTGAACAAAAGCATAAATACCTTGCCCAAGAGTGACTTTTCAAAACTGTGAATGTTGTACGGAGGCCGCTAAAACTCGCCAAATGCTCGGAATACGTGAAACTACTTTATAGAGGGATTCAATTAATGCCTCGGATCAACCAATACTTGGATCCATCCAATACTTGGACTCGGCCAATACGTGGATCCATCCAATACTTGGACTCGGCCAATACGTGGATCCATCCAATACTTGGACTCAGCCAATACTTGGACTCAGCCAATACTTGGACTCAGCCAAATCTTGGATTCAGCCAAAACTTGGTTTCAGCCAATACTTGGATTCAGCCAATACTTGGATTCAGCCAATACTTGGATTCAGCCAATACTTGGATTCAGCCAATACTTGGATTAATCCAAACTTGGATCCATCCAATACTTGGATCCATCCAATACTTGGATTTAGCCAATACTTGAACTCAGCCAATACTTGGATTTAGCCAATACTTGGATTTAGCCAATACTTGGATTCAGCCTATACCTCGATTCAGCCAATACCTCGATTCAGCCAATACCTCGATTCAGCCAATACCTCGATTCAGCCTGTACCTCGATTCAGCCTGTACCTCGATTCAG
>JACJUY010000174.1:128733-156658 GCA_014220935.1 Platorchestia sp. MABIK | reverse complement strand
CAGGGCGTGACCTAGTACATGAATGTCTAATTCATTCTTGTAAGTTTCGTCTCATTGGGAAACTCTGACGCGCTATATTACTTCTATCTTCATTAATTCTTTTATGTGTAAATTTATTCATGGTTTTTTTTCGTGTTCTTAAAACTGCAAATGTCTAAGCACAACAATCTTATTTCCAGTTCATTATATTCTTGTGTAGATGATCAAACTACCGTGGTTTTGATTTAGTCTCCTGCTTCACCAGCAAATCAATGTTTTGAACTTTTAAAACAATTTGTTCATCATGTGTCTCTTCACACCACCTGCCCCTCCGTCTTCACCCCCGCTTCAGCTTTTGCAAAGCTCGTGAAATGCAATCATGGCGTGAATAGATTTCCTTGCTTCACCCCTCAACCTTCTTTGTCAGTTTTTCGCTTTCCTATTGACCTTCTTTCTTAGTATTCCAACGCCTCCAGTTCTCCCCTGGGGTTTGCGTCCCCGACTCGGCACTCGAATTAACCTGTTCCAAGTTGCGCAAGACTTCACACGGCGTCTGAAGCTTTGCGCTTTTCATTTTTTCGTTCACTTCTACCTTGAATTGGGCCCGCTGATGCATGGTCAGACTTACGTTGCTGCTCAATTCCGTGAGGCGAGCTTTCTGTTTTCCCCTGCCCAGGGTTATATGAAAACAATGGCTTGAATTTCTGTGAAATTTTTACCTTAGTAAACATCGAATAATGGAAATAATGCTCACTCCAACCCAGCTGAATTTCATGGATGATTGGAGCAAATTTCTGTATTTTTCAGTAAATTGGCGGACTGCTTCGTGACTTGAATTGTTGACTCGGTTGTGAAATTTCACTGGGAATATTCACTTGCAGTAAATGCAATCAATATTCCATTCTCATTTCATTAATTTATGCAGTAACTGAAACAATGTGTTTTTGAAAATATCATAAAGAAGTGTTGGCTGGGAATTGTGTGAAAAACAAACACTCGTTGAAAAGATTTTGTTTTATATTTTCCACAAATTTTTTGCAATTAATGGCTGTATGAAAGTTAGTCTATCACAAGTTTCTATGTTCTTATTTCCCAATCATGCTAAGAATGCATCAATTATCGCCCATGTAACTGCAACACCGAAGTACTATTTCCAAACTCTTTTCATTTTGTTGAAGCGTATGGCTTCACTTCCATGGAAAAACCATTTAATGGATTATTTCATAGTTGGTGCAGTTCCGTCCAGTCTTTGTTCCATCGCCAACGTGGCCTTCTGTCTCCCGTTGTTGCGTCATTCGCTCTACGGTAATGCGGACCAGTTGCTATTTTTGCGGACGGACTCCGGCGTTGATGGGAACTGAATGGGATAACTTTTTAGTGGGGGAATTAAGGCGAAGTGACTCGCCGAAAACTGACCTTCGCTCTTCAATCGGACTAACTTCAAGGCTCGTGGTGGTGGTCCTCAGTCCGTCGGAACAGCGGAGCTTTACGTGAATTGTCTTTTGAGGTTGATAAGTATTTTATTACTATCAGAAACGAAGTATCGAACTATGATTGTTTTTCCATGCTGAAGAGCATTTTTTTGTTGCTTAATACTTATACAGGTACGTTGCCTAATTGGAGTATAGATACGTTGTTTCATTGCAATGAAGATACGTTGTGTTATTGTAATGAAGATACGTTGTGTTATTGTAACGAAGATACGTGGTTTTATTGTAATTCAGTAACTTTGTTTAATTGTTCAGCAGATACGTTGTTTAATTGTTCAGCAGATACGTAATTTAATTGTTCAGCAGATACGTTGCTTAATTATTGAGCAGATATGCTGTTTAATTGTAGTGCAAATACGTTGTTTAATTGCAGTGTAGATACCCAGACAAGGTTTTTTTCATTTCTGTTTACCCTCAGGAGGATACAATTATTGTATCAGTGGGAATAAGCGCTCCCAGAGGGTATATGTGAGGTCCCGAGTTGAGAGCTAGGTATGCCTTCATTTTGTTGAAATAGAGTAGTTTTTTTTGCTTTGATACACGCCATCACTTCTCGGTTCACTGCTGTTCTAATTTTCAGCACCTACAACTTTCTTCAACTTTTATCTTATTTCTGTTTTCAACTTACTGTTTCTATGCACTTTTTGCATAGATTCCGCGTTCCTTTAACTCCATATTTAATGGTACCTTCCTTCTCCCTTTTTGAAACGCCTCTTTAACGGTTAGGGAGGCTTAAACTAACATCTGATCTAATCTTCATAACTGTCCCCTCAGGGGGATACAACTATTGTATCTATGGGAATTAGCGCTCCCAGGGGGACTATGTGAGGGCCCGAGCTAAGGGTTAGGTAGGCTTCCTTTTTGTTGAAATAACATAGGTTTTTGCTCTGTTACAGACCATCTTTTTTCGGTTCACTGCTGTCCTGTTTTTCAACACCTACTACTTTCTTCTTGAACTTTGATCTTGTTTCATAAACTTCTTTCTCATCTTACTGTTTCTATGCCCTTTCTGCGTAGATTCCACGTTCCCTAAACTCCATACTTCATGGTGCCTTCCTCCTTCCTCTCTTTGGATCGCCTTTGTAGCGGATAGGGAGGCTTAAACTAACTAATAATATAATCTAATCTTCATAACTGTTGTATGAATGAGGGTGACTATTTATTTTTGTTGTTGAAAGTGATCTCTTCAGAAAGAGTAGACCGTTCTGCTGGAGCGATTGTTCAATGAGACTTTCATTACTTGCATTGCCCTCTCCCATGACCTTCTTCTGACCGAGGGAGGTCGCATAATAAAGAACGAATTTCATATTTGTCAATATCAGTCGCTGTGCACTTTTCATTAGCATGTGTGCATGATTCTGCTCCTGCTGTCTTCGTGAGTTAAAAAATTGTTCCTGTGCGCAATTGTCTTTTATCAACAATCTCGTCTGTTATCACCTGATCATTTTCAGCCATGGTTTAGTCTGTAACCTTTGGTAGGGTGCCTCATCCTGTTGACAGTGGATTACGTGTTGAGTTTCCTTCGAGGATGTAGCGTTTAGATTGTGGTTGATAAATTGTATTTGGTAAGGGAATCTGCATTACATGCTTCCCGGTAAGTCTACTTCGGTTGCCATATATGACATCGAGTGAACGAAGCTGTTCAAATTTGTTCATGGTGCTGCGTGTTTCATGATGTGAAGTGTCGTTCATTGTCCTCTTCGTAGAATTATTTCATTTCCATGTTCCACGTAAAACACGAGGAAAATAATTTTCATTCGGTGGCATTTTTCATAGTTAAATACGAATGCTGCGTCATTTTTGTCAACAACGCTGTACTCAAATCTCAAATTGTTGTTTATGAATTTGAAAAATGTTTATGTTGCTTCGTCAGTCTTGACTGGTTAGAAATGTCTTAATATTTTATCAAACTGGAGTTCACTAGCTTTTAGCAAGATATTGTACGACGTGTCTTGAAGTTTTTTCCTTGACACGAGGATTACATGCAGAATTCACGTCGACCATATCATGTCGAGCTCGACGCTGCTGACTAATCCGCCTCGATGCTCCAATGTCTCGACTGCTATCGACTTTTGCATGCTGCATGTCGTTCTCGGAGATCCTTCATAGCACTTTATGCAATATGACAAGCTGCTAATTGTTTCCTGGGACACCGTATATTATAGCGCAGACACCGTATATTATAGCGGAGACTCCGCCCGCTCCCCGTCACCGCTTCACCTTGCGTTCTCGGCAAGTGGCCTTTGCTCGACGGCTTTACAGCTGTCGTGCGCCGCTCTTCCAAGCTCCTCCTGCTGCCGCTGCAGTCTTTGTCGGGAATTCAAGTTTGTGGCTCTCAAAATGCGCTTGATTCCACAAACATGATGCACTTGATTTGTTAAATTGGAGCCTTTGCCTTTGAAAAGTTACTCTTGTCATTCAAATGTTTATGTGTTCTCATTTCTTAATCACGTTGAGGATGCTTCAGTTATCACCCATGTCATTGCATCACTGCAGTAGAATTTCCATCGGCTCTTTTCGTTTTGTTAAAGCGTATGGCTTAAATTTAATGGTAAAACAATCGCATTTATGGTGTTTGCCTTTTTACCTATTTTTTGATGTCTGAAAAATGAATAGTTAAGAGTTTATCAGAGAACAAGTTTTCGACGAGGAATAGTTGATAGTTGTCGAGAGAATACATTTGAGTTTAGGTACCCGATCTGTTTTTTTGCGTAATCTGTTTCTTTACGTACTTAATCGGTGTGTTCACGCACGAGAAGCCGAGCTATTTATTGTTATAGTCACCCGAGCTCGCGTTCCTCTCTGGGGCTCCGTTTCCTTGAACGACGGCTTTTTTATGCTTGTTTTACTCGCCGCTTCCAGTTCATGCGGCCACGTAATTGGGGCTTATGTTCTCATTTGTCAAGTGTGCGGGGTTTTCTTCATTGTTAAATATCCTAACGCTTATATCTTGGAAACCGTTTTAAGTTACTTCCGGGAAAGTTGTTAAAATACATGTTTTAACAGCAAATATTCATTTTTAAATCACCTAATTTTTTAAATACGTGATATTTTTACGGCTGGTTTTAGTAGCACTCAAGATGAATTCCTTTGCAGGTTTTTGTGATCACAATTATAATTTTATGACAATTATAACAGTTGTGATTGTGAATTTTTTATATAACGGTTGTGATTGTTAATGTTTTATGTTCAGTTCCATGTTCACCTCGGGATGATCTTTGTGTACAATTGATACCTACATTAAGTTGAAAAAGGCAGGAGGAAAACACTTGTCAAAACTGAGACTGCTGTAAATGAATTTAGACTATAATAAATTTAGGTAGTTCTAAAATACTGAATAGTTGTTTAATTTTACCATTTTTACATTCAGTGATGTATCTTACAATGGTTTTAGAGAGGTAACTTATTTATCTCTGTATTAATATGTAGGAAAAATCGCCTTGATTGATTCATATTAATACTCTTGTACAACATCATGGTTATATTGATGCCAGCCAATTTTTCATTCACTTGGGCTTCACTTTGCTAAGTTTTCTTTTATGTGTTCCTGTAAATGAGCGCTGAGTTCCGAGAGCTGAAACATATCTCTATTCATCGAACTGTTCTTGGTAATGACTGATTATTTTCATGTGCTGGATATGAAAATTATCCCACCCAAGGGGAATATATGAGGTCCAGAGCTAAGGTTTTGTTTTGGTCTTAAAAACCTAAGGTTAGGTTTTTTGTTTTGTTAATGACTTTTTTCTCGGTTCATTGCCGCCCTAGTTTTCAACACCTACTACTTTCTTCTTCATCTTTTATCTTGTTACATAAACTCCTTAACTTGGTGCTTCTATGCATCTGGGCCTGGACTCTGCGTTCTCTCAAGCTTATGCTAAATGATGCTTTTCTTTTCTTTGGAACGCCTTTGTTGCAGTGCGGAGGCCTTAAACTAACTAATCAAATCTAATTTCAAGTACTGTTAGAGAATGTCAGGTGTGCCATACCATGCCTACAAGCGTGCCGACTCAACCATAACTAAAAGTTGAAGTCTGGTAGCTCTATTTTTAGAGCTCCTGGCCAGTTTTTAGAACTGTTCTATGCCTGGTTTTTGTGTGCGTGAGACGCTAGTTACTTCTTTAATATGCATCACTCAAATATTTGTCGCTTTTACTTGCGCGTCGTCTGTGGTGATCGAGGCAGTGTGCGCTGTTCAATAACATCCCCTCAGGGGGATGCAACTATTGTATCTATGTGAATAAGCGCTCCCAGGGGGACTATGTGAGGGCCCGAGCGAAAGGTTAGGTTGGCTTTCTTTTTGTTAAAATAGTATAGGTTTTTACTTTGTTACGGACTATCTTTTTTCGGTTCACTGCTGTCCTGTTTTTCGAAACCCACTAATTTCTTCTTCAACTTTTTCTTGTTTCATGAACTTCTTTCTTAGTTTACTGTTTCTATGCACCTTGTACATTGATTCCGAGTTCCCTGAACTCTATACTAAGTGGTGCCTTCATCCTTCCTCTCCTCGAACATCTTTGTCGTGGTAAAGGGAGGATAAAACTTTCTTACATAATAATAATAATGTTCAACAACATAAGACATTTAAAGATGTTGCAGCGATTTGCCATTCATGACTTTTGATGGCCAACGTTGCTCGAAACGTTAAAAGGCTGGGCAGTGCAAAGCCTTGTTATGTATAGAAGACTCGTGTCCGAAAAACCTGTTTAGACCTAAATTATCAAAGCTACTTCTTCAGTGGTGGAAAAATGAGCGTGCAATTTTGTTGTATGTGCGAAACGATTTTTCCTGTTGTTGAATAGTGTTCTCGGCTGTTATTTCACGTCGAGAAAAACAGCTTTGCAAGAAGCAGCTGGATGTCTCTAGCTGATATTCTGATGATCCTTGAGTGCTTAAAGTTGATGTAAAAATCCGTTGTAATTGTTTTATGAATGCGTCCACACGCAGCAATTGAAAGATACTAAGTCTTGTTTGGAGTTAGATTGATTATTCTACGGATTAATACGTGGTAATCTCTTTTCACTAATGGTTTCTAGAAATATTACATTATTCAATAGCTTAAGATTTTTACTTCTTGATGATTATTTCTACAATTCTTACGAATAATGCATTTCCCAATATGTTTCACTGTTTTGTATTTGATCTTCAGCAGATTCTCGAGACATATTCTTGATTTCTTTGCCGTAGTCTGACAGTGCGTCATCTTCTATTTTATTTTCATAAACGCTCTTCATTTTATGAGAGTATATCGCTTCAATTTTGTGGAAAATGATTGCAAAATCAAACTGATTAATATTGAAGATGAAATTTGATTGAACATTAACTAAAATTAAGCGCTCTAAAACTAAATTAAAACATTTGATCAATTGTTGTGCTACGTATTATAATTTTCGAGTTCAATTTTCACTCGCATGGATTAGTGGTGTTCTTGCACACTTTAGCTTGCGCTTAATGCATTGATTCTAAGAATTTAAACGCACTGGGGAAGCCTGTTACGACTCCCAAGAAGCATGTGAGTGCAGAGTCTGAAAATGAATCTTGATTATGGTAATATTTATAATTGATGCTTGCATTATTCTGCGCTCCTGATTACTTTATGGTGATGGCGGTTCTCGGTTCATTACTCAGATTGAACTGTTAAACCTGTTCGAATGAACCGTTTAAGTAAGTTGTATTTAGTTATTAGTCCTAAATCGTTTTTTATGCCTTTTCCTCTTCCTAGGATTTTCTTTTGAAGTAGCCATTGCGCATTGAAAAGCCCGATTTGCAAGTTTAAATTTACATGACCTCGTTAATATCACCAGCTAGCTAGCAGAGTGTACAGTTTTTGGTTTATTTGAAAGAAAACAGCCATGGTTTCTTGCGTCGGTTCAGCACGAGACGGCATGACCCACTGACGACTGCGAGTCTACCAGGTGCGGGACCACGTAAGAGAAAATTCTATTCAAGAATCAGCCGGCACTTTTGCGAAGGCGGATTTGGTCACACATCGTCAGCGTCGTCTCAACGCCGCCTCAACTCGAGACTTTCACTTGGACGCGGCTTGTTTGTTGGCTCAGTCAACCTGCCACACTTCGGGCTTTTTTACAATAGTGAATTCACCAATTTTTTTCCTTTGAGACTGACGATCAACTGAACTTTGATTTGGTCGTGACATGTAAATAGGATTTAATTATTCGAGACACCAGATCTTCGAAAAAATCTTTGTTCACCGTATCTTTTGTTTGCTCTTATTTCCGATTTTAATGTGAAAATTTACTCTGTTTTGTGTGTTTCTGAGTAACTGATGATAAGCTCTTGGTGTACGTTTTTACATTTATGCAGCTACGTCAGCTACGTCAGCCGTACGATTTCGTTAAATTGATCACATCGGAACTGAACTCACAAGCCCCATGGAGAGACGTATGTTCAATGTTGGAGTCTTGGAAGATTATAGTAAAGTTCAGTTTGACTTGATGTTTACTTGATAGGAGCAATCATTGCTGTGGTCTCTGTGAAATACTGGAAAATACTGAACATCTCTTCCAACTCTTTGGCAATAATCCATCGATCTTCCGTTGCTCGTCTACGGTATGATTGCAATTACAAAAGTGTGCGAAAAACGTTCAATTGTATTCGTCCGTTGCCGATTATTCTGAATGTTTTGCTTCAATTCAATGCCGTGGAGTAAAAAGTAAGTGATGGAACGAAGGCTCGAGACTGGAAGTTTACGTGTGGGGTCGTATGGGTGGGAGGCGTGTGAGGTTAACATCGAAGTATGGGAGTGGGAGTGGTGAGAGGCGTCCATATTAAGGAATTTGTAGCAGTGACTATGTCATTAATAATGTATGTGGGACCGGCGATGTCATTAAAATTGCACATGTGGCAGTAGCAATACAACTATTTATGTATGAGTGGCAGTGACAATATTATCATTTATGTGTGAGTGACAGTGACAATATCATTATTTATGTGTGATTGGCAGTGGCAATATTATTATTTATGTGTGAGTGGTAGTGACAATATTATTATTCTTGTGTGAGTGGCAGTTTCGATGTAATTAAATATTTGTGCGGCAGTGGCGATATAATTAATGCTGCGTAGTAGTGACAAGTGTCGATGACAATCGTGTATCTGACGTTGTGGGTTCCTATGGGTGACGGTGGCAATTGCCGTCCACAGCAGCGTATGAGTGAGATCGTTACCCGTGATAGCGACGCTGACGTAAGAATGTGACCTCTCAAGGAACAATGGAGTTTCTTCTCCCCCACTCCGTCAGCTTCACGCGGTCGCGGTGGTGTTTTTGTGTTGAAGAGAAGAGCTTGTCAATCGCACCACACTGCTGTTTGTGGCACCTTTCTGTGCAATAGATTCTTATTGTTGACAGTGTTTTGCCTGTGTGGGCTAGGTATCATTGTTGACGGTGTTGGCCTGTGTGTGCCATTATTGACAGTGTTGTGCCTGTGTGGACTTTATGCGATTGTGTAGATAGTGGTTTACCAAAGTTGACTCTTTACTGATACAACTTGTGTTCAGAGTTATTTGCTGTTGTTGACAGGGGTTCGCCATTGTTGATGGTAGTTTTCAATTGTTGACTCTGATTTGCCATTGTTGAGTGCTTCACCATCATTGACAGTGCTTCACCATTATTGACAGTGCTTCACCATTATTGATGGTGGTTGGCCGTTGTTGATGATAGTTTGTCATTTTTGACGGTGGTTTGTCATTGTTGACGGTGGTTTATCATTTCTGGCAGTAGTTTGTAATTTCTGGCAGTCGTTTGTCATTTCTGGCAGTCGTTTGTCATTTCTGGCAGTCATTTGTCATTTCTGGCAGTCGTTTGTCATTTCTGGCAGTCGTTTGTCATTTCTGGCAGTCGTTTGTCATTTCTGGCAGTCGTTTATCATTTCTGACAGTGTTTGTCATTTCTGACAGTAGTTTGTCATTTTTGACAGTAGTGGACAAGTTTTGATTATTCTTGTCATTTCTCACGTTAACTTGTCGTTGTTCAACTGTGCTTGCCGTAGTTATGTCAATATTTTCAGGGACGTCAATCGTTGAAATATTTGTTGTTGTCGTCGTAATGGTTCTATTATTCATTTTTTTGCGGAACTATCGGCAGTGAGTAATTTTTTAGTTCGTCGTTGAACATCGTGTTTTAGGCCCTTCCCTGTTTGTGAGGCTTTCATCTATAATTATTGAACTAAATCAGGACTTGTTTGGTTCTTTTACTTAAAGGACCATAAAAGTGGAGATGAAAGCCCGGTCATCATTAAAATATGGTTCCCTTTACTCAAAGGATCATAAAAGCCTCAGTGAAAGCCTGGTAATTGTTTAATGAAATTACAACTTTTATGGCTCTCTCACATAGAGGACTATAAAAGCCTCGATGCTTCTCTTACTTTACACATTGCTTGCGGTACGATCCACCGGTGGGTCGTGCTCAAGTTTTTCCAGCTGCGAAACGACCCATCGATGGGGCGTTTGGGAAATTTTTATAATCTTTTTAAATTAATGGTATTTAATATATTCAGGTAATGTCTGCTATTGATTAAAATTTTAACAACTTTATATATTCAATTAATGTTAGCTATCGATAAATTGTTAACAACTTTTGACTTTGAATTTTAGTTGAAAATTGAACTTCAGCTTAACCTATCGTAGTCAATGTGTTGAAGGACGGTAAAAGTCTAGGTGAAAGCCACCGTCCGACTCACTTGTTGAGAGAAATTGATTATTCGCATCACAGTTGACAAGGGAATTTGACATTTATCTTCACAGTTTACACCTACGCAGGGCAACAGAGCAGGTAGTGAAGTACGCTTGCTTTACTTCGTACGCGTAATTCTTTAAGAACAAAGACCGGCAAATTTTCCTGTTGCCCGGGTTGTTTTCAGTTTGAGTTCAGATATAGCCACAATCTGGGGGGAAGATGTGACAACCTGAGCTAAGGGTTCGGTTGGCCTTTTCATGTTGAACCAGAATATCATTTGTTGTTTTGTTACTGACCATCTTTCTTCTGTTCAATGTTGTCCTATTTTTCAGCCCATATCACCTTCTTCAACTTTTAACTTGTTTCATGAACATCTTTCAATCTTGCTGTTTCTATGGAAAGGGTGTGGGGAAACACCTCGTGCATAGAGCCATCCTCCTTCCCTTGAACCCATACTAAATAGCGCTTTCCTCCTTTCTCTTTTGGGAACACTTTTGTAGATGTAAGGAACTCTAAACCAACTGACAAACTCATCTAACAGAAGCTGTAGCGACATATGGTTCAAGGTATACAATGTTAGTTGTTCTTGTTATCCACCTGACTCAAAAAAAAATTACGTTTATTGTAAACACTTCTTCAAAGAGATCGCCATTGTTAGCCTTCTAATGTTTTGTTACCTATTATTTTCAATTTGTTTAACTTTTGGTTTAAGTCCATGAACCGTAAAGTTTCTCTGTTTAATTTCGACAAAATGCTTTAAGCTAGCCGTTTTGATAGCCTGAGCGTGTAAACAAGAGTTCATTTCACTTCAGATGATAATTTTTATGACGAGATATACTCATGTAAAGATTTTTTTACCTCGGGCGTTAGTTTGTACGATGACTCGCTATCCATTCCGAAAGTCAGAGGTAATACGTGAGGCAATCTCTACAAATTAAGTTTTCGACGTCGTATTCAAGCCTGCTTATGAGGACAGGTTGAGTGTAAGACCTATGAGTCCTCCCAACGAAGAGAGCTCTTTTCGTAACTCGATTTCTTTCACTGAAATTGGCTTCCAATTCGCTGGAGCTTGTGAATGCGAGCGACGACTGTCAGATTACAAGCATGAGAACAATGAACCGTGGAAGCTGATATAGAGAAGGTCATTCCCACCCTCGGTTCCATCACTTGCCTGTCTTGAGCAATCGCAGTTCGAAGCTCTAAGTTTGCTGTAACGAAGTCTCGCATTTATTCGGTAATGTCTGGATGTTGTTTTCTTCTCGTTACATATTGCATGCTATAATGTTTTCGTTTCACATTGAGTTCTATGGTTTTTTTCGGTATTTACTGAACGTTATTACGTTTTCATTGCCTGTTGAATGCTATTATCTTTCCGTAAATTATTGAACACGATCATCTTTTCGTTGTTTATTGAAAGTCAATATTTTTTCGTCGTTTGATGAATCCTATTATTTTTATAGTCTTTCGATGCGTGATTTTCCTTTAATAATGGATGAGAGCTGTTGTGTGTCGCTTCTTGCGTAGTATTATTTGTTTCTCGAGTCATGAAAGACTTTTTTGTAGTACGTACTNTATATATATATATATATATATATACTAACAAGGGACTTTCTTGTTTCTTCAATTACAGTTTAATTGTTTTAGCACAAGTTTAGCGTTACACGACTGCCGAATATATGAGCATTCAACACTCTCTTCATGTTCTGGTGAAAACTCATCTTGCGTTGTTTATGTATCTTTTTTAAAAAAACTGTTCTGTAAATTGACCGTGAAATAATCAGGCAGAGCTTAATTATTCTTCCTATATTTGAGAAATAACCCATCAACACCGCACTTATTTCGGGTGAAGTTCGTGTCTCATTCTTCCATTTGTGAAATGTGGTAAGATGACGCTATTCCCTGTGACCGTCGGCGCAACGTGACGTGTGTCTGCCGTGTGCCGTACTTTTCCAAATCTGCACCGTGTATCATTTTAATGGCGGCTATAATGGCTGCTTGCTTCATCGAATTGCGGTTTCATTTTCTGCTCGTGTGAAGCGAGTTCATCTCACGCTCGATTTCGCTAGTTGTTATCAAATGGCGTGTGACGTCGAAGCTTTTTCTCACCTTTGAACCATGGCGACTACACATCAACTGTGGCTGTGCTGCTCGAGGAACTGGATGGTGATGAACGGAGTGGCTTATTTATCTCAACGAAAAGTTGCTTCAATTCGTTGCGTCGATTTATACTTCGCAAAATGTCGCTGCTTACGAATTTGCTGAGAATTGATCAACGCTGCTATTCATAAAGCCGTTTAGCCTGTTGTGAAATTTACATATTCTGTTCTTTCTTGTGTTGGTGATTGGCTTACGGTAGTTTCTTGTTCAAAAGAAGAGATTTTTCACTACCGTTATCGTTATGAAACTGAACGAAGAACATTGTTTGGTCCATCATTTTCTTTCCTTAAATTTAACAAATTCACGTTTATGATATTTGTATGATTGTCCAGTATTGAAGTTGGCTTATAAGAATGTTGATCTTTGTATCGTGTTTGTTGTTCACAAAGATTTTCGGCCATCGTTTCCTCATTCGCTAGAATTTCAGGTAAAACGAGCGGAGTTTGCCATTGGACTGCTCTGTTGAGTCAGATTCAAATGAGCTACAGCCAGAATGAAGCAGCCGTAAATGATTGTGGTCCACCTCATGATGACATCCATACATCACTGCCGCCGAAGGTGTCTCTTAGTGCTTGAAAAATTCATTTTCACAGCTAAATAAGTCTGACTTCGGAGCGGCTCTCGGGACAACCTTGGAGTTACATGGCCCGTATTCGCACCGTTACCGGCACACCATTTTTTCTTTTATGAGGTTCTGTGTTTCCGACGTCCTCGAGAAATGAGTTTTTTCAATTTCCATCCGCTGCCTGGGTTGTTGTTCCAACATTTTCAGTTTGTTCTGGCGCTGTTTTGTCACCTGCACTTCCGGTGAGTTCATTGTTGCTAGTTGCACTTTTCAGGCATTTTTTTTTACCAATTTACGCTTGTGTTCTTGTTTCCCATCTGTGACCTTTTATTCTTGTAGACCAGTACTGAACGGGTTGGTGTTGTTTAAAACTTTCGTTTTAAAGTGGTATTGTATTTGTCGTAACTTATGTGGGAAATTTCTATGGCTTAGAAAAGAGCACCTGCATTGAATGAGGATTTTGTATTGCTCTTTTTATTTCATCTTGAGAAGAATATTATTTCCTACATTTTCACGTTCTTTCATGTCAGGAATTAACTTTGAGAACCGAAAAACCATTTACCGCTAAAATCAACCTCTTAATAGAGCGAGTTATCTCCGTCACTCCAGTATGACGTTGATGTCGCAGGGTTGACGGTGGCCATAGCAGAGAAAGGCAGCTGTTGCTACTCGAAGATTGGGCTGGAATCGTTGCGGTTTCAAATAATGGATGCGAAATCAAAATGTCAGCTCGAGTAGCCTGCAGGACAGTGCCGCCTGTTCAACTTTTTGCTCCTCTCCCAGGAAACGAGCGACTGCGGTGCCTTGGCACGACTGAGTTTTTTACCGTGACGCAGGAGCTTAAATTTAGCCATTTTACCGCATCTACTATAAGAGTCTACTTGAAATTTGAACGCAGAGTTCAAAGTGTTTATGTTAGAACGTGAAATACGCTCTAGGGTTCCGTGAACATCCAGGAGAAGCGCTGAATGGGGTTGTCCTTGAGCGCATTTTGGGGACTAGCAACACCTCGGGGGTATGCAGGATACCTAAACTACACATGTAGGGAGGGAGGGACGTGCGAATGGTGATTGTCCTCGTATGGTGATGGTCCTCGTCAATGTACTCGTATTTTGGAGATGTAGCGATCCTCGGTGATTGTCTAAGCCACCTCCACAAAATTAGCCACTGTTGCTGCACGAGTCTGTACTGGGTTTTTATTTATACTTCGGTAGACGTAATGATTATTTTTTCTTTACTTCTTAGTTTCTCTCGTAAGGGAGATAGACGTTCCTTGCACCAACCTCTCCCGTACGATGTTTTTGTTTTTTATTTTTATTCTTATTCGTGTTTTTGGCTCTTCAATACTTGAGCCATCTTTTGCCAGCGTAGCGTGCTTTAAATGATTGAAGGATATAATTTGACTCGCAGCACCACAACTGACTGCACTAAGTGGATTTAGAGCCAAGTCGTAGAAAATGCTTCTTCACTAATAGATATTTGACTCTTAACTGGACTGAGGTTTTGAGTCAGCTCTTCATTTAATGTCTCTCCGTTACTCTCCAGGGGATACACCTGTAGTATCTTTGGAAATAAGAGCTTCTAGTCAGGGGGATAATACGAGATCCCGAAATAAAGAACTTCTTTTATCGAAGGTCGTTTGTTTGGTCGGCCTTCTTTTCGTTGAAACGGAATAGGTTTTCGTTTAGTCATTTCATTTTTTCAGTTCACTCCTGTTTTTTTTCTTCACAATTGGCGACTTTCTCCATCAATTTTAATTTTGGGACAAAATATTCTGTAAATCTTGCTGTTCTCGTGCACAGGATGTGACGACGCATTCTGTGTATATATCCCTCGTTCCCTTATTCCTGTTCTAAATGATGACTTTCTTCTTTCTATCATGGAAAAATCTTTGTTGTCGTTAGAGTGACTTAAATAATAAATATATATATATATATATTTTATATATCTGTGTATACGTATATTAACAAATATATACGAGAATATTAAGTTATATATTTTGAATACGTGTTTCGTATCTGAAGTACTTTACCTGAAGTCTTTCTTCTGCTTGCATTTGTGCTGATAATGTTTTTGGGAGAAAGCAATGAAAAAACGCTGCTCTCAGATGCGCCTTTTTCTAATGAAATGGAGGAGGCATTACCCATCTTAACGAGCCATCATGCAAAGTTGTGAAAAACTTTACTCCATCTTGACGGTCTGATATCCAATTTCCTGTGCACTTTTTTGTGGTCGGTCTCATTTAGCTATTTTTTTTAACGAAGTGTTCGTGTTTTTTTTTCTGGCGCCTTTCATTTCGTGTGTTCGTGAGGAACCTAATTAGAGCTTGCATCACCGTACTATTACATGGAAATGAGATTTTCTTGCTAAAATAATTGCAGAGGCGACAGACCAATTTCTTTGAGGCTAATTTTTCCGGTGTTATTCGCATGTTGCCTTCTAAAATTTCGAAAGTTATCTTCGTGCTCAATAAAGAAGTCATTCAAAATTTTGTCCTTGATGTTGGCTTTTCATCATTCCGATTTCTTCATTCGGTCTGCCATGAAAGTGATAATTTTACTTTACAGTTAAATTTTCAGTTTGGCTTCTCTGGGAGATACTACTATTCTATTTATAAGAATTAGCACTCCCATGAAGAAGATATAAGGTCCGGAACTGGAAGTCAAGAAGACCTTCCTTTTGATGAAATAGGGAGTAGATTTTCGTTTCGCGACGGATTATTTTTTTCGGTTTACTACCGTGCTCTGTAACTTTTACTTTTTTCAATTTCTACTTTTGTTTCATTAACTTTTTTCATCATGCCGTTTCTAGGCGCAAGGAATTTTGGGACGAAACACACAAGTGCATAGATTCCCCGTTCTCCTATTTCTCAACTAATGGTGCCTTTCTCCCCCGGTGAAAACATTTTACGTACATACTACATAGTTAGAGACGCTTATGCTATCTTACATTCTAATCTCAAAATGAGCTACATGACAGGTATCCAACTGCTAGTTTTTACTTGTATAAACACTTGAATGCTTCATATCCCATGTAACGTTTGAAAGGGTTATGTGTTCGGTGGTTAAGCTATGTTATAATTACTTTTCAATAGTTTATGTGATGTTAACCGGGACTATGTGAGGGCCCGAGCTAAGGGTTAGGTAGGCTTCCTTTTTGTTGAAATAACATAGGTTTTCGTTCTGTTACGGACCATCTTTTTTCGGTTCACTGCTGTCCTGTTTTTTTCAACACCTACTACTTTCATCTTGAACTTTGATCTTGTTTCATGAACTTCTTTCTCATCTTACTGTTTCTATGCCCTTTCTGCGTAGATTCCACGTTCCCTAAACTCCATACTAAATGGTGCCTTCCTCCTTCCCCTCTTTGGATCGCCTTTGTAGCGGATAGGGAGGCTTAAACTAACTAATAATCTAATCTTATCTAATCTATGATGTTAACCCGTACCTTAAAAAACATTCAAATTGACCCAGAGTGCAGTAAATTTGGGAATGTGCTTTAATTAAAACAGAAATAGCTTCTCCTCTCTCAATGATTGGTGCAAGTTACGTCTTCATGAAACTCAACGATGACAATGGGAAGCAGATTGAAATGCGGCTTTAGGGCAGAAAAAGGTGTTGACGGCTGTAACTTTCGTCCGGAGATGGTAAGCTGTGCGTAATGTGTGGGCTTCTTTCATGAACGCAGATTGAGCATTGTCATATTATACTTCACGAATAACGTAAAATCTTTGAATTATATATATATATTATCGAATTTTTCTACACATTAGTGAACAGACGCATTACTCCTGAAAAACAAAAAATAGGAAAACTAAGTGCGGCTGAGCTGTTTCTTCGTCGAGGAAAACGAATAAAGCAGAAGGGCTGCGCCCTGTTTTTGCTGCATGCAGGCAACCCACAAGGAATTTATTACCTCATTATAAATTACAAAAGCCCATTCTAATAGCGCATTGTTAGCCGTCTGCATGTGGACTTATCCTTGCGTTTCACGTGCGATGCAAATAGCTGCATCGCTGTTGCCGCGTTGATACGAGGCTAACAATTGGGGTGCTTTACTTTCCCGTTCTTTGTTTTGAGATGAACAATGGACGGTCCTGGCGCGTGGTCTACATCTTAATACGACGCTCTCACTAATGTTAATGATGGTCTGCCCCCTTAGCGACGTACGGTGTACGAATAATGCCAACGCTATACTTTGCTTTGTAAATAAACTTGTTTTGTCTCCTTGATAAGCCTTTGAGGAATTGTGTGCAATTATTCTTGGTATAAATATCCGCAATGGGGTAATTAGTTATTCTGGGCTTTTCGTCATAGAGATATGCATGAATGATGCCGACTGGTGTTCTTTTAGCTAACGAGGCACTTTTGATGCCTTTGAATATGAAAAGGGATGTTTTTAAAGCTTGGGCAATAGTCTTGTGCGTGTTCTAGTTGCTTCTTTGCAGTCACAAATTCATGAACGCTTATTTCTGGGATTTTTCGTATCGATGACACATTTTTCCAGAGGTTAGAGCTAATGGTCACTATAGCTGTTTCATATGAATGCAGTGCAGTCAGTGATTTGCGTAAAATATCGTCGTTAAATTGTTTCCGATTCTGTAGCTTACGCAGAAATACCCTTGCTTGGGGAAAATTTCTAACTTTGGCTTTGGAAGTTTCACCAAGTAGACTAACGGCTAGGAAACTCGCGTCCTTTTCTCTCCAGATTGGTGTAGAAGTTGGAGGCTTGTCGCTACAAATGAGACCGTGTTTTAATTCGAGGTTTTCTTTTCAAAGTCATTACCAGCGTCGTGGTATTGTTCCCGCCAACAGAGGAAGGTTAACTCCATTTTTTAATTTATGAGATCTCCTCAAGAAATCGGGACCAAACAGTCCTCCATTGTCTTTTGATTACTATGTCATGCGGCGTGTGTTCAGTTTAATTTCATTTTGTTTTGGGTTTAATAATTGTTTCTATAGAAGTCTCAATTTTGGGTGAAATTTCTGCGATTTAGCGGGCAAAATTCTAAGTAATTTTATCGGTTTGAAACGTCTCTATTTTGGTTTGGGCATCAAATTGGAAATGAGATCTTGAACGGGATCTGTTCAGTTTCACGGAAATTCTCGTGAAGGAATTATTCACGTTCTGTCTCGAATCAAAATTTATTTTCTATCGTTCGTTGAAGTAGTTAGTGCGATTTTTATTTGGAGAAATGAGTGAAAGGACTTGCTTATATTTCTCAATTATTCATCTGAAGTCAGGAATCATTATTTTATGACATGTTGAGGTTAATAGTTTGATGTTAGCTCTTATAGAAATGCATTAAATAAATTTATTAAGTTGAGCTTCATTTTTGTGTACAGTCAAGAATTAAAGTTTTCCATCACATTTTGAGGTTATTACTGGGATTTTTACTTAAAGAAATGAATAAAATAACTCCATTTGGTTCTCCCTTTTTCAAATACGAGGTAGCGAGCATTACTGCACTATTAGTTTTAATTTGTGATGCAGGGTTTTGAGAAAGTGTGCTCAGTAAAATTTATGATTTTTAGCCGAAATTAGAATAAGAACCATTTAATTCAAAATAGGCTAAATCTACTTCACATTATGACTTGCTTAGTTGACGGACTCAGAGCGGTTACACACGTCCAGTTTCTTAATGTCTGAGGCAGTTAATGCAGACGCCACACTGTGTTCTTCGTGCATTGCTGCATGGTAATTTGGAGGCCGAAGCGAAGGAAATGGAAAGTTTGATATGTGCACGGAGATTCTTAAAGGAATGTACAATCTCTATTAAGGTGAAAAAATGTATTGGAGTACAGGCAATTGGCTCGAAATCTGAAGTCTGTCTTGAGCGCCCAATAAATTAAAAAATGGCTTAGTTCACCTGAAACGCATATCTCTGTTCTCATGACGAGATCTCAAGTTTGCTAGAGCTAACGTGCACTTTGCCGTCGGCTCTGAGTTAAACTCTCCACTAGAATCTGGTGAACTGATACGGCTGTGTCCACGAGTAACGTCGAGATTAATGGAAGCGCATCAAACAAGTATTGATTGGAGCGATGCTATGGCGTATCGCTGATGTTATGTTCGTTTTATTGGACGGGGCGCAGCGACAGCTCTTAAGTCTCCGCATTTTAGGGAAGATCAACATGGGGGAGAGGCGGCAGCTCCACCGTAAGCCAACGCAAGCCGATTACAGCCCACCTTTGGTCCGGTGCTTGGGCGTTGCGCGCTTTTTAGGAACTCTGTAATCCAGGCTTTAATTAATCCTTGGCCACCGTTTCACTGCGAAAACCATCGAAAATAAAAACCATGTTAGGGGGTGTATTTTTCAAGTTTTCGTTGACCATTTTCGGTGGTAATTATTATAAAACGCGCTTAGTTTCCGCGTTTCTGTTGTTCACAGTCTAATTTTCCGGCGATGATAAGTTGCTTTTCACAATTAAGTCTTCGAGTGAGTTGGGCAGAAGAAAATGATCTACTTGCGTGTTTTGGGAATTTGTGCCTTTCTGAGGTCTGCAGCAATCCTGAGTTCCTCGAGGAGGAGTTTCAAGTTTCTACCAAGAGGGTGTATCAAATGTGTCTGTTCCCGTCATTCCTTATTGAAAATTCGATCACAATCTCTCCTCGTTACTTGAAAAGAAACCAACAAGTTTTGCTGCATGAGTCTGTTAGAAGTTTATTCCACTTTCCCCTACTGTCATTTTCGTGCGACGGTCTGCGAGCGCGCAATCAAACGAAGACTCGTGTGCGTTCGTTTGAACTCCGTTTTTTCTTCATTCAACGTTCGTGTTTCCGAGTTGCTCACGTTGCGTGTCGTTAGCAACGTAAAATTCTGTGCCGCTTGTGACTGGATTAAACTTTGTGTCTGCTGGACAATGTTCGAACAGAATCTTTAGCAAACGTCGGAGCTGATCACCTCAATTGAGCGCAGAATTTCTGAATTAAATAACTACGAAAAGCTTCATTTATTACTAAAAATGTATACTATTACTTCATACATTACTAAAAATATAAATATTATTGTTTCATACATTACAGAAAATGAATATATTATTACCTCATATGTTACCATAAATAGTTTTCTGGATGAAATTTTTTTTTATATTCGGAAAGTTGCTGTTCTGTATTAATATATTAGGTTGAGAAGTAGAGACTTCTCAATCGTCTTGTGCCCGAGGGTTTTGTAATTTTTTGTTTCGTTAGAGAAAAATAGCGTGTGGGGGGAACTTTCGCGCAGCTACGTTGTCTCAGAACTTCGTCGCGCACGTCAAGCACATAATCGTTTGATCCCAAGAACGTGTGGTGAGAATGAGAACTCCCTCAAAATGCTCAAATTTTTTTGCAAGTGCTTCATTTTAAGTCACCAATAAAAGTTTCTTAAATTATTTGTAGTGAGTAAATTTGTAAATTTGACAATATCTCATAATGCGGATCATATTTTTATGAATCAATCTACTACCTGCTAAGTTTCAGTAAAGGTACCATATAATTCCTGTTTTAAGAATTATTTAGGGTCAAAAAGATTGGGAATATCCTCATAATACAGATTATTTTTTTTTGCAAATCTACATGCCAAGTTTTCAATAAAAGTAGCACCTAACATCTACCTGAAGAATTCTGTTTCTGTGGCCAACAAGATAGAAATGTTCTCGACTGCGACCACAGCTGGCGGCAGCGCCGCGGGAGCTGCTGCCGAGCGTCGCGAGCTCGCGCGTTTAGAAAGCAGAACTTCCCCTCCTGCTCGCTTCAGTTGTGCGATGCGGGTGTGAAATTACTTGCCATGACACACCTTCAGTAAACTTGCTCCTCATATACGTGTATTGGTTTCTAATCTGCATGGGTTGACTTCTAACCTATCGGCTCCTAATCTACGTGTGTTGGCTCCTAATATACGTGTATTGGGTCGAAATCTACGTGTGGGCTCCCAATCTACGTGCACAGGCTACCAATTGGCGTGTCGTGGCTCTCATCTTACGTGGATTGGAGTTAGTCAATTTAACAACTTTCCTTGCGGTTGTTTGTTAGCGTTGGTTATAAACGCGGGCGCTTGCGTCAAATTCTAATCTTTTTAGTTAAATGTATGGACGCTAAATCTTTACATGCTATTGAATTTTCTTGTTTTACTTCTCAACCTGTACGCTTTTCTCCAAAACTGCGCATGCTGACCTTGGATCTACCTGTGCGGACCTGCAATTTGGCCTTACTGTCAAGCTTCCTGCTGCATACGCTTGACTTCCTTCATTCTATGACAGCCTTCAGTGGCGACGACACCGCAGCGCTCCTGTTGCCTGCAAATAACCTTCATTGGCATGAGCTCTTTGTCATGTGCTTCGTCAAATCGTTCCGCTTGACCAAGTTCGTTTGCGGTTGCGCGCCTGCAGGCAGGGAAGCTTTGCCCGTCGCAGCTGCAGCACGCGTTATTTCTGCTGCTGTTGATTGCGCACCGATCCGTTTCCTCAGGGAACCTCGAGATCAACCCCAGGCTTTGTTGCGGTCTCAAGTTGCTGAACTGAAACGCCTCCGACACTCCAGGCTTCCAGCACTCGGGACTGGACTGGGAGCGGTCACCTTCATTCTCGTGGGATTCTCACCCACGGCACGCATCCACAGTTCTAAGACTCTAACACTTGCGTGCAAATACTCCCTAACTCTTCGCGACGCCCGGCCTAAGGAAGCGAATGCGAGAACTAGTAGAGGATCAGCCGCGAGGATTTCAGTGGAACTGGCGACCATATTCTTTCTTGGGGATCGCTTGAATATTTGAATTTATTTGCGATGTCCTGGATACCAGCTGGTCTTGAAAACACCTTAGCTGTTGCGGCCTTAGGATCGGGTGGTGTTGTCTAAAAATAAACTGAGTTTTTGTGCGGTTTTACACTATTCTCAGTCCTCATTTTCTAGTATGATGTTTGAAAAGTGAGAATCTCTTTGATGTTGTTGACGATGCTCACAATCAAGTTTTACGCCAGTTTTATTCTTTGAACATATCTTAGTATTGAATCATGCATTCCATATCTTACCGAAATATAGTTCATCATTTTCTCGAAATATACATCATGATTCATTCATTATACAGGTAGGAAAAATAACACTCCATTACCTCTCGTTATTCTTCGCATGGAAGTTCGTCATAAAACGGTTCACCAGAAATAAAAAATCGTTCTTGAGTTGACCGCAGGTAATTTTTTCTCACTACTTTGCTCACGGAATTTTGTGTTGCTCAGAGGAGAAGACTGACCGCACTAGGTGTAAATTTAGCATAGTTTTAACTTTGAATTTTTGTTGTTTATGAACGTCTTCACCAACGTACAGGTGTTTTGAGGTGTGAAATTCATGTTTGTGTGGGTAAGGTGTTCTTCATTTTAAAGTTTTCACATAGTATGCGGACGTGCTAGAGAGTAGCATTCGCAAAGTCACTTTTATATCCTTTATTTATATTTTCCCGACTGCTGGCCTGTTCTGCACAATGAGCAGTGAACGGAGTCAGTTCATGTTCAGTGTTTTTTCTTATAAAATTTCAGATCAAAGCCCAAAATTTTTCATCACCTTGCAACTGTAAACGAGATGCTACGTCAGTTGATTTTTCTCATTTTGCTAACGTTTTTTTACATATAGCCCGAATGAAATTTTCAAATATATTAATAATTTTCTTTTAAAATATTGAACTATATAGCTTTAACAATCGTCCACTCCGGTACCAGACTCCGTTTAGGTCACATATATATATATATATATATATACGTGCTGTAATAATTGCGATTACTTATAACATTTCATTGCTCTCATTCAAGAAGATTTCGTTTCACGTACTGTCAAGATAGTGTTAACCCTTGACCGTCAAAAATTTTCACTCAAATTACAGTTGTTACTATCGCTCTTATATAGACCGGCACTGGCATCAGGTTGTCACCAAAATGAAAATAGAACAAACCTGTCACTCGGCAATGCACTTCACAAATCCTATTAAGGCACAAATCCCTCAATAAATAAAATTTATGGTAATTTTTATTGAGCGGGCCACAGTTGAGAAATGAGGCATTCATTGGTTAAGAATTTGTTGTACTTACAAAGACCGAATGTAATTTCATTTGCATCAATCTGAGGGCTGATTAGAAAGTACCGATAAACTACGAGAGTTTTGCGGAATTCCTTTGAGAATACAACAATGGCACTAAACATGCTGTTGATAATAATCATGCATGCCTCAGGTAAGCTCTCTCGAATGGGAATTATCGATTAGCTCTCCAGAAAGAGAACAACGTTGTCGCATTTACCGTGTTCGTCAACACGTTAGAATCTCGAAAAAAAAATATTCACCCTCATGAGTTTTTGTATTCTAGATACTTTTTTTACTCTCCCGTGCAGTGCAAACTTGACCGTCTTGATGCTCGGTGTTGAGATGTAGACTCAGGGTAGGAGAGCGGTTCCGCTGTGACCCTCCTCAGGGGGATATAACCTTTGTATGCATGGGAATAAGCATTCCCAGGGGGAAAATGTGAGGTCCCGAGCTAAGATAAGGTAGGCCTTTTTCTGTTGAAATGAAAGCTCTTTGGTATGTTAAAGACCATCTTTTTTTGGATCACTGCTGTCCTGTTTTTTAGCAACGACTGCTTTCTTGTTCCGGAACTTCTTTCTCAATTTACTGTTTCTATGCACCTTGTGCATAGATTCCACGTTCCCATATCTCCATAATAACTGGTGCCTTCCTCCTTCCTCTCTTTGAAACGTCTTTGTTCCGGTTAGGGAGGCTTAAACTAACATCTAATCTAATCATCTAATCCTCCGTGACCGCAATTTTTACCTCGCATCTGCGCGTCAGCAACAGGAGGTCCTGCACGTATTTTGTTTCTCCCTCGGATGTTCTGCTTGGCCAACTGCGAGCGCTGCTTCTGTAGTTTTTCCTCGAGGTTATTAACGGTGTTGCAGTCTCACTTCTAGGCGACTTGTGATTAAATACAGCGTTCCTTTTTGCGCTGTGCATTGGCTGCCTCGCTGCTGTTCCCGTTGCTCAACATCGGTGTCTTCCGAGAGCTCGATTTGAAATGAGGAAGCGAGTGGTGTGGTTTGTACTGTTATGGATGGTGTTCGGAAAGTCTCAGTGTTCTTAATTTTTCGAAACCTGTATTGTCCACAGTTGAAAGCCGTCAGTGAGCATAACAAATGTTCCTACTGTAAAAAAAACCTACTCGCTTATTTTGCACGTCTATCAAAATTGGTTGTGAATAAAAGTTTTTACACTTATTCCTGTCTCCACTAGTCAAATTGGAGTTACTTTAACGTTACAATTTAGTAAATTAAATTAGTAAACAAAATTTAAATTGGGCCTAGAGGCGAAAAGAAATTCGTACAAGGGAATTTTTCGGAGTTAGCTCTATCTATCTCCAGCTTCAATTAACTTCAACCGTTCATAATATTATAACGTAGAGCATCGGCACTTCGTTAAAAATTATTTTTTCACATTCTTAAAGTTCCTTTAACTTCTCACAAGGAAGCTTTCATTCAAGGTTTCTTCTAGATACCTTTCCCCATCATTGTCTACAGTTTAAACGAATTCTCAATAAGAAGTTTTCCGGATAAATCCCGAAATTTTGGATTCATTTCAGACAAAAAAAATATGTGGCAAATTGAAGGGTCAACGCACGGGTTTTTCCTCTTCAGATCCATCATCTAGAGTTCGCATCTTCGTGTTAGTGCTTGGCAGACTGGTTCTATATTAACGGTCAGTTTTGCTGACGGTGTTCTCGCTCTGCAAATACGCTTTATTATATTCTTGAGTGTGCCAAACAACCTTGCGGCTTCTCACTCATGCATCATTGGTTAACGTTATTTTGTGAACGTGAATTAATTTGGTTTTGAGCTAATAGGATATTGGTCATAGTATATTTATAATAATAATGTGACTCCATTCTGAGCGCTCGTATGTGTGATACGAACATTTTTGTACGGTGAAATCATGTTAAATTTTCTTCATTTTAACTTGTACGGTATAGGTGCGAAATTCTTGGGCATTTCGAAAAGCTGAAACGATCTGCTGCTCTATTCTTAATTGTGTTACGCAGTTTTGCAACCGTACATCATCTTTTCAATATAAAAGACAAAATTGTTTATTACTAGGTAAAAAGACGAAGTTTTATTTGGCCATGCCTCTATTGGACCCCTTAGCTATATTGTGAGAACTGCACTCGTGCAGTCCATCCTGTATCCCTGCGCAGGTAAGGACGCCTGTTAATCTTCGCTGTCTCAACTCAACCTTTCACTCAACTTTTCGTGTGAACGCGCCCATGTTCTCAAGTAAAGTTTTTCTCGTCTAACCTCGCAGTTTACAACAGGGTTTCTAAAGTTTTTTTACTTTCTACTTACCAAAAGCCATATCTACTAGTGTATTCTAACCTTACTAGTGTACACGGCTCGTCAAAAAGGACAGGATTCGACATTTTCCTTGAAAAAATTATCCAGATGTGGAAAACAAACAAATATATCCAGCGTAACAGTACCCGCGATAAAAATATTCTTGTAGTTGTGCACTGGTGAAATTCGTATCACAGATACGGTCATTTAAGCATCCTTAAGAGCGTGACAGAAAGACGGATTAACCAACCAAGCAAGCAAGCAAGCAAGCAACAACTGTGTATTATTATTATTATTATTTATTCTTAGCCAAAAAGTTTTTGACAAAATTTACTGTACCTTTTTCTCAGCGACGAGTTGGACATTCTTGAACAATTGACCTATTTTTCGTTGCCACAATATTTTTTGACTTGTACACAAAAGTGAGCGGATGACAGGATTTTTATATCATTTGAATTATAGGGAATGTTGTAGACAGGAGATACATAAATATTTATATAAATAAGGTCTGTTATTAAAGTGTCCAGTCCCTTCGCATCTGAACTGTGTCCTGCTTCAATTTCTACATGCATATTCACTCCCGATGAGCGAACTTCACTTGAAGTTCTGCGGCATGGTTTGTTTATTTATAGCCTAGAATTTCTAACGGAGGTTCAGTTTGCTATCGCAGAACCGCTACCCTGACGCGAGCAGTGAGGCGTCGCTGTGGTCTCGTTCTGTGTTCGCGCTCGGTTGTGCCCCGCAGGGTCTCGTCTCTCTGCTCTGTTTTGGTGCAGAGACCCGCTATTTCGATAGCACGGAGATGTTACCGCTGTGGAACAAGATTATTTTGGTTTCAGAGACTCTTTATTAGAAAGATGAAGTTATTTTGATGAGAAACTTTTTGTTCGATTTCACAGAGACGTTACCGCTGTGATCCCACAACGGCAAAGCTGTTTTGGTTTCAGAGACTTTTTATTTGAATATCAGAATAATGATGTTCTACAGTGACATTATCGCTGTGAAATCACAACGACAAAGTTATTTTGGTTTAAGAGACTCTTTATTTGGATATCAGAGAGATGAAGTTATTTTGATGAGAAACTTTATGTTTCGATATCACAGAGACGTTGCCGCTCTGGTGCCCCAACGATAAAGCTATGTATTTTGGTTGCAGAGACTCTTTATTCGAATACCTGAAAGATGAAGTTATTTTGATGAAAAATCTTTTTTTTGGAGATTAAAGAGACGTCGCCGTTGTGATACCAAAAAGACGAAATTATCATTTTTTGGTTTCAGAGACTCGTTATTTGGATATCAGAAAGTAATTATTTTGATGCGAAACTCTTTTTTTTAAATTAGAGAGACGTCGCCGTTGTGATACCAGAAAAACGAAATTATTTTACGTTCAGAAATTCGTTTTTTGAGTATGAGAAAGCCACTCATTTGATTGAGAGAGAATTGTTGTTTAAATATCAGAGTGACAAAGCTATTTGCACGTACGAGAATTGGTGCTTGGATATCAGAGAGACAGTTATTTTGATGAAAGAGAATCATTATTTGGATATCAAAGAAACCGCCGTTGTGAGACTAGAAAAGTACCACTATTTTGACATGAGGGAGGTGGGATTTTTGTAACATGCAGACGTCTTTGTTTTGATCCTGGAAAGACGAGGCAAATTATTTGTCTGTGAGACATTCGAATACCAAGTAGAAGTCTTTCATATACCAGCACTCGTACCTATTTTGATGCTGTCAAGATAATGTTATCTCGATGCCAGAGAGACGTTTTGGTTATCGGAAAGACGTCACTGCTCGGACACCAGAGAAGGCAAAATTTCATCGGTAACACACGAATGAAAATATTTGAATATCACGAAGACAAAGCTACTGAAACTTACAAAATGTAACTTAGACACCATAGAAACATGTGTCGCCCCCCCAAGAAACTTGACACCCTAAGTCAGTGCTCTTCTAACTACACAAAAAAGTGAAGCAGAAATGTTTGCCAGTAAAATCCGATATTCTGAACTTAAATTCTCTTTCGTTGAAGCAGTAAGGCGCGAGCTAAACTCAGGTATCTTTGATACTCGACATTGATGTAATTCTGGCGCATTTAATGGGCACAAAGAGACAGGAACGACACGGAAGTAAATTAGATTCACTGAGTCAATACCAGTTTGGTACAAGCGATCGATGGGAAACTGAGGACATCGGCGAAACTCGCAACGTTTGGCCCATCTGAGTCTGTTCGTGTTGTTATGTTATCGTGTAGTTCATCTTCATTCACGACTGATTATTTTATTTTGTAGTGTTTTTGTTCCTGAAATATGCGTTGAGAATTTTAGATCAAGTCTCACCAAGTTGATACAATTATTTTATCTATCGGAATCACCAGTCACACGGGAACATGTGAGGTCCCGAGCTGAAAGTCAAGTAGGCTTTCTTTTTCTTGATATACTGTACATAGAATAGGTTGTTTGCTTTGTTAGAGACCATCTTTTTCTGTTCAATGCTGTCCTGTTTTTCGGAACTTTTGGATTTCTGCGTCAACTTTTATCTTGTTTAATGAACTTCTGTAGCATTGTGGAATCTATTTAACCATTTATTATAATGAACTTCTGTAGCATTGTGGAATCTATTTAATCATTTATTATAATGATCTTCTGTAGCATTGTGGAATCTATTTAACCATTTATTATAATGAACTTCTGTAGCATTGTGGAATCT
>JACJUY010000174.1:45908-128330 GCA_014220935.1 Platorchestia sp. MABIK | reverse complement strand
TTCTGTAGCATTGTGGAATCTATTTAACCATTTATTATAATGAACTTCTGTAGCATTGTGGAATCTATTTAACCATTTATTATGATGATCTTCTGTAGCATTGTGGAATCTATTTAACCATTTATTATAATGAACTTCTAGCATTGTGGAATCTATTTAACTATTTATTACAGATATTCATCGATTAGAATTCTGTTTTGTAAGTTCGTTCTTCATTTTTTTCAAAATGTTTGTACTGAATCAATTCCCAGGTTATAATGAACTGCTTCTGAAAAGCAACGAGGTTTTCTAATTTAATTCTATTTTAATGTATTCATTTCATCTATGTGTCACAACCATTTCCCAAAAAATGAACTAAAATAATTTAATTCTATTTTAATGTATTCATTTCATCTATGTGTCACAACCATTTCCCAAAAAATTAACTAAAATAATTTAATTCACACCATAATAAGAGGAGTGTCTGTCTGTCCGTCCGAAGCCAGCCTGCAGTGTGTGATGAGCGGATCTGTTATACAAGCTTCATCAACTCCACAATTTACAGTGTATTAATCCATCAGATTGGAGTAGGAATGAATATCACGTGTATTGTTAGGAAGTAGGAGCGCGTGTCATGTGATTTGTCGAACATTATTATACATTTTTGACGGGCCGTGTGCACTCGGCCTCATCAACTCTCGAGAACTTGAATTTTTTATTTCTAAGGGCCTTTTTTTCATTTCATCTTTTTTCTTATTTTAAATGGAGGAGGTCTTAATATAATATGTGGAGGTCTTAAATAGTAGATGAGGAAGTTAATGATAACCAAAATACTTTTTCTTATAAATGGACTTGTATCCGCTTTCAGGTTTTGTCAATAATAATCACAAGCAAAATATTTTATTTTATTTTAAATGCACTTCTAAATGTGTTAAGGTTTTGCTAATGAAAATCATAACCTTCACATTTGTATGTTTTGTTTATAAATCCCCTAGTAAAAATATTCAGGTTTCGTCAAACTCCCTCATTATATAACTTCATCTTTTTTTCATCAGCTGCCAAAGAGCTCAGCTGGCCTTTCAATCACGTTCGTGTTTTGATGCGATAATTTTTTATTTCAGGTACGAGTGACAATTACAGTTCCATGTGTCCTGATCTGCGCCAACGGTCGGCGTGAATATGTATGTATTCGTTCAACATGTATTGTGCATGAAGTATTTTGTAGTAGGCGCAGTGGAAAACTTTAATATAATATGCGCTTTATAGGTTTGAAATTTACTGTTTTTTCACCTACAATTGCGTACACATCTGGGAGGAGCTAATCGAAAATCAAGCACTTGAACTTCATCGCACCGATGTGTCTGCTTGACGTAGGCCCGACTTTCAAAACGTAGTGTCATTTATGTAAGCAATTATTTTTCCCCGTAGCAAAAATTCATAAAATTCCACCAGGCATTCTCTGACTATTCTGTTGATGTTGTAATAGTCGTTGTTTTGGACAGATGACTCTTACTAGGTGTTACTTCTTTATTTGTGCATCGTAGGTTTATGCGCTTGGCTCTTTGATTTGCGGCCGTACTGCCGCGGCTGCGTATAAGTTGTAAAAATCAAAAGTAAAAATAGTGGGTAATGAAACACGTAACGAAAATAGAGGTTGTTGAAAAAATAGAAAATATAGTTCGCGGTGTTCAGTATGTGATTCATCCGATCACTTCCTTCTGTTTTTCTAACTGGAGAAAATATGAGAGCCCGATCTGAATATTAGGCAGGTCTTCTTTCTGATAAAATAGAATAGGTTTTTGTTTAATTACGGGCCATCTTTTTTCGTTTCACTATAATCAATTTTTCCACACTTCTGATTTTTATCTTCAACTTCTCTCTTGTTCCATTACCTTCTTTCTCAACTTACAGTATCTATGCGCAAGGGATCTCGTGTGGGAACACCTCTTGTGCATAGATTCTTCGTTCACTTGTCGCAATAACACATGGTGTCTTCATCCTTTCTCTCTTTGGAACACCTTTATTGTGGTTAGGGACGCTATGAGTAACTAATCTAATCTTATAACTCTATGGTTATTCACACCAGTTCCTTGTGTTTTGCCTTGATGTCTTTGTATTCATAGAGGAAATGGCGAGAGGGTGTTCTGCTCTCAGTATTTAGCTCGTGTAATAGTGCAGTACCATAATTCAAGTTCTGTGCTAATTCTAAAACGGGAAAAGCATCCAGGTCAGCAGATATTCGTAAGGGCTGAGAGCGGTTTCTTAAATGTATAGGGGATTTACTTTTCTCGAACGATTGCTTGATTGTGGTAGAAGGTAGTCGGTGTGCTTTGATTCATTTTGTACGGATCGTAAATATGCGTAAATTAAAAGACGTTTACTTAATCGTGCAATCACATTCTTCTCGTGAAGAAAATTTCCCCAGTCGACGTTCACAAACTATCCCCTTTCAGCCACTCTTTCGACTTTTTTACCTGCGATAAACGTTCTCTGGCTCGCTTACATGTTTCGATTCATTTCAGTCGCAGTGTTTATCTCATTACCACAAATGTTTTAAATTGAATTGAACCCAGCCTCAGTATATAGTTTGTGATTCATTATGCTAATTAATGATGCGCTGCACGCTGGCCACATGCAAGCTATCTCCATCTCAATACACGTCAATGCTGATACGCGTAGCTTTGAATTTAATATCGTGATGCTGGTGTCCTAAGATCATCAATACGCATCGAGTGCCTCTAACACGACTCTGAGCCCCGCGTTAATCAATCAGGCCGGGACAGGCTAAGCCCTCTGAGGATGAGAGCAGAAATGAGGTTTGATTATCGGGCTCGAGCGCCTCGTATTCGCGCTGGGCTCAATGGCGCCTGATTACACCATGCAGATCTTGTCCGGAGGTCCTTTCTCTCCAGCTGGGTTCTTCGGGGCCTGGTTCTCTGCCTCGCTCTCGATTTACTGGTCCTTTGCTCTTGTTTTGCTGGTCTTTAGCTCTGACCAGCGTTCTGCCTTGCTCTCGTTTTACTTGTCTTTTGCTCTGGCCTACGTCCTGCCTTGCTCTCGTTTTACGTGTCCTTTGCTCTGACCAGCGTTCTACTTTGCGCTCATTTAATTGACCCTCTAGTGGGATTAGGGTTTGCTGTGTTCTCGTTTCACTGACTCTTTACTGGAACCAGCGTTCTGTCTTATTCTCATTTCATTGCTCTTTTACTATAACGTTTTTTTCTTAGCTGTTGTTTTACAATTTCCAGGAAATCCAAAATGTCAGTCTTGCTCTCACTTCACCAACCGTTGATTACGACCCGCGTTCTCTCCTGCCTTCATTTAGTTCTTGCCCAACTGACTGCACGGTAATTTAGCGACGGATGGTCCTGTACTGCTGCTTAGAAGTCCATCAGCCTTCGATGAACCTCGCTCTCGGTTTGCTTGTGCAAAACTGCGTGTCCTCGTCTCGCCTCTCTCCTGCGGCTGCAGCTCTGTGAGGTCTGGTTTTGGTGGCGCCGATGTAGGACGCAAGCTCTCGTGTGTGTCTTTCTTGTTGAATGAAAGGCGTACAATGGTTGTGTGTTCTCCTCCATTCGTGTTGATGCTGTGTTCTCTTTTACTTGTGTTAGTGAAGTGTGCTGCTGCATTGCGGATTGGTGTTGTGTGCTGCTGCGTTTTCGTGATTAGGTTTTTGAGCACACAATGTGCTTGGAAATGAATGTCCTCTCCAGTTCTTCGTATGGAAACTCCATGTGCTTCGACGCGTTGCGCCCGTTTAAATTCTTGTCGTAACCATGTGGAGTTGTGAACTTTTCTCTCACCATATACAGGCTAGAATTTTCCTGAATTTTTCATTTTATCGGAACGTTATGACAGTTAGAGAAGCCTTCCTTAGATTGAAATGTAATAGTTCTTTTGTGTGGTTAGGGACCATCTTTTTTTCGGTAACACTGCTGCCTTTTTCAGTACTTATTAATTACTTCTTCAACTTTTATCTTGTATCATAAACTTGTTGCAGTCTTGCGGTTGTCTTGCGCAGGATGTGGGGACGCATCTTGTGTGTGAATTCCTTTTCCCATAATTCCATGCTGAATGGTTCCTCCTTCCTCTCTTGGGAACACCTTTGTTGAGGCTTAGGAAGCTTTATTAACTAATTTTTAATCTACTCAAATATTCTCAGTTTAAGTATTCGCTCTTTCTAATGCTCATTTAAAAAATTAATTCAGATAAGTAACAGAATAATTAATTAGAAGTGTAGTGTTTAGACGAGCTGTTGCTTTTTTGAAGATTTAAATTTTTCAAAGTTTGTCTGGACTACTGATTTCAAAATCATCAGGGAAGTTTTTTGCGCAAAGTTCTATGAAACACATTTCTCGACTTCTTAAAAAATGAAATACACTGCATTGTGAAAAGGTCATTCCTGTTCAACTGCATCTGAATTCTTTTTCAGATTTGCTGAGAACGCCACATTATTTACCCAAACTTTCCCTTGGGTTAGTGCGAATCTTTTCCGCATGAGAAACCCTCTAAACCTTGGAGCGGCGCTCATCACTAACAAAATTCTTTAGTCTCTAGCCATTGCAGGTTTTTTTACACCGCTTCATTGGTTCCTGGTAACGCAGAAATTTCCTTTTCTTCGGCATTGCCGGTGCCGACGAAGAATCTTCAAGGTTGCCTTATTGTTCACGCTTGGTTTCCCTCAAAACAGAGCTTAGGCCGAAGCTTCTCTGCACCGTGGGGCTGCGCTGCAGCAAGTAGCAGCTAATACGGTCAAGGATTTCGGAGTTGCAGGAAGTGTTGTACTTTTGACTTCGCTTTAATGCTTCGGTGTCTTCGTTGCCGGAAGCGCTTTTGATTGTCGTTGGGGGCAATCAAAGACCCCTTCTGTCCCCTATTGAGTAGCTTCAGCGAAGAGTGCGTATCAGTCAGTATAGCCCCTCCATTAGCGCGCTTATGGGCTTTGTTAAGTTTTGCTAGCGCTTCCGTAGGGTCCCTATTGGTATCATGGTAATCAGAGCTCATCGTGTGTGTTAACTATAATGATTTCTGAATAGTTTCGGGTGCACTTCATTGTTACTTCAGCTTCTAACGGCTTAAAATCATATTTTTCTCAAGGAAGGCAAGCATTGACAGGTTAATGCGTGACTCCAGAGCTCATACTTCGATGTCTGACGCCAACCGTGACAGTGATTGTATGTATAGTGAGGAAAATTACTACTCATTTCGTGTACCACTTATCCCTATACGATTCTTACAGTTACAAAGTTTGATTTGTTTCTGTGAAATAGCGAAAACCTATGTTATTTGAAGTATTTCAGAACCAGGTACACTGATTATAAGTACAGTAAGAAAAAGGAATGCTCATAATTTCATGTATCAATTATATCTGTGCAATTCTTACAGCTAAGAAGTTTGACTTGATTTTATAGGATAGCGAAAACTGGGAACCTTTTTAGGTATTTGATGATAATGAAAGTTAGAAAGACACGTGTGAGAGCTGAAGCACGCTTTGATTTTCATAAAAGAAAAAATCAACTTCACAATCTTTCGTTAACGTGTGGTATTCTCTTGAATATTCGTTTGTTTTAGGATTTTATTGAGTAAAACTTTGAAGTTCAATTTTCAGTGAACACCATTGCATTTTAATGATGCTAATACTCAAAACAATTCACCAGTCTTTCAAGTATTTAGATAACATTTCCTTTGTTTCTGAACAGATTAAAAAATGCAGAAGCTTACATGAGTTTCATGATACGTTATCGTGATGAACATCGTGCCTTTGTTCGCTGGATAATTACGTGCAAAGCTACTGTGCGTTTCCATAAAGCTTCCCTCAGCTGGCGTTATCAGAGTGCCAAGGTCGTGCGCATTGTGCATCGTATCGCCGCTGCCAACGAAACAGGAAACGACGCTTTGCTCTTCACTTATTTCGAGCGTTGCTCAGTGCCGAGTTTTGCGTTCGCGCTAAGCGTTATTTTTGTGCATGGATGTTGGAGCGAAGGTCGAATGACTTCAGTCGTAAAACTTGACCTACGAGGGGCGAGCGGTCTTTTGTGGCTTAGCGTGTAGTAGTTTTAAAAACGAGTTAACGGATTTTGGAAGCGCGCGAGTAGCGTTTGTTATGCTAACTCTGGATTAAATGTTCAGTTTTTTGGGCTGTTATTCCTTAGTTTTTGTAAGTTTTGAAAAATCCCACTCGCAGCCGTTCCCAAAATAGAGGCACTTGTGATGTTTATTACATTTTCGAACGTAAATAAGCGAAAAATGGAAATTCTCTCAGTGAACGCGATTTTTATTCGTGAAATAATGAAAGTACTTTGTCGAATTTAAAATTGGTTTCATTTGAAGCATGTAAAATGTTGAATTGTGCAATTTTTTCATTGAAGCTTTGGAAATAAAACCTTGTAATGGTTTCATACAATATGTCTGTGTTCTCATTTGAAATGAACGAGAGCGTGTGTGTTAACGAAACGTATTACTGAGTGTGTCCGTTTGTGAGGTGCAGGATTTCTTGGATATGACTCCCTCCTCAGAGGGATACAACTATTGTATCTATGGGAATTAACACTCCCAGGTGGAATATGTGAGCACCCGAGCCGTAAGTTTGTAGGCATTCTATTTGTTGAAATAGAATAGGTTTTTTGTATTGCCACGGACCATCTTATTTCAGTGCACTGCTGTCCTGTTTTTCAGCACCTTCTACTTTCTTTTTCAACTTTTATCTTGATATATGAACTTTTTTCTCAGGTTACTGTTTCTAAGCTCCTTCTACATAGGTTTGTAGTCAATACTAAATGGTGTTTACTTCTTTCCTCTCTTTGGAGCACCTTTGATGCGGTTTTAAGAGGCTTAAAACTAGCATATAATCTAATCTGTTTATGACTTCTTGTTGCATGTAAAATTTGTTCCGGATCGTGTTGTTTGCATGCACTTGACTTGCTGGTGTAACTTTCAGAACTAAAGTGCGTGTGCTTCAGACATGGCATGTCCCATACGCGCTGCTGCGTCAGGCATACCGTAGGTCACCGAGCGCTGGACTCGCGCCTCCTGTTCCTTGCTGCTGCAGCGAGTCTGGGTCAGTACATTCCTGGGTCTTCCATTCCTGCTCGGTTTCTGGGTCAGCCAACTTTCCCCTGTTTTTGGGTTTTTCATTCCTGCTCTGTTTCTGGGTCTTTCATTCTGTTGTGACTTCATGTAGATCCCACCGATGTCACCTCATTTGTTGCGATCCTATGTAGATCCTTCGTTGAGATGCTCTATTGGAGCTGCAATTTATTTCTTTAGTCGTTACATGTGGTGAATGTCACTTTCATATATTTTTATTAATAAGGCGTGACTTATGTCCTCGCCATGGTTTTGATTTATAGCTATAGCTACGCTGCCACCACCCTTAGAACAAGGGAAATTGAATATTTATAATATCAAAATGAATGAACTGATCATGATATTGGTAACGTTTTTCATGCCTTCATGTCTTTTCTCATCTTTTCAGAACACAGGTATTGATACACTTGTAACCAAAAAGGAGATTTAATTATAAAGAATCAATTAGACACGCAATACAATCAGATACTAATGAATAACTATTTGTGATACATAAATGGTACTGACACAACATATCGCTTGCTATATCGAAATAGACTCACGATCTGAGGACATTATCGTGAAATTGGGTTAACAATGCCATGCTATTTAATGAAATGAGAAACTCATCTTTAAGGGAGAGATGTGAGATGCCTCGGATGTCGAGATGGGGGAATGCCGGTCAGGCACCTTGGTGTGGTCGTAAATTGTAGAATGGATGTCGGGCACTCTGAGTAAATTAAGCAGGCTATTGGTGATGTTCCACGTATCGAAATCACTTAACAACGATGTTTTGGTGGCAAATGTTTATAACGCTAGCGCCAGCACCCGTAGGGCGCGGCTAAAAAGATTGGAACAACACAGCTCTTGCTTATGGGGAGTCGCCCGCCTAACTCCCTGAGTTCTCTCAGCTTCCCTTGCTACGCGCAGTCACCCTCTCGAGCTGGGACCTTGCCTCGTTCAAACGATGTTCTATAGAAATATGGAAATCATCCTAACGTACATGGAAATATGCCTAATTGAATCAATAATCCCTATATGAGTTCCCATGATGAAATACTTACTAAAATACTAAAATACAAGAAATATTCCAATAAATAGAAGAATTATAGATTAAGGACAAATTGAATGGTAGTAAATGGCAACCTCGGGCACTCGATGAAGGAAACGACGATGTAACATGGTCGATACAATGGCTGTATCACGGAGGTTCGTTCAGATGTCGGGCTTCTAGAAGATTCTTGGTAGAGTGGGCAGACTTTGCATCCGTAGGTAATTCGCGATGAAATTTCTCTTCAAATATGATGATAGACGCATCTTCTTGGAGATTCGAAGTGAATACGCAGGCCTGTCGTAACACCAAAGTTTTCCATAGCACAAAATTTTTTTCATGGACGCGAGATATGATGAATCATATCAATTTCTGCTCTGTTTCTGGGTCTTTCATTCCTGCTCTGTTTCTGAGTCAGCCAACATTCCTCATTTTCTAGGTCTTTCATTCCCGCTTTTTTTATTGGGAATCATTTGTTAATTCTTGGGGCGTCTATTCTTACTTTGTTTCCAGGGAGTAATCCGTTCATTCCTGGGTTCTAAATTCCTGCTCTGTTTCTTGAGAGTCATCCGTTCCTTGTTCCTCCATTCGTTGGTTATGCATTGCTATCTCTGCCTCCTTTGCGAGTGGATCTTTAATCATAACGAAGCATCAGGTGCAACACTCGCGCCAATTAAGTTGGTTTCTAGCAAATCTATTCGCCGTCATCGCTCCTCTCTACTTCATAGAAAGCTGACTTATTTCTCGTACCAAAGATTTCTTGTGTGACAACTGATTTCATTAGATGTCTCATTGATGACCTCATGGTTAGATCTAAACCTCGACTGCCACTTAATGTTGCCTGAAGCTATTCATTGTTGTAAGTCTGTAAATTTTATACTATTAAATACCTCCCAAACCGCACGCTTAATTCTACTCGACTTTTCAGTAATATTTTCTTAAATCTAGACGTTTACGTGAGCTTCATAAGCCCTAAGCAGATCATTTGCTGCAAGTGCTCTGTGCCATCATCCGTCCATCAGCACGTTCTCTAATTCTCTTCAACAAGTCGACATCTCTCTGGCATTTGGGAGTCCGAAGCGCAGAAATGTCGCTAATTTAGTTGAATAAATATTGGCCGCCCAGTCAAGCTGTGGCTTTGAAGTTCGTTTGATTAATTTATTCGTGTTGGGTGTCGAGCTGTGGCAGCCGTCAGGGGCACTCTTTCCTTAATTGGCTCTCGAAACGATCAAAGCCGCGACCGCTCAAAATACGAAGTCGCTAATTCACTAGGCCCAATCCTCGACTTGTATTTCTTACTTCGTATGGGCAGGTGTCGGCTCTTCTGATTTTATTGAGAGAGTTCGATCATTATGAATCTTTGTTTTTTTTGGACTCTGGTTCTTATGTATAGAAAAAATTGGAGTCCTAATACGTTGTTGCTTAATTGGAGTTTATTTCTTTGGTTACACGCATAGAACGAGTTTTTGGAGCTTTTTTCTCTGGATAATGTTATTATGAAAATTGTCCAATAACGCGCCATGGTGTAACGCTCCGGTCAAAAGGTGCCATGACACGACGAACATGAAGTTTCCGAAAACATTGTACAATGCTCCAATCATTGCTATCCTGGTCAATAAATTTTTAAATCAAAACAGGTGCTACAACATAATTGAACTCTGAAATTTCATTTAAATCGCTCTAGCTGCGCGGAGATCGAATATTGCCGCATTGAAAATGGTACTTATTAACGTTAATCAAATTTCATTTGCTGCATGATATCTTCGTAGCGATATGACCTGAAAATGACACGCTAGGATTGCTCTAATCAAAGCGCATCGTATTTAATCTGAATATTGAGTTTTATGCCAATGGTGAAAATATGCAATCATAGACTAACATTTTATGAACAAAGGTAAAAATTCAATCAAGGATATTATTTCAAAAAGTAATTTCACCATTTGCATTTTTTTTCGGGTTACGAGCACGCCTGAATAACGAGCTCGTTCAGAAACAGTTGTCAATTTACTCTTTTTTTTGTCCGATGACACTTCATTGTTGTAGCTTACTTGGGGCTCTCACTCTCTCTCTTGAGTTGAGGTATATGAGCTGCTTGGTTGTGTTGCTCTAGTCTTCAACAACCCGGGAACCTGGATCGATCCTCTGCATCTCCATAGAAACGATTCCATCTCTTGAAGTTGCCTGTGTAAGAAGCTGCATTGTGCTCAGGCGTCGGTACTTCGCACTTGTCGTGATGAGAGCACCTCATTAACTCGCTTCTTTTGACGCTTGCATGCATCATGAAACCATGTCAAATCTTCGTTTCTATTATTTTTAGTTTCCCCGAATTTCCATCGAAGTCCAACGATGGTGGTGCTGGATGTGAAGAGATTTGAATACCCGGGCTCTAAGAGTTCTTCATTTAAAGCGAAAGCGAGATATTTTCTCGCATTTCACAGCTGTTCCCTTGAAGCGAAGCCTCGTTCTCCTCGACTGCCCCTCTTGTGCAGCCCTTCACTTACCCTCTCGTAACACTCGGCTCCCCTCTCGTGTCACTCGCCCTCCTCGCCTCCTGATGTACGCTCTTCATTGTCTATGGTTCGGATTTCCCCCTCCTTTCATTATACTTTTTCTCTCAAATGAGCGAGTGTTGGGAGGGAGATCCGCACTGTAAGATATTTGAACACTCTACTTAAAGTGGTTCTCTGGGTGAGGACTTTCTGTCGTGATCGAGACGTTTTTTTACTATTAGTGATTGAGGATTAAGTTGAGTTAAAATGAATGGTAGTTTTTATTTTATTCATGACGTTATTGTTCGATGAAAGGATTTTTGTATTATATATAGCCAGAAATGTTCGAATGCAAGCGAAAGAACCTTTTCAATGGGATACAACTATTGTTTCTATGGGAATTAACGCTCCCAAAGGGAAAGATTTGAGGTCCCGAGTCTCAGGGTGAGTAGGCTTTCCTTTTTTGAATTAGGAGAGGGTTTATTTTTATGGCGAGCCGTCTTTTTCTCGTTTACTGCTTCTTTTTCAGGACCAATCACTCTCTCCTTCAACTTTTATTTTGTTTCGTAACCTTCTTTCAATCTTGTTGCTTCTATGTGCAAATTGTGCATGAGTTTTCCCTTCCCTACATTTCATACTAAATGGTGCCTTCCTACTTCCTTTCTTGGGAAGACCTTTGTTATGGTTTGAGATGTTCAAACTAAAGGATCTAATCTTTTACAGTGCGGATAATCATACTTTTGAAAATCGAAAGGGTTCAATATAAGATACTTACTTCTATGTGATACATTTCCTGTAGAATGTTGGCTTTCATTTTTCAATAATTTGGTAAAATTACAGCGTTACATTGCAGATTTTTTGGCTCAATATGCCTTTTTCAGCACAATCCTGGGCGTCAATACAAATTCGTAAGCAAAATTTACTAGGGGGAGGTAACTATTTCTGAAAGCTTGTCAAATGCTGAAATTGATAGCGAGTCAATACTGCAGATCAGTGCTGCTCTTTTTTTCCTCAGTTCTTTTTTGAAAACTACCATAAAAATCTCGAGAGTACGTTGCTGTTTTAATTGCTACATTGAGATACAGGACTCCTGGTCGGGAGAAACCTCAGGAAGGTATAGCTATTTAAATTTAAAAGCCACCGCGAGGCGTGACAAAAATCGTGATGTAAAGAGAATTTTGGCCTGCGTTTCCCACGCTTGCCTGCAGCCGTCGCAGGCCGAGCAACTCCGTGTCGTTCCCTCGGATGTTGTTTTTGAGGGGCCGTGAATGCGCTGGAGGAGACGTGGCGGCTGTTGCTGAGCGCGGTCTTCCTATGGGGCCTGATGGTCGCTAGCTGATACCTTTCGTAGGCTTGTCAACTTCTTACGTTGTGGTCGTAAGTTTTTACGCGTCATGACTGTCTTGTCATTGCTTCATGCGCCATGGTTGTCTTTTGTGTTTTCTGCGTCATGGTTGTGTTTTCAATTCTTTTTGCGTCATGGTTGTCTTGACATTGCTTTCTGCGTCATGGTTGTCTTGACATTGCTTTCTGCGTCATGGTTGTCTTGACATTGCTTTCTGCGTCATGGTTGTCTTGCCGTTGCTTTTTGCGTCACGGTTGCCATTGCCTCCTGCGTCATGGTTGTCAGTCCTCCTGCGCCATGGTTGTCTTGACATTGCTCTCTGCGTCATGGTTGCCAGTGCCTCCTGCGTCATGGTTGTCAGTCCTCGTGCGTCGTAAGAGAAAGTGCATCCTGCATCATGATTGTTGCAACTCGTGGTTGCCTGTCGATACGCCCTACAAACAGCGAACAACGAGCTGCTAGAGAACAAAGTGAAGACGAAAACTGCGATCGTTGGTGCACATGTTCGATTTGCTTCGAGTATCGAGAGTTGTGTCGTGCACCTCTGTCTTTCTCTTTCTTTGGGTCGCAACTCGGAACAGAGCTCCTACAGGTTTTTTAAATTTTACTTCAATTTCCAGGTTTTTGGAAAATTTCGGTAGTGTACTTCGGGAAAATAGCACTTCTTAGTGGCTACCCAAGTTTCCCAACGCAAAGCGCTTGTTGTACGAGTCTGTTGTGGGTTTAGATTTATGGCTAGGCAGACCTTATCTTTCATTAAATGCTTTTCTGTCTCTCTTCTTTTGTGGAGAAGGCTGGATACCGAGAAGCCGACTTCTTACACGGATGTCTTGGTTTTTCCTGCGTTTCATTCATCTTTTCGTCTCTTTGAAATGCGTACGCCTTTTTTGCCTGCGTAGCGATCTGTAGATTAACACGAGTTATTTACGTCGCAGCAATGCAACTGACTGCTCCAGCAAATTCAGAGCAAAATGACAGAAAATATCAATTCATTCATAAACATTTACCACCAAATTAATCGTATTTACCGAATACCAAATCACACCCTGGAAGAATACGTAGTTGTCACTCAGTATTGTGAGAGCTTTCGGAGATTTCAAGCTGTGTATTAAATGTTTACTTATTGCAAAGCGTCAGTACGTCAAATTTTATTTTCATTCGCCTTTTCCAACGTTAACCGGCACGTAGATAAATGAACTGCGTAGAGCACTTTTAGGCTCAATATTTTCTTCTCTCTTGTAATATTATTTCTTTGAATAAAATATCATTGAATTTTTCTTTGACGGTTGGATGGTTCGAAGAAAGAGCAAACTTGCGACTTTTCAAACACTTTCATTTCAGTGCTCTCCAAATCTGGTCACCATTTGCTTATACTTTTTCATATATCTCCCACTTTTTGTTTGTCGCCACTAGTCTCTTTGAGATTGCTGAATGAACTCGTTGAATTTTATCACTTGGAGATCTGCACAAACATCGTCCGAACATAAGCTTTATTCCTGAAAATTTCTTTACTAATCTGTAGTTCTTCTGCACCGAAAAAAAACACCGACGAAAAGGACGAAGAAACTTAGGGAGTATCGCAAAGAGAATGACCATCTTTGATACGTTCCTCTTTTCATTTATTTATTACCTAGTTCCTAAAGGTTTGTACGTCAGGGGAGCAGCTAATCTCGCGCTAAACGCTTTTTCTAGACCAACACGCTCGCAAAAACTGCTCACTGCAGCTCTGCCACGACGTCATTACCAGCTTTGAGGCCGCAGCAATGAGGATTAAGAGCAGGCAGAGCCCGTGTCCTGGTCTTATCGCGCTGCGCGTTGCTTTGCGATAGCATCAGCTATGAGGGCTGGACACAATCTACTGCAATGCACAAATACACTTTCTCCGCTCAGCGGTTCTACTACGAATGTAAAGGGGGACTCTGAAACTTCAAGCGTCTAGGCTCGTTGTAGTTCCAATTTTTTTTTATCCCTTAGTATCGTTCTGTTTCCGGTATGAAGAGCACGGAAAATGAAATTGATGAAAATGTGTGGAGGAAATAATAAAACACGGAAGATTTAACGTTTTTTCTTTGATGTTTTTTAATAGATCATGTCAGTGGTTGGTGCGTATTTTTAATAACTTTCAGTAAATAACAGAACGGAATTGCTGCCTATCATTCGTAATGTTCTTCGTCTGTTAGTGCTTGTAAATATAAAGGGTTTACCAATGGTACTCGTTTATATTTACGTACATGTTGCTTTTAGTTATACATGTTACTTTCAATAGAACATGTTACTTTCATCTAGTGCATGCGAGACAGTGTATTTTACCTTCATTGACACTTTCTACAAGCAAATCGATTTTTCCTGTACGCGATATTTCTCAAGAAAAGACGAAAAATACTTTACCCAGCTTTTCTTTCCGCCCCGCCTGAAAGGTGTGCGGCGAAGTTGCCGAAGTTGGCCCAAGTTTCGCTCTTTGCTTGGCTTGGGGATGTCGCGTCTTCGTCATTTCCGCGAACGTCAACTGAGATTTCAAACTCGGACTCCTTCTGTCAAGTCTTTGTCGAGCAATTGCAGATTTCTGCGCCGTCGAGTTTAATTCATGCTCGCCTGCCTATCTTATTTATCACCGAAATTTGCCGGGTGAGGCTTCAAGCCCAAACGCAATCTGCGTCTGACAGAGGCGCGCCGCGCTTGCTTTTTCGTGTGAACGCAAAATTAAGGAAAAGAAAACTGAGACTGGCCGTAAATCTTGGCCGTGTGGCGGTGTAAGAATGTATGGGGCGCGCGGCGCTCGTTGGGAGGGAAAAAATGTTTAGATGTTGTTATTCTTTGTATTCTAATGCACTTCATTTATACATTATAAAACGCTGTTAGTATGGACTAAGAATAGCTCATTTTCCAACGTTCATTGTATGCAGGCTACATTCATTGTATATATTATGCATTCATTATGTGGTAAGTTAAATATTGTGAGCTATTTTCATACTCTAAATGAATAATTCTTATGAATATAAGCATGGTTTATTCTAAACGCTTTCACTTTTTGAGGCCACATCATCCCTTTGTTGCTAAAATGGTTCTGTGAAAATTATTTTTCATCATTTTATGAACTTAATTGTCAGTGAAAGTATGCACTTTTGTTGCATATTATGCTTTTTTTTCTGCATTATTTCTTACAAAATTTCTCCGAATCTTCATATATGTGGTTTAGTGAACTAGAACAGCGGAAATGAACAGACAGCTTGATTGTTCATTGTTCCCCTCAACACTCTGTGGATGGTAATTGACCTTCATCGTATCTTCGAGACCACAGCGCTTTGTCTTCGTCGGTGTGACTGAGAGTATTACTTTCTTTAAACATTACTTTCTTTAAACATTACTTTCTTTAAACATTACTTTCTTTAAACATTACTTTCTTTAAACATTACGTTCTTTAAACGTTACTTCCTTTGAACGCTACTTTCTTTTACATTGTTTTTTAGTCATGACCTTATTTTAATATTATTTTCTTTAAATGTAATTTCCTCTAAGCGTTACCTTCTACTACATCAAATTTTAAAGTGTAACTTTTTCCAAGTATTACCTATACTTACTTATTTGTAATTTTCTTTAAAACGTTAGTTTCTTAAGATATTTTTCTAGATAGTTACCTTCTTTAAACATTACTTTCTTACAACATTTTGTATAAACATTACTTCCTTTAAAGGTCTTTGTTTAAATTTTACTTTCTTTAAAAGTAAAAAACTTTCTTTAATTACTTCCTTTCCTCGAATGATACTTGTTTTAAGCATTACTGTTTTTAAATATCGCTATAATTATACGTGACGCAGTTACATAAAGTGTAATTACCTGCATGTAAAGCATAAGATGACAGTGACCTTGTGTTTCAAACGTAGTAGTACAGTTTTAGAATCGCTTGACCGCACTGTTTCGCCGTAATGGTTAATTAACATGCCGATGTTATTCGCTGTTAGGTTTGCTTGCTCATTTACATTTGATTATTTCCCAAGTGCGAGATTTGTTGCTACTGGTGAACATAATATAGCTTGTATTTCACGAATGAGTTTTACAACATCCTATGGGATGCCATAAGCGTTTGAGCTCAAACGTTAACGTTAAGGAGTAGAGGAGAGTACATTTTTTAAAAACGGCTTGAATTCTTACATTAGGGTTGAGGCGTTGAGTCTAGTGGAGTTTTTCCCATTTCCTGAGGGAGATGACTAATCGACAGTGACCTCGTGACTATAACGATGTTTATCTTCTTGTAAGAACTGCAATGCTGAGGATCTATGAACGATAGGGAAATTGAACTTTTTTCACATTTAATGATGAAAATATCACGATTGTGTACAAGAATTCTGATCTAAACACACATTTTTCTCAATTTAGGCATTGTTATTTTTTGAGCGTTGTCTTCTTTTATCCTGCATTTTAATTTTCATTTTCTTCATAACTCACATCAAAAATGGTCTTTCATGACATTCAATTTGATTCGTAAGTCGGTATATTTTTCGATTTATACACAATAAAGTCACGTTGATGAGGTTTAGTTCAGCTCCTGAAATTGCCATGATAAAGTATTATAGTTTTGTTTTCGATTTAATTCGCTGGCCTTTTTTTATATGGAATTCACTGAAAAACGCTTCTCATGTTCCGTATCTACGTTACGAAGGAATTGATTTTTAAGACTTCTGTAGTTCATTATCTTTTTGATCAATTTTGTGTCGTTCTGCAACGTACAGATTCAATTGCGAGTTCTTTTGGTGGTCGGAACTGACCAATGTCCTTGCAAATATATCGTTTTTAGCGTTACACCTATTCGCTAGTAAGCACATTCGCTGTCTCTGTTGAGAAAGTAGACATTACTTTCTGGATGCAAGTTTAGTTCATTTTGTTCAGTCATGACTCGTGAGAAATTTAGGAGCTCTTGTTCTTCAATTCAAGCTCATTATTGCTCGTTAACTATCCAATGGAAAATTTTCTTCGTTTTTTCATATGGTTCCAATTAAATGCTGTTCAGTTTTCCAAGATACAAAATTCACAATTACTCTGCACTTGGGCGCTGACTCACTGGGCGTAGTTTCCTGTTTGCATTTAATTTATTATCATCTCTTTTTCTACTTTAATTTTTTATTTACAATCAACGTTGTTCTTGCAAATAGCCATAAGCCAAGACTTTGACAACTTTATCTACCATCTAGTTTCCATGAAAAATAGTTTGTGATTTACCTACATAAACTGCGGTAGGTGTTAACGGTCACGCAATTGTTTATCTGATAGGTCTGTCTTTTAAACGAGGTTTTTCTATATCATACTCCCATCTCGTTGTTCTACTCTATATCAGCATTCGTAAATCTTTCACTACATCTTTTACGAGGTACCTCTATCAGAGTTTCGTCTCTTAGCTGGTCATAAAGCGTTTTTTATGCGACGATGTCGAGGCAGTGCTAATTTCCTCTTCACTATCGCCATCACGCTTATGCCTCTTGCCTCTCTCATCCCGCTTTCGTTCGTGCCGACGTTGCTTGATAGCGATCGTGAGTTACGAAGCTGGCAACCATGCGATCTCCTCGCAGCCAGAAATGTTACTTCTTTACGCACTGTTTCAAGTGCCTCTGCAGTCCATCTCAATCGTCGCGCAGGGTTTGAATCATTTCACAAATCATTTTTAAAGGTGGGCCAAACTTGTACGTCGCCCAGACAATTTTTTGCGCTTTGTCTAGCTGGTTAATTTTGGTCGGGGAGCGAGCAGTCCGTAATTGTGTTTTCGGGAATTTGACCGAATGTGTCTTGAGTGTATCAAGATTGATCTCAATTTGTGGCGCAGCAGTTGGTAATCCTAGGTACAGCTGGCCTTCGTCGTCTCTCCGATCTTAGTCATGTTTGCCTCCTAACGGGCTTACTGAGAGACAAAAGCCGCAGTGGAAACCGATGTTTAGACTTTAACTGTTCTCTTTACCTCGTGGTACGGACTCGGTCTGGTTTACTTATTGCCTGATGAGAATTACAGCCCCTCTGTGGGATACAACTATTGTATCTATGGAAATTAGTGCTTTAGGGGGTAAATTGTGATTTCCCTAGCTGAATGTTAAGTTGGCCTTAATTTTTTATTGAAATAATGTGTGTGTTTTGTTGAGTACCATCTTTTTTCCGTGCACTGCCGTCCTATTTTTCTGCACCTCTGACTCTATTCTTCAACTTAAATCTTGTTTCATATCCTTCTTTCTTGATTTACTGTTTTTATGCACAGGGGATCTTGTGTAGAACACACCTTGTGCATAGATTCTGCGCTCCCTTACTCCATATTAGATGGTGCTTCCCTCCTTCCTTTCATTGGAACGCTCATGTTCCAATGAAAGGAATATAGGAATATGGCAGATAGGAATATAATAATGTTAGTTACTGAAGCTTTTAGCGTTCCATCTATGGGAATTAATAGTTAAGTTATTTAATTAAGAAGTCGTGTGTTTTGATTATTGCATTTGTCATGTCGAAAATCAACGCCGTAATATGACTTTCTAATATTTCCCGTGGGTATCACCAGCTTTTGTCTGACTGCATTCATAAATTACAATAATATGAGTTGAACATGATTATCATTGCAACAATTAAAATTTCTTTTCGCTAGCCACTGTTTACTGGACCCATTTAGGCTTAGTGTCATCCTCTTTGTGCGCACTTGAAGCCTGATATTTTCTTCATTACTTTAGTTTGGTACACAATCAATGGTTCCCAGACTGCTATTTGTGATGCGTCGATAGAGTGCACTATCTTTTTAGAATTGTTTTTCTAAATTAAATTCAAGCATTTAAGTTATTATCTGCAGTTCTCGTCTATCTCATCAACGTTAACGAGTAGTTCCTCGATGCTGTTGATTTCAATGGCTTGCGCACTCTGCGACTCGAGCAGAAAACGTCACCGTGACTGAAGTTGCCATTCTATAATGCCGCCTAATCTATTTCTGAGCCCCGAGAGAGCATGAGTACTCGGGAGTTCCTAGCTACAACCTCTCCTCTACGTTGATGTCTTAGCTACTGCCGATCGCTTCTCCTGATGGGACTGCTGTGACAGATTTGCTGATGCCCTCCAAGCTCCTCCGCGTTGATACTATCTTGAACTGAAAATCATGTTGGTTGTAGTGCTACAATCTTATCGTAAACATGTACCGAAGATGCGACAACTACAGGCGTGCATCTGGTCTCAGTACAGTTCTACTGAATGTTTTTCAACTTGTTTGTTTTAATTTTATTTACGTATTTATTAGTGTATGGGCTCATTTTTTCTTGCACATTTTGCTTATTTTTTTGCAATGTTTCCCACTAAATCCTTCGAAATCTTCAAATACCTGGTGTTGTGAACTAATACTATGAGTGATTCAAGGAGTTGCGTTTCTTTTTTACTAAAGTAATTAATAGTTTTTATGAAAATTTGAAAATACTATTGGTAAATTCCACTGTAAACGAATACCCTTCAGCTGATGAAACTTTAATAATACTTGATGAAGGTCACTGAATGTTTTAGCTGTCACAGTCCATTTGCACGGTTGGAACCCATTTTCATTTAGTATTTCTGACCTACCGCATTTGTATCAAATGTTCCCCGCTATTGATTTGGGAGCTATTAATCAGAAAATTGTTTTTAACATTACTAGTTCGCCTTCCCATACAACTGTGTTTATGGGAATAAGCGATCTGATAGTTGTCAAGCGATCCCAGGAAGATCAAGAAGTGAAGTTCCGAACTGAAAGTTAGGTAGGCCTTCCTTCTGTTTCAGTTAAATAGATCTTTTGTTTGTTACGGATCAGATGTTATGGGTTCACTGCTGTTTTTTTAGCTCAGATTAAATTCTTCAAGTTTTATCTTTAGTTAATAACTTCCTTCGATCTTGCTGTTTTATGTGCAGGGCTTACGGCGTAGATTTCTCATTTTAATTCCCTATTAAATAATTCTTTTCTCCTTCCTCTGTTTCCTCTCTTGATAACACTTTTGTAGTGGTAAGGAAGACGGGAACAGACCTGTAATTACAAAGTATAAAGCTTTTATTTAGCCCATGCTTCGACATTTCAAAATTACAAAGTCATTCTGATAGTACTCAGCTTCAACAGTCTTGTATTAACGTTAACATTGCTGGCGCCTTTACCAAATATTGGACCCAATTTTGATTTCCTTCATTTCTCCGGAGATCAAGTCCTCCTTAGATCAACATCATATTTTATTCACGAATTATTTTTATTCGAAATCTTCGAACCAAATTGATTGGTTGATTAGGATTATTGGAAGCGTTTTTGATGTGTTTAAAAGCCGTTTGCATAACAGCTTGTCGCTAACATTCGCTTCATTTTCAGGCACGAATTTCAATTGCACGAACCACGTTGAAAACTAATAATTTCTCCATATTTCGAGCAGCGTCCGTCTTCATCTTGCAGTTCCCAATTCTTCTCGTCTTGTATTTCATAAAATTTCATCATCATGCGTTTTTGGCTCAGTTTTTGGTTGAGTTATGCCACCTCACGCTTTCGTAATTAGCTCAGTGGGCCAAGTTCAAATTAGCCGAGCAATATTCAGGCCGCTGGCTGCCCGAATAGATGTCGTGTCCAGCGCTGCCCAAATTCCGAAACGTAGAGCAAATTGCAAGCGTTTCGCCCAGGTCAGTTTGGTCCATGTAGAAGACAGTCAGGGTGCATACCTGCTCTCACGCGGACGCAGGAGACGCGCTTCGAGGGCTGGCTATTTTGGCTTGATACCACGGAAATCAATGCGGGAGAATTAAAAAAATATGCAGTAGGTTTGTCTGTAGCTCATTGGAACTAGAGGAATGTAATCAATGCACGTTGCTATGCTATTCAACAGAATAAATGAAAATAAAATAGTCATTGAAATACGTATCTAATAAATGTTTCGCCTTTTTCGCCCAGTCATTGCAGCTTAGGCAAAACTATTAGAGCTCGTGCAAAGAAAGAATATTTTCAAAAATAAACTCACAGTTCACTGTCACTTTCATTATTTAACTCTTAATGTCCTTCGCAGCTAAGACTGTAGACGTGTTTTGCGAGCTATTTTTCTGTTTTTTTTTACTGAAATTTGTCATTGATAGCTTCATCATGAAGCATTTCTTCTCTTTTATTATTATGTTAAATATTACGCCTACTATCATCATCATCACTATTCCGTAGTGATTGGTGTATTAAAGCCAGCTACCAATTGATTTGCCAGCTACCAATTGAAGATGATCTGCTAGCTACTAATTGAAGTTGATTTTGCTAATTGATATTCGATAGCCGTTTGCTAATAACCAAATATTCATCAGTTCTTCTACTACACAATATCTGGATGTGCAGAAACCGTCAAGGCGAGTCTTTTGTAGGTCGAAACTTAGCCTGAGACGCCGTCTGTTGCTCATCAATTGGCTCGCCGACGCATCATCTCTGAGCCTTACACGTGCTGCGTCTCGTATCTCGCGTGCACATGTCTCCTCATAAATCGAGGCGGCAATTTTGGCGTCGCGAGACGGCGCCGTCGTCTCCGTAACGTTGCTACGGAGACGAGGCTCTCAACGTGCGCTGTTATATGCCAGAGGTGTGGCTTGTTCGCTGGGAAAAACAATGATCTACTGCTGCTAGAAGTAGAGCTGAGTGAGTCTAAGTTTAGTTCTGATTGATGAGGTGAAGTGTGACGTAATGCAGGTGTTATTTCTGCTTAGTAGCGGACTTTAGGTGTTATCTTTTTCTGTTTGGTAGCTTAATGCAGATGTGATTTCTGTTTGATATCGATAGTTTAATGTACGTCTTACTTTTGTTAGTTGAACTAAAGTATGCGTAATTTTTGTTGCGTTACGCAAAGTCCGCGTCGATTCTGTTGGATAACGTTAAAAGGGCAAAGTTTTTGTGATGCTGATTTGATTATATTCCAGAATAGATAGTGCTCACTCAATATTACATTTTCGAATAATATTCAAGCATCATCGTAATTTTATAGAAGTTTAATAAACCTGTAAGCTTTTTTTTTTGGTGCTTAACTTGTTTGCGTGAAGACATACTTTTTCCACTATTCAAGTCAATATTACTGAATTACCCGTCGTCTGTATATCTTCAATTTGTGTTTACATACCAGATCTACTGGAATTCACATAACATCAAACTTGCTTCCTATACCAAGTATAAAGTTTAGTTTTCAATTTATAAAACATCGCCATCCTCAAGAGCAAAAATCGATGGCGTAATTAGCATCAGAAACCCGTAAGTTGATCCGCAAATTTTTTACGGAGCGTTTTTGACCCAGAGCAACAGGAGGGAACGTCGTCTGGTATGGTCGTCGTATTGGATGCGATTTTGCACGCAGTTCATTCTGCATGAAATAAGACTACAACCATTAAATTGAAAAAAAATGAAATGGTAAATAAATTGCAAAGTGTGTTTAATGCCTAATTTTCAGGCGTCACCAGGCTTCTCTTGTTGCTGCTACTTTGTACTCAAATGAAGTAATCGTACGAATATACAGTACATATACCCAGTGATACATCGCAAATAATTAGATAATAGGTAAGTATTGCCTGACTTCTTGTGCTATCTGGCGAGTTAAATTAAATCACGTTGATGTTATTTTGTTTACTGTTGTTTTATGGGCGTGAGCTATTTTTTCCCAATTTAAAGTAATAATTCTTCATTCATGTACGCCTGCTTTACTGAAGCTGAACGTGTGTCGGAACTGTTCCTTGTAACATTCTTCGTGTTGGAACTTATTCCTCAATACTGGATAAATTCTCTGATAGAAAGGGCAATATTCTACACATTCAACATATTCATTTTTGTTGATGCATACCATCTTTCATTCGGCATTTTAGTTTCGTGTTTGAAACGCTTCAGTTTCGTCTGTTTTTCTAGCGTTTACTTTCGGCTTTTGGAATGCGAAACGTGATCAGCAACTAATCCTGCCCTCGTTTGAACACCCCTTTGCCGTTCAAAGGCTTGCCCTCAAGGCTCAGAGTAACCCTCGAGGGAACGCGTGCTTGGTGTAAACATCCCTCGGAGTCGACGCCAAAAGCACGCACTTGGGACTTGGAAAATCTTTGTTTTGAGCTCGGATTTCCCCGCGAACACATCCATGGGTCCTCGTACATCCTCCTAATTTATCGGCATAGCACTTAGATCGATTATTTATGTACTAGTTTTTAAATTGCACTTAAGGGAGGCAGATTTATTGTAGCACTTGGTTCGTGTCGAAGCACTCAACGTTCTGATGAATGATCGTTTATATTTTTACTTGGCATTATTGCGACTTGAGTGAGGCAGATTTATTCGGTGCCGAGAAGTTTTGTTCTGATTCGATATTTTCATACAAATGAGGTTTTTGCGCTTTGAAATTTTAATTGGCGTGTTATAATTGTTCATAACAAAATTGTGCACTGTTTCTGAATTTGATAACAATCACTAATGAAACTTTCATCATTAAAAATCTATATCGCTCGTAAATCTGGCAAAAGGCCTTAAGTGAGTTTAAAAAAATGCTTATGCGTCATGTGTATGAACTTTATTCAAAATTCGTCAATTGGGAAGAGAAGACTTCATACTTTCAGGTTCATCTGGGGACTGAACGCTCTTCTCATGATGTGTTGGGACTCGTGAGGCCCACTACACTGTGAAGTGTGCTGCTAGTGTCTGTCTTTGTCAGTGTACCTTGAGAAATTTGCGCTCCTCTTAAGTAATTTTAGTTAATGACTCAAAAATTCGTGACATTTGTTGCAGTTAGCTCTAATAGTTTTTGTTTTGTAGTCATGGACGTTTTTTCGGCCTTCCATTCTCGGAAAACGTGCAAACGACTTCCTTCATGAATGAATTCGGTCCTTCAAACATTTACTTCATTGTTCGAATTGTTTCAGCATTAGTACAACGCGGCTATAAGGCACCAAAATTATAAAGAGAACTTCACCGATACAGAAATTATCATGCAATAATTCGGATTGGAGTGGCCGCTTGAAAGCTTTATCCTATTTCGCTCTCGCGCTCCACTTTTGTGATGCGTGAGTAACATTTCAGGAATATGTACCCGAGATATTTTAACAATCCTCATCAAAAGGCTGCGATATAAAGCCTCTAGGGCCCTCGAGGTCTCCCAAGCGAAAGACTCGTTCTTTCATTTCTATTGGCCGAGGCTACGGGCATAAAACGGCCATGCGCTTACCAGCTAAAAGGCAAAGCCTGTACACGCCATGTCGCCTCTGAACTTATTGCTACGGCCTTACTTGCCTATTTTGTTGGCTCATTTCTCCTCTTTGCTCTCGCATTATGGTATTTACGAGAATTTTACGGCGCCAAAAGCATTTGCCTGAGAGTATTTTCTCGTGCGTTCCGCATGCTTTCCGTCATGTTAATGGTACTCGAGGTTTTTACCACGTGCCTAATGGAGCGTAATGATGGCGTTAATAAAATTAATGCTAAATTACGTGCTGTGTTTTGTGCTTTTTTCCTCGATGGCTTGTTTTGTGTCTCTGAAGAATCAATTTGTGACTCGTTTGGGCTTGAAATATTGGTTACATCGGGCTGCTGTGTAAAATATTTATTAATTCATTGAAGCCTTACCCAGAAAACAAGATTAAAATGCCACTATATAGTGCAGGCATAGAATGTTGCTTGTGCTTGGTTCAGCGGTCCTGTTAAAAAATGTGTGCTTTGGCGTTCTGAATTCGTCAGTCTTAAGCACAAACGTTTATTATTACGGTAGCTGAAATGACGTTGGCTCAGCTGCGTCAGTTGTAATGACTGACGTTAGTTAGTAACGGTAATGGAATGACGTCGGTGTTGAGGTTTGGCGCATGAAATGACGTCGGTGTTGAGGTTTGGCGCATGAAATGACGTCGGTGTTGAGGTTTGGCAGAAGGAATGACGTCGGTGTTGAGGTTTGGCGTATAAAATGACATCGGTGTTGAGGTTTAGCGTATAGAATAACGTCGGTGTTGAGGTTTGGCGTATAGAATGACGTCGGTGTTGAGGTTTGGCGAATGGAATGACATCGGTGTTGAGGTTTGGCGTACGGAATGACGTCGGTGTTGAAGTTTGGCGTAAGTAACGTTACTAGAAATGAAGTAAGCCAATGTACTTGTGTCGTAAGGGAACGAGTATTCGGCGTACCAATCTTGGCCACGGGAGTTGGTGTACTTTCTCAGTAAAGACTACGAATTTTTATTGTCTTTGCCGCTCATCGATGTCCAGGCATTTCTGAGTTCGATGAGGGCTGAATAATTAATGCATGTAAGCCCGATACGATGAAGATGGGAATATTTTAAACTTCGAATTATTGGTGTGAAATGGCAGCATAAATGAGAAGGTCTCGCCTATTTAGATAATAAATTTGTTCAATTGCAGATCTTCCCTGATTAGAATTTTAAAAAATTTAATGTATTTTTAATATATAATGATTTCCTTGTATGAGATGCTAGATCTATTTTCATAAAATTTTAGCTCTCTCAGGGGGAAGATGTGAGATTCTGTGCTGAAGGTTGGATGAAATTTTAATAGTTTTTCGGCAAATTGGAGTATTTATTTCGTGTTTCAAGCACCTTTTACTTTTTCAGCATTTATTACTTTCTTCTTCAGCTGTTACCTAGTCTCAAAAACTTCCATCAATCTTGACGTTTCTAAACGCATGGTGTGGGGGCACACCTTGTGTGTAGATTCATCGTTCACTTGATAATCAAATGCACTGAATGGTCCCTTCCTTCTCTCTTTGGAACATCTTCGTTGTGAATAGGGAGGCTCAAACTAACTTATCTGATCTTTCATTGTGTTGTAAAAATTTAGAGTGCAACGATAGCCCTCGTATATTGTTTTAAATGTCATACTAGAATGGTTGCCATTTATAACTATGACGATTTTGAGGCGTCAAGAATATATTTTTCGATTGATATAGGATTCGTATAGTTTCAGCATTTTTCGTTACTGCCGAGATTTTGTTTCAAGTAATTTCTATGTCTTTATAATACACATTTTCGAAAACTTTTCACTTCGAATATGTTCAGCCGCGCAACAACAATATTTATCCTAGCTCCTTTTGAGAGCCTGATTACAAGAACTCATTTCATTTTGTGAATGGGGAATTTTGCTTCAATATTTTATTAGTGAATTTTCACTAGCAAGTCTTTTTTTTATTTGTACTCTGAATTCATTACTTCTGCGTTGCATCTCTGATACGGTTGATTATTCACGGATCCCGTATTCCTTTGCAGTATGACTATCTTTTGGTACATGCATTCCCAAATGATTTTCAATGACAGCTCTTAATATTGGGGTACATGAGGAAAAATACCATTTTTCTCTGACAAAAATGATCTAGCCACCTTGTCTACCGTCATTGTTTCTGCACAGAAATTCTTGATTATAGGTTCAGGGAAAGCAATAATTTACCTTGGCTTCAGTTTTATTGTTTCGCGATAAAAAATTCCATGTAAATAACAGACGTCTCCTGTTTTGGTGTAAATGCTATTATTTCGAGACGATACCGCCTTTCTGATGTACCACTACTTCACTATCCGTCAAGTTTCAGAAACACTTATCATATCCTTCACATTTGTCGCATTGTCTCGCATCATCGGGACCCCACTAATCATCACAAAGCAGACAGGGCAGCTCGTTTTATTACGAGCCGTAAAAGAATTATTTGAAAACGGGGGCGGTGAAAAGTGTGCCCGGTTACATGCTCATCCGGCAGCGCTCAGCCTCCCTCCGGCAGTAGCACCGTTACGCCCTCGTCGTCTCGGTATGCGGGTCACCGCCACCGCAGCGGTCGCTTTTCTCGTGTCCGGACACAGGCGTCGCTCCGATGGCAAACGATGTTCCATTATTTCAATCAAGCTTGATACAGTCTCTATGCTAAAGGATGCCTTCCTCCTTCCTCTCTTCGATACGCTTTTTTCTTTGTAGCGGTTAGGGAAGCTTAAACTAACGTAAAATCTAAACCAAGCTTGATACAATTCATCTTGTACATTGGTTTTTCAAATGCCTTATAACCAACACCAGCATGCAATGATGGCTACCCCCGCTTAGCAGGTACCCATTTCCGACACCTGGGTAGAGTGGGGAATTGTGGCCGAGTTCTCCCTTTTCCCAACGGGGAGAATCACAGGGAGTCGCTCCGACGGCTAGCATAACATCAAGCCGTCGGATGCGTTGGGGTCGACCCAGTGTTGTGATCCATGTGCAATGATGTTAGTTTTTAATTTAACTGAAAGTTTTAGTGTCAGTTCCGTGAAGTTGCAGTAATTTAGCTACACAGTGGGATCCATAGCTCGGTGTTAAAAGTTTTATGATGGATTAGGAAATGGTTGAGTTGGTTTGATAAAATTGACTGTTGATTTACTTTTGCCCGTCGTCTATTGACTTCTGAGAAGAATGTGGATAAACGATATCATTCTTTTTAGGATGGTTTCGATGTTGGACAAATCTAATGAATGCGTTGCGTCTGCACAGTTACTTGCAAAAACTTGGTTTCGATAATCTTTTGAGAGATCGCTAATTAGCGTATAGCTACCGCTAAAGCTCTCTTTCGGTTGCTGCTTGAGGGCAATGCTTGTGCTTGATTCGAACAGGTTTGCGGTCGTGCTGGTGTGTTGGCATTTGAGAGCTTAAGGCTTCGATTCCGTTGATATTAAAGCTGATCGTAAAACTTCCGTACTGCATTTTAGTTTCCCTGCCTGGAAATTACACAAGTTAAGCTTTAAAAATTTCGTTGAACCGTTACTATGACAACTCTATTCCTTAGTGTTGGCATCTGAAGTCAAGCCTCCGGCCGGTCTACTTGTCCATCGTTATCCTGTAACCCATCTTGATTAGTTCATATTTCTGATCGAGTGTGTCCAATTAACACGCGTCATTGCAGAGAAAAAGAATAAATAATGTTCAAGTCCACAGTGATCCCACAATCAGGAGGGTAAAAACTTGTGCAACTGTTCCTTTTATGATTCGTTTGTTTGAAGCTCCGAAACCTGCGCTCTATGCAGTTACTATTGATAAATTATAGATCTTTTTTGTGATGGCAAACGCTGTTATCAGTCAGTTTTTCCAATAACTTGAGTAAGCAGAGCGTGTTGGTCTCGGACACAGCTTTTGATTTAACCATCTCATCGTTTACTTCAGCGTAAATTCATATTAATATATCTAAAATTAGCTCTGATGATGAGACGCTTAAGGCGGGTTCATTATAAGCAATGTCATTGATCATTCACAAGCAATAAATATGCATGTCGACCTCAAATATAGCTTTCTTACGAGTTATTAGCACTGTGCGATCTTCGATGTGAATCCTTCGCAGCAGGTTACAAATATTACATTGACAGGAATTAGCCGTCCCATGGGAAAAACTGAGAGGACCATAGCTGATGCATGGGTAGGCTGATGGAATAGCATACAGTTTTGTTTAAGCACTATTCCTTTTCAGTTCACTGCTGTTTTTTCAACACCTGTTGCTTTCTTCTTCAACTTAAATCTTGTTTCATGAACTTTTTGCAATTGTGTTTCTATGTACAGGGTCTGGAGACACACCTTGTGCATAGATTTCTTGTTCTGTTAATTTAATTCTAGATAAAGCTTCTCTCCTCCTCAGGGAACACTTTTCTGCAGTAAGAGAGACTAAAAACTACCTTATCTAATCTAATCGATATTTCACATGAAAACTTTCGCAGGTAAGTTATGATTTATGTTCGAGAAGTAAGCGGTAATCGAAGCAATTTTGAAAGTCACTGTAATAAAGTTCACTAATTGTAGCCATAAAGTGCAATATTGTGGTTGCTTTTGAGCTCTTCGGACGCCTGTGCTTGCTTCCGTTCACAGACGCCGCCTCGTCTGCTCGGAGCGAGGCACTCCTGCACTTGCAGCCGTGTCCGAGCTCGTTAATCGTGCTTTATGGTACGACCTCAGCCTATTTCCATGTGTCCTGCTAGCTCCCTCTAGATGACTCTGTATAAGCGTACTGGAATTCCGCCACCATTAATTCGGCGCCTCTAAGCCTGCCTATTTGGCTACTCTAAAGGGCTTCATGTTGCCGGCAGTTCATCCGTTGTTGTTTTGCTAAACCATTCTGCGGAGTTTCCTCGTGTGTAACTGTTACGATAATAACGCTGACTCTGTTTTTATTTCGTTTTGTGAAGTCGTGGGATATTTTGCCTTTGACTTATAGTCTAAATAAATTTCTGAATGTCTAGTTGGTCTAGCTAAATTTCTAAATGTCTAGTTGGCGTAAATGAATTTCAAATGTCTATTTGGCGTAAATGAATTTCAAAATGTCTATTTGGCGTAAATAAATTTCTAAATGTCAAGTTCGTGTAAATAAATTTCTAAATGTCAAGTTCGTGTAAATAAATTTCAAAATGTCTAGTTGCTGTAAATAAATTCGATCAAAATTATTTTAAAAATCGAAACTCTGTACACCCAAGTTTTTCCGTAAAACCATAAAGTTTTTGTTTTCAGAGCCACTATTTAGCGTGCGTGTTTTGGCGAGAAGAAGACGTGACGTGCCTCTGACAGATGTCTCACCTATTTATTTCCCTCCATGAATGTTTACGAGCTTACGAAGCCAAGGTTGCCATACTGCTTTCTGCTAGCTAAACTGCTTGAATTTTTTTCATACATTCGTCAGACTTGAAATGGTTGACCTGAAAAAATGCTTGTCCAGTCACCGTGGGTGAGACTAAAACAGGAGATCCAATTTTTTTTCGTACGTTCGTTAAATTTGAGATTTCTGACCTGAAAAAAAGCCTGTCTAGTCACTCACCGTAGGTGAGACTGAAATGTATTCTAGGAGTTTTCTAACCGACCAGTTAGTAATATATGAGGTTTTCACCTGAAAAAATTGCCCATCTAGTAACAGTGGGTGGGACTGAAAAATATTCTAAGAGTGTTTATTTCCGTACGTTCGTTAGATTTGAGATTGTTGACCTGAAAAAAAGCCTGTCTAGAAATTATTTTATGAGACTGAAATAATTTCAGGACGGGCTTGTTATCACTTTGAAGTTCGGAGCAGTTCATATTTTTGAAATGTAAAGGTTTCAAGAAGAGTACCATTTTAAAGTGATAATGAGAGAAATTTTCCGTTTACGCGAAAAAATGAACTTCCTTTGTTAAAAAAGATTCAGTTCCCTATGAAAATCTCAAAAGCAAGCCTTTCCCTGTACGTGGTTCTACTAACACATGAGTTCGTATGATGTTAACACTTTGACTACGACGTGCGCCACCCGTGGTACACGAAGGGGATTTTCATAATGCTGCTGACCGACCAGTAGTCGCAAACTCAAGTTTCATATCTACTTAATCAAATCTAAATGAAGGCACGATCCATTTCATTTTTGGTAATTTCAAAATAGTTTACTACAATTGGCTTTAAATTTGAGTTTGGTGTTGAACTTAATATTTAGTTGCTACAGTCAAAGTGTTAAGAACGGGATTTCCGTTCGCACAAGTCTCCCACGGGTCAAGTTTACACTGCAGACACGACCCATGCAGGGAGCTGTGTCCTGCGAACGCGCGTTCGTTGCTGGATCTGATGCTCAATTACGGTTACTTAACGTGGTGAGTGGATGGTGACCCACCGGTGGTCAATGAGAGATTTCCGTGGTCACTGGGGGGTTTCCGTGGTCACTGGGGGGTTTCGGTGGTCACTGGGGGGTTTCGGTGGTCACTGGGGGGTTTCGGTGGTCACTGGGGGGTTTCGGTGGTCACTGAGGGATTTCGGTGGTCACTGAGGAATTTCAGTGGTCAATGGGGGAATTTCTGTGGTTACTGAGGGATCTCCATAATGCGGGATACGAATTTTATGAACATCCTTTGAAGAAGATCACACGAAAGATTGTTGATATTGACCATAGTAAAAAGTTTAATCTTGGGGTTCAGTTCAACCGATCGCGGTTAACGTGTTAACTTTGCTCCTGTCTGAATTTTGTATGAAATTGGAATTTTTTGTTAATTTGTTTCGTTTCTTCACAATAATTTTTAATTAATGTTCGCAGAGACAGGTTCTCACTCAAAATGTATTGCCTGATTTAATCTCGCTTCTGAAATATATTTGGTCGAATCCTTTTGAAGTACATTTGAGTGAAAATAAAACTTTCAATGAAACTTTCAATTAAAATTTGTATCATGAAATTATTATGAACACAACAAAATGAAACGTTCATTTCATCATCAATTTTAATACTGATAAGTTTGATCAAATCATTTGAGACGTATTTTTGAACGACTGGAATTCTAATTAAATTTTCATACCTTGTCAATTATTAAACTAAATTGGACGTATCTTTGTATATTGAGCCTTTGTTAACATTATGGGATGATGTTAATTTTTATTATTTCGCCCAATTTCTCATCAGTTCACCCCTCAGGGTGAGACAACTATTGTATCTGGGAATTAGTGGCCCCTGGGAGAAGATTTGAGGTCCCGAGTCAAGGCCGGATAGGCCTTCCGTTTTTGAAGTAAAAAAGGTTTATGTTTGGGTACAGACCATCTTTTTTTGTTCAATGCTGCCCTTTTTTCCAGCACCATGGTCGTTTTTTTAAATTTTTTTTCATAATCTTCTTCGTTAATTTATTGTTTCCAAGCGCAGAGGGTTTTTGTGTTAGAGCACGCCTTCTGCATAGATTCCTCGTTTTCTTAACTCCATACTAAATATCGCTTTCATCTTTTCTTTCCTTGGAACACCTTTATTGGGGTTAAGGAGTGGTAAGCTAATTTATAATGTGGTCTTATTAATTCAAAGTAAGATGAGCTTTTCCTTTGAGTTTTAACGTATGGTTTCCTCGTCAATATTCAGATAAAAATGATTCAGATCGATAAGAAAATGATATTCTAATGCCGCATTTAGTATTTTACGAACAACCGAGATGAATTGACTTGCTTCATAGATTTTTTGTTTTCTAAGCATTTCAAGTATTCAATCATTCCCAGGACTAAATTAGCAATTTCTGTTTCATTCATAAGCGGATTCGGCAAGTTAGGTTGTAAGTTCAACAGTTTCGCACATTTTTACCTCTTAAAATAGAGCTTCATGTGAAAAATTATGCTATGCCTCGTTTCTTCATTGGTTTTGTGTCATAATCCGATGAATTAAATATTGCAGTAGATTCTGCTCTCTACATTATTCGCGTCATGACTCCATGTTTCAAAAGAACAACTTAGCTCCGAATACTTTGTTCGTAAGGAATACAGTTGAGTCTAACGGGCGTTGACGATTCTCCGTTGAGCGCTGCACTGATAGCTTTATCAGCGGAGCGGAGGAGGCTCTTATTCATGCGAAGATCGCTCTCCTGTCACATCCGTCCTTCCTTCTCTGCTTTTGAAAACGACTCCCGTGCACGGCATCGCTTCAGTTCATGCGTGCACCCTGCTGGTTAAGTCTCAGCTCGACGTTTCATGTTCCACCGCATGTTCCAAGTAATACCTCCCGTTAATATAGTGCTGTTTCCTGCATATAGATTGAAGACATTGATATTTTATGTTTGTATGAAATTTTTGATGTAAAGTGTTGTTAGTTTTCTTTGTACGTGACGGTTGTTTTTGATGGAGAAATTTTGAACTTTAAAGTTGACGTAGCGACATCTTTTGGAGTTACTGAACAAAGTCGTGCCTAAGAATTCATATCCCTTAATCATTAGGTGTTATAGATGATGAAACGTTGTGCGTGAATTAATTTTCATAGCATTTCTGTTTCAAAGTCATGTTCACGCACAAAAGTATGGTCACGGATTCGATCCTGTACAGTTAAACTTTGTGTCGCTACCAAACGTCTCATTTCAGTACGGCGTTATCCACGTCTTCTTTCTGGACTTTGATTAAAATTTTCAGGAGTTCATCCGCACCGGAATTGTTAATTCGATCCCCGCCTGCGACATTATGACCAGTCTGAGGCGCTCGTTGCAGACCTGGCGAGAATTTGGAGCGTATTTCATTAAGGAAACCTTGCGAAATGTCGAAGTGAGACCGTCGAGCTCCTCGACTACACATATCACCGACCTCTTCCCGGAGTCGCTGCAACTGAAGTTAGACGTTTGAAACAACGCACCTTGTTATTGCATCGTCAGTGAAGGCATTTGATCCTAATAAACTGTTGTCATATAGGTAGCGTTTTCATACGTGTTGCTTGAGGACTAACTTGTTTAGATAAGTGACTTGCAAAATGAATCTCGTTTTACAAAACTACCATCGTAGTACCATTTTAAAATTTTCAAAATGTCGAAACGAATTTTTCATGTGGTTGCTCTTGAATAAATGTTGCGTGAAGCGAGTGAAATACCTCATCTTTGAAATCTTACTCAGATTTCAGGCCGCGGAGTTATTCTTTCACAGGCATTCTTTTTCATTTGAGAAGCGTGAACCGTTCGCGCTCACATCCATCACTCGCGTCGAAAAAGAGCAAATATTTGAGTGGGAGAACAGAGCATGTGAGCCACTCGCATGATAAATGTTATTCTTCGTTCTGATGCTCCTGTTTCTTTTGGAGCAGAAACTTGACTAATGAGGAGCATCACCTAGGCTGCAGCCAGTCGTGCGTGCGCCTCGCGAAACGCTCAAAAGTTTGGAAAACGACTCTTCGAACCTGTTTTATGCCGCGCAGTGAGGTCAAACGCGCGGGGATCTTAGCGTCTCATTTTTCTCAACATTAAATAGGTGAAATATATAACTAGCGTTGATATCGACTCTGCGTGTTAGATGGGTGGTGTTAAATTTTGTAATCGATGGGTTGCAATCTGGCACTGACTTCGAGAATTCTTCGAGAATAAGATAAATTGCCATTCAAGCTTTCATACTTGCTCTGCTGCGCAATGGGGGAATGATTCCAATGATGGAAAGTGATATTTTTAATGAGGGTGCATTCATTTTGCTGATGTGGAGGTGGAAGTTCTGAATACAGTGAATACCCTCCAAAGATAACCCTGCGATTTGAACAGAAGTTTTTCTTAATTATTTACTTATACTTCTACGTACCACCTGATTTAAAAGGGGGGCAAAATAAACTAGAAAACTAAAATAGATTCCTTTCAAAGTGTTTGAAAAGGTAAAAGGGCTTTGTTGATAGCTGAACTTCTATCGTAAACAGCTGTTTTTATATTTTTCCTGAAATTATTTGAAACTTTTTTGTTTTGCAGTGAGCAATGAGTTACTCTAAATATATCCACGAAGTCGTTTCTGAATTTTATGTTTAGGAATTTTTACAGCTTAGAGTACGGAAAACACCACAAACGTCGCTCGTTGCATATTATGTACAACAAAGTTCATTAATTAGTGTTAATGCTTCGAATTTAGGTAAGTAAAACGGAAGCCGAATAAATAAAACGGGTGCCGAACGCTACGCAAACCTAATCGAAGTTTTTTGCCATCACCTACTCACCGAATGTTTTCTAAACTTTACATTCTTTGATTCAAATGCACGTGGCTGAATATTACGATTTTCGATAAAATATGCTTAGTTGTTTTAATGACACTCGTGTAAAAACAACTTTCATTGACATCTGTACCTTTTGTCACTATTGAAATCTGATTGAATGCTTGGATAGTAAGTGTGCTTCATTAATATTAAATTAACCCTCATTCTTGTTCCTTTAATGTATTCTCAATGATATTTTTCATAAAAACAACACTAATTCCAAGTTTTTGAGTTTCTCGGTAGAACAATTGACAAATTAATTTCACAGGTCACATATTTTTACGCTTGGGGAAAAACAAATGTTTCATCCGATAATCACGCCACTTTTTTTTTATCTTCGCAGTTACTGAGGTAGAGCATATGTATTATTCTGTATATCTAAAGCATACCTACGCTTAACCGAATTGAACAAGTTTTCCAGAGAAAATGATTCGCTGATGCTGATATCCTTCACCAGTTGGGTAACGCTGATGTCCTCCAACAGTTGCGTAACGCTAATATCCTCCAACAGTTGCGTAACGCTGATATCCACCCTAGTTGGGCCCGTAACACTCGCTGTTTCTTCACTGCTCAGTACCCCGGAGTCCTCAGGTAAGATTAGCGGTGCCATGCGGTTTAAGCGAACTGGATTCACAATTGCCGGGCAGATTATCATCACACGAGCCCTCTATTGTCCGATGATCCTTCCTCGTTGGGGCGCTTCATTGTTCCCGGCCGAGGCCCTTGCGACAGCGATATGAACTCTGCAATGCCGCTTTACTTGCGGCTCCCCTGGCGACGATTGTGAGGCGCTTTGCTCTTTTCATTTTGCGAACGTATTCAAGAACGCGGAAATTTTTAATCTTAATTTTCGTCTGTAATGAAGAGGTTACAGTCTATTGTGCAATTCGTTTCGCAGCATGGCGATGCTGATCTGAAGGAAGGGCTGTGCTGTTAGCTGCGGAGGTTGCGAAAGATTGACTTGAATATTTTTGTGAGGACATTCAAAGACTTATCGTTTAATTTTAAGCAATGTATTGTCACCTTTTTTATGAGAGATATCTATTGGAAGTCGAGTTTTACGTCTACAAATGTTGACATGTGCGCAAATGACTACGCCCTGACTGACGAAAACAGAGCAATTTTTTATATTTTTGTTACTAACTAAAGAACATTACCTAGAAGTGAAGTTTTACGTCCGTATTTCGTCTTTTTTTAATGAGCAGATTTTAAAACGATTAAAGTAAAACTTCTGGTCATGAGATGCTGCCAATTTATTACTAATTGAAGTATGAAAAGTTTTCGTTTCAGAATAATGGATTTCAAATAATTATTGCTCCTATCAACAATAATTCAAGCTAATGCTGTATTGTGTAGTTTTTAACAGTCTGTGACTCTGTATACCACTGATGTATTGCTTGTCGGCCTATCAAAAAATATCAAGCTTTCCTTCAACTGCATTGTCTGTTGCACATTCACTTGCACTCTTTTCATTTTTGTCTTTGTTTGAAAAATTGGCGTCTTTGTTTTGCGTCTTTCAGTTACTGAGCAATAATGACTTTTTCGATTGGGTATTATTGAAGGTGTGGATTTCTCGGTGAACGATCTCTAAGTGACTCACAGAAGTAGAAAAACGTCGAAAATTCTTCGAGACGCAACGAATTTCGCAGCCTTAGGTAGAAAACGTCGCAGTTCTAGTGCCATCGCCGTTCCAATATTCAGAAGCTGCCGTTGTTCTAGTGGTCATCTTTGGGCATGTTGCTAAATCCCCCGTGTCCATGTCTCCTCACGCTTGCTGGCTTGTGGGAAAGACGTGGAAATTCAGTGCGGGCATACACAAAATCAATATTCTAAAGAGTTTTTTGTGTACATTGTACCCAATCTTCTGAACACGAAGTACACTCATCTGCTGATTCGAGTTAGCTATCTCGGATCTTATATTGCAGCTATTCAGGGCATCATTGAAACTTACCTAGCACTTGGGTCAAACTGAGGATTATGTGCACCAAGGGCGGTCATTACCATTTGTTACGCTCTGAAAGGCGCGAATAGCTTCAGTTGCTTCCACAGTTCCTAGTCGAAAAGCGGCTTAACAGTTGAGCTCTCCAGCGTCGCAGAGAAAGGAGTTATGGATTTGCCGTCGCAGATTGCTTTGGTTGTTGTGCTCTTGGCGACCGGATCAAAATACGAATTTTAATAATTACGACGTTCATTCCTTTTATCGAAAGATCCGATGCCCATTGATAGCCTATTTTGGTTTTGGCAACCGATGCCGCAAGATCTCATTAATGTACATTTCCATGTCACAGGGACTTTTTTTGTGACGTGTTAATCAAATTTACTTATATAGGTAGATCGGCACTTCAACTTTGCTCTGTGCGATTAGCGTTCCATTTCTTCTTGCAAAATTAGTATTGCATTCCATATACACGGGTATTTCTTATTTTCAAGTTCTAAGCGAGGGAAATGAATTTTCAGCATTTTTAAAGAATGTTTCACGAAAACATCTTCACAATTGAAGATGTATTTAAATTATAATATTGATGTGAATTTCGAATGCCGCTCTGAGAAACTGCCCTTAAATTAGGTTCGATTTCTACCATAACGGAAAGCTAGAGCACTGATTACTAGTTATGTGAACCAATTTTTACGATCAAGTCGTTATTCTAAAGTGAATAATATGAATTTTTCTTCATAAGTTTGAAAATTGCAATTCATTATCCCCTTGGTACGGATGGAGATATCAATAATATAAATATACGACTATAAACCCTTGGGCTGCAAATGGATGAAATAATTAACCATTCTAACAAGCTTCAGTTTTAAGAACAAGTTGTGGCACGGTAACATCATGGTTTTTCCAAATCGAGGTTCTTTTTAGCTCTGATTTGACCCATCAAGAAGCGATGCCTGCTGCTCACATGTCTTCGAAATTTAGTGCAACAGTTTCGTGCCCTGGGAGGAAGGTCCAGCAAGTACACTCCGTTCCCCAAAGGAGGGGGAAGATGCTCCACACCCCGGGGGGAAAGCAAGCTGCGACCGCCCTGGAAGTTTGCATTACGCTCTGGAGCGCTCCAAATGCTTCTTCCAGCACGGACAGCAAACACGGTTGCGAGTCTTTACACCTCGCTGTGATGACTTGCTTCCTTCTGCGCTTCCTGTTCAAGTTTTACCCGTTTAATTTCTCCGTCACTTCCTTTCGAGCGAAGACGTTGCAGTTGTTTGTCATACTTAACGGGTTCTTCTCGAATGCCAGGAAACAGTTTCTCTGTCCAAGTTGTGCGTGGTTGTTTAGAGTCTGAAATTTCGTATGACCGGCAATTTTGTGTGGGTTTTTGACGATTTTTTATTTGTATTTTCCCTTGCATGTGGGGTTTCTCACAGAGGTGTAAAACTATTCTATTTATGGGAATTAGCGCTCCCAGGTAGCCCCTGGGAGAAGGTGTGAAGTGCGAAGTTAAAGGTTAGGTAGATTTGTCTTTCATTAAAATATAATATCTGCTAATCTTTTTTCGGGTCTCTGCTATCCATTTTTTCAACACCAATTTTGTTCATCTTCAATTTTTATGTTGCTCCAGAAATTTTTTCTTTCATTCTAATTGTATCTATGCTCTGGGTGTATGAGCATATTTTGTGCATAGATTTTCCGTTCCTTAATTCAATGCTAAATGGTGCATTCTTCCTCTTCTCGTCAACACTTTTGCTGTAGGTTAAGGTGGCTCATATTAACTTGAAACCTCATTTTATCTCATCTCAATGTGTGTGCAAGTTCACTTGTTTTTCGAGTCGAGTAAAATTTTGCGATACTAGTCATTCATTCAACTTCAGTAAATTGCAATTAGTACTCCTAGGGGAAAAATGTGAGGTCCTGAGCTGAGAGGTAGGTAGGCCTTTTTGTTACAATGAAATATTTTTTTCGTCTTGAAAAGAACCATTTTTTAGTTCACTGCTGTCCCATTTTTCAGCACCTCTGACTTTCTTCTTAACTTTCACCGTGTTTCCTAACCTTTCTCCTTAACTTACTGTTTCTGAGTGCTTTGGATCTTGTGTGGGAACACACCTTGTGTAAAGATTCCGCATTCCCTTAACTCCATAGCAAATGCTACCTTCATCCTTCGTCTCATTGAACATGTTTTTTGCGGTAATTAAGGCTGAAACTAACTTTTCAATTTATTCAGTAAGTAGCAAAAGTGGTATAGTATTTTTTTTGATAGATATTTATTGCTGGTATGATTATCGGAAAACGTTCGTGATAGAATGCTTTATTTCCCGTTATGGATTTCCTTCGCTTTTTCCTTTTTCCTTTCCGTTACGTTAGGAGGAAAGTTGCTCAACATTGCGAGCAGCCCCTCGTCTTGCGTCAGTTGCTGTCATGCGACCATTTCGCCCCATATGTTCAAAACAACCATTGTACGGCAATCATAGATTTTCGATTTCTTGCTCAAAAATCATGATTCGAAGTTCTTCGCCTGTCTGTTTACTAGCGGGCATTGCCCGACGGTTCGAGCGTTACGTTCGTCATGCTTCGTTTCTTCTGTGGGTAGCACTAGAGTGACTAGACGGTCACAGCCCGACTTTCGTCACGCAGCATTGACATGTCTTTCTTTCGCTCGGTTGAACGCTCGTGTTGCTCAGGGAAAGCGTACTCGGCTGATCTAAATACGTGTCCGCCGTGGGGGAGAGAGATGTTCATTATGTTGGTGAAAGAGTCGAGCTGTTATGTAGCAGACTCGAGCGTTGTAACAAAGGAAATCACTCTCGTCTTTGACTAATTACAATATTTCTGTTTTAAATCTTTGCTCTTGCACACTGCTTGTATGTTAGCTTAACAATTTCACCCCAATATATTTTGATATTCGAGGTTTTTTATCAAATTGAATCTCTGTCTGTCGAATTAACCAACGACGTTTACATTCATGACCTTTCAATTTAAGCCTACAAAGTTTGCATTCAAGTTTCCCTTTCATTTCAAATCGCAGAGTGCAATTATTTGCACGGCTGTCATTTACTCGTGATTGCTATTTACTCATTCAGTTCGTCTGGAGCGAACGTGCAGTGCTGTTTATTCGTTGAGTATTTTTTTTAATTCTCGTACCAGTGCACTCAAGCACTTACGTGAAGAGTTAGTGATGCAACAAAACTGAACTAGATACGAGGCATTTTATGGAGGGTGCCATGAATGAAAATGCTATACAAATGAAAGTGAAGTAAAAGGGAGACACAAAGGATAATTATTTTCGAACTCATTTGGGCTGCCGCATCAAATTGAGTAGGGAATGTAGTGGATAAAGGTATAAGATGGTGTATAGTTCTGATGGCATCATTGATGGGGGTAAACGTAGTTGAATCCAGGAAAAAGTTTGTATGAGATGCAATGGTCGACGAAAGTGAACGATCGACAATGTTGCAATATGAAATTGGATTTTTAATTCCAATATGTAACGCCTACTTTGGCGTGCCAATCAGTTGGATCAATGGGCTGAGAAAAATATGTTAAGGTACCCATTGCTTGAGTGTTTCAAAAAATTTCGAATAATGCTGTAAATGCTGTGCCTAAGCTTATCACCATCTGGATGAAAGCTAAAAAGCCGATAAATATTTCATTTGATGAGCCATTCCTCATTCCTGGGAAAAATGTCTTCGATTCAAAACTTGTATATGAGACTTCGTGGAATTCTTCAACTTCGTTGAATTCTGTTAATATTCCCGACATAACTCAAGATTCGGTCACAGAAAGTTTAGTTCTTTTTAAAGTGAAAGATTGATGGTTTTATTTGACCAAATACCTCACACCTTTTGTAGCATTTTACTGAAACATTTTCTCGTTCCGATCGAAGATTTCTGTTGAATGTTTGCAGCTATTGGATCGATGGGAAGATGCGAGGTCGCGAGCTGTATGTTAGCCATAGATCTTCCTTTCGATGAAATAGTTCAGTTTTTTTTGTTTAGGTACTAACTACTTTTTTGGGGTTCACATTGTCATTTTCTAGCACCTGTTACATTTTTCTTCATCGTCAATGTTATTTCATAAACTCCTTTAAATCTTGTCGCTCTGCGCACGATGTGCATAGATTCCGCGTTTCTTTTAATTTCCTGCTAAATGATGCTTTCCTCCTTCCTCTCTTGGGAAAACCTTCAACCTAACGTGTAATCTAGATAATGTATTGGTAGAAATTTTTTACACTCGTCTATAAGAACTACCTGTTGCTTCCTCTATTTGATGCGCGTTTCAAGCTTGGCATCGGTATTGAGGTCAAATACCGACTTTCTATAAGCTCGTAACTCTTCCACCAATTCAATCTGCCGTGTTATTTTCTCAATTGAGTTGGTACAGTTAACCTTACCACCTTGTTGATGATGCTATTTTATTATGTGCCATCAGTTCGATCTTGGTTTTATGCGCTGATGTTCCGGAGACGTTCCCAAAGCACACGCTTTCCTGGTTGGTTCATTGTCTGCGACCGCCCTTAATACACTGCGCTTGTTCTGCAGCTGGTGAAAGTTGAGTGCGTGTGCCTGCCTTCTTCTCTGCGAGCTTGCGTTCGTCTCGTCCTGCCAGGTTCACCTTGGGGGATCTTATCCTTCCCTTGATTCATAATGTGTTGAAAATATATACCTTGAACAATCGTTTGGCATTCGGCTTCCCGGCCAGGTTGTTTGTTAGGTTTTAAGGGTTCTTCATGTGGCAAATCTGTCGGATTTTAATGGAGTTGTCTCTGTGGCTACATTTTATTTAAATAAATGCAAAATTGACAAAAGTGTTTGGAATAAATATCTTTGTGTCAAAATTCTTTCGTGCGTGGACCGAGTCATTGTCTTATGACTTGGTAACGCAACGTTTTCTTACGTATACGAGCTGCCAAATCAAAACACAAACGTGTCTGTAAGGTCAGTCATCTGTTGCTGGATGTAATTGCTTCTCTGCTGCTAATGTGAAACGAAATGTTTAATTTATTCGGATCACACTTTGAGGGTAATAAGATGAGGTTGAGGTCATTTTCAAGTTTTTGAAGTACAGTAGTGTCCGCTCCTCTATTTGTCTCAAAGGAAAAATGTGAAGTTAACTTATCTTAAGATTGCGAACATGCCTGCTAAACACATTTAATATTTCTGATTTTTTTATTCATCATATTATCTTGTGTCCGAGTGTTGTATCAATGCAAATGACTTGGATAGTTAAAATTTGTAAGTTTATGGTGCTCTCTGCACGGAGTTTATCCATGGATTTGCACGAGTATTCATGTTCAGTTCACTCCTCAGGGGATAAAACTGTTGTATCCATGAGAATTAGAACTCCCACGGAAAAATGTGAGGTCCCGAGCTGCGAGTTAGGTATGCCTTTTTCTTGGTGAAATAAAATGATCTTTTGTTTTGTTAAGGTTTATCTTTTTTCGGTTCAATGCCGTCGTCCTGTTTTTCAGCACCTCTGAATTTTTTCTTCAACTTTCATCTTTCTCAATTTACTGCTTCTTTGCGCACAGGGTTCTGTGCGGGAACACACCTTGTGCACAGATTCCGTATTCCCTTAACTATATACTAAATGTTGCCTTCATCTTTCCTTCCTTTTAACATCTTTTCTGTGGTAAGAGAGGCTAAAACTAACTTATAATCAATCAATCGTACTTCAAATCACTGACCTTAATTTTCTGCATAAAAAGCCACAGCAGCTCAAGGTACGACTGCTGAACAGTTCCGCGTTTGAGCAGTTTTTCTCTCTAGCTCGTAAACTCCAACAATTTGGTACTTCTTATTCCCTTAATTCCCCGTATCATTCAAGTTATTTGTCTCGTGAAATGTCAGCCTTGAGGGCTTCGTAAGTCACGTTTAGCGCTCTCATCGCTCCGAATTTTCCTATTCACGTTCACTTCAACATGACTGCGCTGCCGACCGACGCTGCCCCGCGTTTTCCAGGTTAATTTATTTGAATTACGTCCTTCGCGGAGGAAGGAAAGCTGCCTCGAGGCGGCCCTCGGTGGCTCGCAATTAAAGCGCGCGCACTTGAGGCTTGTCTTCGTTGATAGACGCCTTTCTCCGCTTCCTCAGACTCTGCTTTTGTGCGCCTGCGAGGATAAGTAACTCGGCATATCAGTTTCCATGTTGGTCTGCGCACTGGATTGTTACATGTGCGTTAAGACTGAATGAACTGATTTGTCTGGAAGCGGGGGGCAAATTTCGCATGTATTGTGCATGAAGTGGATTATTTCTGAGAACAGAAGCATGGTTTTGCGCCGGTGCACGGTACTTTGTGATGCTAAAGAGCTTTGCTCTGCATTAAACTCCTGAAAAATAAAAGTACGCTATATCGGATTCTATGATTTTAGCACTGCTTTTGTTTAGCACTTGAGCTTCTTTCGAAGCAGTTAACTTTCTCGCTGAAATTCGGAGCATTTTCCTCCTCGATGCTCCGCTAGTGCATGCGAAGAGTCCCGTGTGTGCTAGAACAAGCTTCCCATCCACGCTTTCTCATTCGAGGGTCTCATTTGAGGATGAACTGCGGACGAGTTTCACCAATTCGCTTCTGAATTTCCGTGTCTTTGCTTCGCTTCCTGATGGAACTGAAACTCCCAATTTCAGTGGGAGTGTTCTTGATCGTGTTATCTTTACTGTGTTGTCGTCACTATTACCGTCACCTGTGTATTCTTTATTGTTTCTTTTGTTATCTTTCATCGCGATGAGTGTAACATTCGTTGTGAGTGTTTTTCTCTCTTGTGTTATAAGAAGAATTTTCTCCCGAGAAAGTGTTCCTACGATGAAATTCTCACACTGAAAAATCTTCAGGCTCATTATTTTAAGTTAAAACCATATAAAAAAACAAAGTGCATTTTCGTTTTCGATTACAAAAGCACTAAGTTGGCTACTTTTAATCATTTTATTGTTGTTCTGTTGCTTGCAGGATTGAGTGAAACATTTACCACAAGCATGCATATTGCTACAATTAAAATCCGAGAATAAAGCAATTGTCACGAGAATCTTATGGTCATCTTAGGCTTCTTTTGGACAGGTCACTTTGCACCTTTTCGAATGTTTTGCGTTTTTTAGGACGTTTCTGTTTGTGTGCGTACTTTCCGTCATAGTATTAAAATTGCACGTCCAGTTAAGCATTTAGAAATACACTAGGGCATGTTTTTCAACACGTGATATTTTTTAGCAATCGTTGCAAACGAACAGTCCTGCCTCACTAACATTTATGATGTTAATCTCGAATACATTCTTAGTAAGGTAATTTGCAGTAGATATTTCAGAGGTCATTTCTGTAGCTACTTGAGGAGCTACATGCTCTTCGTTACAGACTGGGATCCGCAATTCATTGATAACGATACACTTTTTTTCTATGTAATCCGATGCAGCTCTTCCAGAGACAGCGACATAAGGAGAACGCTCTGTTCCTTATGCCCTCAGGAGTTTTTTGCGGCGCATTTCCTCTGCAGCATACTTTAGGAACTTTGTGTTCTGCAGAGGTGACCCCCGCCACCCACCGCAGAAAAGGCCCCACTTATGTCGTTACGATAGACCTTTTTTTTCTCCCTCACTTTCTCCAGCATGAGGGAGAGACGTGTCGTGTAATCGACTCCGTGCAAGCGCGGTTACGATGTTGTTTCTATTTCATTGTTTTCTTTTTCTTGCTCTTTGATGTGGCTCTGCCGCTTTTCTCTGTTAACTGTCGACATGCAGTTGTTTAGGGTCCATGAAAGTCATTCCCAGAAGTTCTCAAATCGGTCACAGGTAGTTACCGTACCTATGGCCAGTTCATCAGCGTCTTTTTGTAACCACTGCCGATCCGCACTGAAAGAGCTTTTGTATCTCAGCAGTCGGGGGTAAACTACTTAACATTCTGATCTTTGAGAGGCTTGATCCATTATTTTTGAGCAGACGTTTGAGAATACTTTCAATTTGAGTGAAAATTATTAAATTTTAGCAATTGCCGTATGATTCAAGGAATATATATTTCCAAGATATACGAAGATTTACTTCTGAGCTAGTATGCCCTCATCTTGATTTTTTTTCAACCACTTGCTTTACGCCAGTAAAATTTAGACATTTATTTTTCACCTTTTGCTATCTGCATTTCCTGAGAGAACAGAGCGAAGCGCAGTTGCGCGATCGTTCAAGGGAATGGCGCATGGGACTAACGTGCTGCCCTAAAGGTGCGGGATCAGCCATTTTGGGTCTCAACTTCGCATAGATGTTAGCCTGAACAGCTTTGCTTGCAACTACGGGTGTTCTGTCGCCGCTTCACTTGTCATCTTCAGTCTACTCCTTCGACGTTGTGAGTCTGTTCAATTGAAATGTTTTGTTTCCAAGAACTTCTTGTAATACTGATTTGCGGGTTGATTGGTTTGTTGTGTGCTTCTTCATTTCCAATTAAAGGATGTTGCCTCTAAATAATGAGACATGACGCTGCTCTCACGACGGCTGGCATTCCACTCCTCGTCGCTTGGAATCCGTTTCCGTTCACTGCTTCGAAAGCGGTTTTGTGCAAGAACCTAATGTGGGTGTATCAGCATTGCGAACATTTTATTTTTTTTAAGGTTTTTTGTTTTTCGTACTGTCACAATGATTTTTTTGGAGATTTTATCGTTTTTTATGGTAGTGAAGGTTTTCGCACATTTAATCGCTTGTCACTCATGAATGACTGGCATTTCCGTATGTTTTACCGCTGTTTATAAGATTGGACCATTTTTTTGTGTTTCCTTTTGTTGCGCACGGTAATGACCGATAGATGAACCCCATGAATAAGCGAGATTTTACCGTTTTTCACTTTCTCACTTCTCATTTCGGTTGCTAACGATACATCCGCGGTTTTTGCTGGTTTGGGTCAGTGAGGTAATCGAGTTTTATCAATTAAGTTGTTAATTTTGTGAATATTGAATTCTGAATTTTCATTCAGAAGTGGTAAAGCTTTTCTTGAGTAATGCTGCACGAATTTTCAATCATAATATTTTATTCCAAAATCATTCATTTCTCCCTTAATACAAAGGTGTAACCGTCTTCTACTGAGAGCTTTTTAATTCTTCAACTGCCCTCTTGAATTTGTATTGGGAAGCAGTGGTGTACAGTATCTGTGGCTGATAGTTTTATCACTCACATCTGAACGGATTAAAAACAGTTGATATCTAAAACGTCCTAATTGGTACTGTCGCTGTGTCCGTCAATAATAATTGAAGACAAATTTTTTATCACCATCTCAACACCTATCGAACACCTACAGCATGTAGAGTGGAGCTTCTTACGCCTCAGCCGGGCCAGGTTTCGTGCTCGACTTGAGAAACCTAGAGTCGGATAGGGAACAAAAAACGTCCTTGTGACGATGTTGGGCGACCTTAAACTTGAGGCCATGTCCCGAGGTGGGTGCCCTGCGGAGGCCAGGCAACACAGCTGCTGCTACGCGGCTTCCAAGGCCGGCTGAGCGAGCTGCTGAGAACTCAAAAATATTTTTCCGTCGTTGTTGACATGTTCTGACTCCTTTGAATACGTTTTTGATAATATGCGTTACATTCATAAGTCTTTCCGGTGTATATTGTGTGTTATTTTCCGTCTCCGATTAAGTGAATTCTACTTCTCTGAAAACGCATCTGAAAAATGTGCGTCAGCGTACGCATGGAGAAATCATTGCGATACTTTCTCAGATCTTATTTCCCGTCTCAGATGAAGTTCATTTTGGCTTCTTCAAATACGCCTTTTGAAAACATGCAATACATTCATTAATCCTTCCGATACTTCTATCTGATATTGTTTACTAATTTGCTCATTTGAAAGTAAGAGGGAGAGTTACGCTCTATGCGCATCTCGATAACTTTTATCTTTACTGCGCGTCTGGAAGCGACGGTCGCATCACGGAACGGACAAAGACGGACTTCCAAACGACCGTCGGTCTACGCTCGGAAGAACAAGCTTTTGGTTGAAGGATCTTGTTTGGGGCGCTGGAGCGCTGAAGCTGTTCAGTATTCTCGGGATGGCCTTCTGCGTCGCTAAACTATTTAGTTAGATTTGCTTTGGATGTTTTAATATGATCTCAATGCGGAAGACTGGAATACGTTCTGAAATGGATTCTGCAACCTCCTTTAGTTACAGACATGTACATCGTATTCAGATGTTTTTGAGCGTTTTTTGCTGTCTGAAATTGATAAACTGAATGAGTTTTCATGTGCGGAAATACCTCGAGTGCTGGGTTAAATGTTGACATTTTTGTGTTGTTCGAACATTTGTAGTAATATTTTAAGGATATTGTGGTACATTTAAGAAAGAACTGTGTGAAACGTGTGTTCGACAAGGAACGTTGTTTAACAAATGTTCTAGAGAGAAAAGTGTGTAACGAATGTTCTTCAGGGAACGTTTTGTAACGAATGTTCTACAGAGAACGGTGTGTAACAAATGTTCTTCAGGGAACGTTTTGTAACGAATGTTCTACAGAGAACGGTGTGTAACAAATGTTCTTCAGGGAACGTTTTGTAACGACTGTTCTACAGAGAACGGTGTGTAACAAATGTTCTTCAGGGAACGTTTTGTAACGAATGTTCTACAGAGAACGGTGTGTAACAAATGTTCTTCTGGGAACGTTTTGTAACGAATGTTCTACAGAGAACGGTGTGTAACAAATGTTCTTCAGGGAACGTTTTGTAACGAATGTTTTACAGAGAACAGGGTGTAACAAATGTTCTTCAGGGAACGTTTTGTAACGAATGTTGTGCAGAGAACGGTGTGTAACAAATGTTCTGCAGAGAACGGTGTGTAACAAATGATCTGCAGAGAACGGTGTGTAACAAATGTTCTGCAGGGAACGGTGTGTAACAAATGTTCTGCAGAGAACGGTGTGTAACAAATGTTCTGCAGAGAACGGTGTGTAACAAATGATCTGCAGAGAATGGTGTGTAACAAATGTCCTGCAGAGAACGGTGTGTAACAAATGTTCTGCAGAGAACGGTGTGTAACAAATGTTGTGCAGAGAACGGTGTGTAACAAATGTTGTGCAGAGAACGGTGTGTAACAAATGTTGTGCAGAGAACGGTGTGTAACAAATGTTCTGCAGAGAACGGTGTGTAACAAATGTTCTGCAGAGAACGGTGTGTAACAAATGTTCTGCAGAGAACGGTGTGTAACAAATGATCTGCAGAGAACGGTGTGTAACAAATGATCTGCAGGGAACGGTGTGTAACAAATGTTGTGCAGAGAACAGTCTGCAGCGAATGATTTCCCGAGGAACAGTCTGTTGCGAATATAGTGCAGGAAACTAAAAGCAGCGAATGTTCAACAGCTAAAGAAAAATGTCAGGAAGCACTTCACGCTATAGCTTTACGACCTGTCAAGTAAAAGGGGGCGTTTGTGTTCTCCTTTGTGATTACTGGGGGAGGGTTTTTCATTCGTTTCATATTGCTTATTTCGTTAACTTTTATTAAGAGAATGGGTTTATTATGTTGTATGCTTCGCGTGGTGTTACACCTTTTGATATTACAATGCAAAATTATGGCTGTGATAGCTGCAATAGTTATGAAGTGAGTATTATTGTGGAAATTTCTAAAAATTTTTGTTTCTTGTTTTCTTATTGTTATTGCTTCTATTGCTAGTTTAATTACTTATATTGAGATTGATATCACTGTAACCTTTCGATTTTAATGTACTCTCTAGTCCTGAACTGCTACTTTAGACTCGAGAACAAGTTTGTGTTGAGGAATGTAACTTTTGTGTCACGTGTCATTGATCCCATTCCGTGTTTATCGTTTTGTTCTGTTCAGTTTTCGATTTGAAAAGTTCGTTTCTGATATGTTGAAGTATTGCTTGAACGTCGCGGCGCAGTTATTTACAGCATAGGTCAACGAAAGTTTTTCACGGCTAACCGAAAAGTAAAAACAGAAAAAGTAAAAGTAAAAACCGAAAAGTAAAAACCCAACCGAATTTAGTAGACACACTGTGTATTTCGTTAAATGCCATTCGGTGAATATAAAAATGCAGTACAACTTTTATACATGTTTACTAGGTACATATTCCTAGTTGATCAAATTGAGTGATCTCAACTGTTAGATCCAACTCTCAAGGTAGCTCGAGCTCAAAGTGGTTCATTTAAAATATCCCAGTGACTGTACTCTATGTAATTCGAAACATTTTTACGAGGCGGTAGTCTACCATTGCTGTACTCGATGTTGGTCAACGCAAATGCCCATAGCTGTATCCATGAGCTTGATTGCATTACTTCGTAGCCTCACGGCCAATAAGTCCTAGCGACTTACACTATTTTCACGAGACTGTCTTTCAATGCCCAAAATACCAACATGTGAGCTTAGTTTTCCCACTTTCAATTTTCTACTTTGTGTGGTTAAAATTTTGAATATAACTCCAATGTCTGCTCTGGTGCAAAGTTTCGATTCATGTTGCAGTCTAATTACACGCTACCTCAAATTTGTGGTGACCTTCAACAGACAAACTCTGATCCTAAGTGTGATGCACGATCCGGTCTTCATTATGTGTTCTGAGTTGCACTTGGATAGGAAAGCCTGCCTGGAGGCCCGGCATTTGTGATCTGCCGTCCACAATGTCATTAGCATTCTAATTAAGTCCTGGGACGGCTTCATTTGACACATAATGACCGGAGCGAAGGTACTTGGCCTCGCGATCGAATGATGCGACGCTTCGCCAAATGAAATGACAGTTTATGTGCTTTTCGTTTTCGGGGTGCGTGTATTGACGTTTTGCTGCCTGGAGTTACGGTAAACTGTGTGGTGAAACTGGCACAAATTTCTAGAAATGGATGGAAATAATAAGAGAACACGCATTATTGAAGTCCTTTGTTCTTTTATTATTTAACGAAAATTTTTAGTGACTACTTAAATATGCGTAACTTGATTAAAATATTTGTGTATTAACGAATGATTCGTGTTTCTATTTTCGCGTTGAGGGACTATACTTCTTTTTTGAAATTGTCCTAATTAACGAATCATCAGAATGGAGGACGCGTTTCTTCGTTCATAAGTGAAAAGTTGCGTCAGTCTTATTCTTGTGTTTGAAGCAGCTTTTCTTCGTCTTGAGTCACAGTTTGCAAGAGATTTTAATTCTGTGGCATTTCTCTTAAGGATCTGTACAGTTAGGCAAACGGCACGATTTGTCTGCGTTACTGTTATAATCCAGCTGAAGTCGTGCAACCATTTCGCACAATGGGTGTAGGCCTTCCTTGTTTGTGCTGCCCTGTGAGGTTCACGTCCAACATTAAGTTTTGTCATGAAATTCTAGTCATCTTGAAATGACGGGGCGTTTTCTGTGCAAGAAAATGTGAAGTTCCAGCAGGGGTTGTGGTTGGTTTGGAGCGCAGTCATGTTTTTTTAACAACGTCAGTACAAACGTAATAAATTATCACGAAATTCGACTGAACGATGTGTGTTTAAAACCCCTCAGGGGGATACAACTGTTGTATCTATGGGAATTAGCGCTCCCAGGGGGACTATGTGAGGGCCCGAGCTAAGGGTTAGGTAGGCTTCCTTTTTGTAGGAATAGAATAGGTTTTTGTTCTGTTACGGACCATCTTTTTTCGGTTCACTGCTGTCCTGTTTTTTCAACACCTACTACTTTCTTCCTGAACTTTGATCTTGTTTCATGAACTTCTTTCTCATCTTACTGTTTCTATGCCCTTTCTGCGTAGATTCCACATTCCCTAAACTCCATACTAAATGGTGCCTTCCTCCTTCCTCTCTTTGGATCGCCTTTGTAGCGGATAGGGAGGCTTAAACTAACTAATAATCTAATCTAATCTGTGTGTTTAAAATCACAGATTGAGACTGGAGAACTGCCGTTAAATTTGAACTCCATTGCCAAATCATTGGCTTCAGAGCCTGCTGTTTTTTTGAACGTTAGAGATGTTGCTGGGCACTCACGTCTGTTTTACGTACCTGAGTCGAACGGCCTTGATTCTTGGAACGCACCTTGGCCTTAAACTTCTACGTCTCGATTTATGTAGTCGTGAATCGTCTTTGCCTTGACTTGCAAAGCTTCCTCACTGCCAAATTGGTCGCCTGTAGACTTAACGAACATTTCTGACTCGTTGCAAATAGATTACGAATTCCTTTTGTGTTGAAGATTTGAGCACCCTGTCAGACGAAGAGCTAGACATTTGCACCTAAACACCACAGCGCCATCCCATCTTCCTTGGCTCCTATCTCGATCGGAGGTCTTTATTTTGACGCGGTCTTTCCTCAGTCTTGCTCATGGATGACCTCGCGTTGCCAATACGTTCCTTATGCTCTCTCATGAAAGTTTCATATCAAAACTGAAAGTTGGTTGAAGAGCGCCAGTTTTTCTTGAACTCGTCGGAAATGAGCTGCTATTGTTTCACGAGGACTTTTTGCTTACATTTTACCGTGAGGCCGCAGTCTGCAGTGATTGCGCACGTCATCGATCCTTGCCGTCCTTAAAAATATTGTCTTGTATATTGTATATGCCCGATAACTAATTTCCTGTTGCTTGACCGGTATGTTTTCGGTGTGTTTTTTTTGTGCTTTGCTAAAAAATGCTACTTGCGTAAAACAGCGCAATGTTACTTCAATTAAACGCCTGCGCGTGCAGCGTAGGGAGTATGAGACTATAGATGTCGAGTATGGGTATTTTAATTGTTAATACTTTCATTTCCTCATTATAACAGTGTGCAATTTCTATATTATCACTTTCTAGGCCCCCATATTTGATTTATGGAATTTATGTGACTTCAAAGTCCAGCATTGTTTTTTGCATTCGATTTCTCTAAGGGGATAATGAGGTGGCTCAACTAACCCATTGTTACCAGACCATCGAAATCCGAATTTAATTTTGCTTTGAGCTGAAACCAATCTGATGTTCTCAGCATAAAATTTTGTAAATTACGTGTTGAAATTTCAACTACCTTGGGGTTCTTTATAACTTCTGTTTAATTTTTAAAGCCTGAGCTATGATGAAAGTTTGCGGCTAACTTTGTGTTTTACTACAAAAGTTTTGAGTTTTTCCAGAGTTCACTAGAAGTTAATAATGAGGTATGAAAGTTTTCTCGATAATAAAAGTCTATTAAAAGCATGATCGTTTTCATCAGTGCTCTTGCTCTCGAGCTTTCGGTTACGTCAAACCTGAACGCATCTGAAACTCTTAAGCACTTTGACTGCGATGTGATGTGCGCCACCGGTGGCTCACAGGGATTTTCCTGGTGCTGCTGATCGAGTAGTAGTCCAAAACTCGATTTTCATAAATACTTGTTGAAAACTAAATAAAGGAACGATTCAGTTAATTTTTCCTATTTATATCATTATTTTCGACAATTTACTTTTTAATTTGAATTGAAGATTAAACTTCAGTTTTACCTGCCGCAGTCAAACAGTTAATGTATCTTCGTCATGATTTTACGACACGATTTCAAACCCATGGACGAGTTTCGTCACTTAGAGTACATGCACATTGTTGCTTAATCGCTCCTTCACAAAGACGCATAGAACAAGGCGTTCTGTGTCCCGTCCGTTTCTCCTTCATGTTCCGTGACATTTCTTTTTGGCCTTTTTCTCTCTACAATGTGAGCTTGAATTCCTTGAAGTTGCCTGTCATTTCTTTTGAAATGATTTTCGGAGTCGTTTCTCAGTGTTTTTTTAGTTCATTTGGTGATGCCATTCTGTTTACCGCTGAATAATTTACAGACGAGCGCTGTAATTGAGCAGCCTTTTTTTCATTATTGTCTGAACGGATCCCACGGAATCCTTTCAACAGGAAGCTCATTTTTCGACCATTCTCTAATCCAGTTTGGGAGAGACGAGCTTCCGCTCCTGGGACTGCCGGCCCAGCTCCCGTTATGTGGAACTGAGTTTCCTGTTTTTACGAATCCGCAAAATATGGAAAGTGCGGCAGTGCTTCGTTGGTCCTTGCTCCGATTCTGCCTCCACTAGAAGAACGTCGTCATCCAACTGTTGTGTGTGCGTCGGGTTTGATCTCACGAGCTTGCAGTTTATCATGAATTTCATATTAGTTTTTAGGCAAGTTCGTTTTTATACTCGATCCTGCTGCAATCATGAAGATACGTTCAATTTCAGTGACGTCACTACGGTGTTGTTGTTTTGAGGTGCAGTTCATCATGAATTTCTAACTATTATCTTCAACAATTCGTTCACAATCACTGGTTCTGAAACTCGGTAAAAAAGGTAAATTTCATTGACGTTACAATCGTGTTATTGCGGGTGCCATTACCGTTTGCTTTGTCGTTGGAAATTGCTCTGCTTTTGGTGTTGTATTCGATCGTGATCATAAACTGGTTTGATTGCTTCCTTTCCTTTGTAAATTTTCGTGAACGAGCAATGTTTCCACCGAATCGCTTATTTGTTCACATTTTCACGAGAGAAATGTTGGCCACCTATCACAAAACAATTGAAACTACTTCGTTGTGAGCTGTTGTGCACGAAGTCAGTTCTCGTTCAAATTTACCTTCATAGGTGTATTTCAAGAGTCTTTTTAGCATTTCTTTACGGGTAGTGTTAGAATTTATGAGTTAAATTAGTTGTGAATTTTCTTTTAACCACTTTTTTCCTTTTCAGGTTGGTTTGGCGTGATGCTGTGCCACCCGTTACGCTGAGCTTCGTTAATCGTAAGTTTAACTTAAAATGGGAGGCGGTTGCATGAATGCGCCTCATCTCGCTACACGAGCGAGCTACGTGCAGGGTCAACGGAAAACGTAGCTCAATTCTCACACCGGGAGCCGAGTCCCGCTAGGCTCACTGCCGCTGCAGCGCGATCTCGAATTTGAGGCATCCTGCCATCGGTCAGGATCAAACTTCATGCGCTTGCTGAGCGTCACACAACAAACCGCGAACTTTATAAAACTAACGTGGAAATTTTCGGAGTTATTTCATCTGACGAAAATTGTTGATGTACATCCTAAGTTTGCAAATAATTTTCACAAATATTAAGCTATCGTTTTTATCTTCCTTTTTTACATTTTCCTTGACTATGTTAAAAAAGCTGAATGATTAACATTTGCGATTTTAACAGATGTAGATTTCTTATGAAAAGTGAAGTAATCACCTTAACACTTCAACTGCGATGGGTTAAACTGAAGTATAATATTCAATTCGAATTTAAAGTCGATTGTGGTAATCAGCTTTGAAAAAAGCAAACATTAACTGGATCGGGGCTTTATTTAGCTTTCAATGAGTATTTATAAAAATGAATTAGTGACTGCAGTTGGGTCAGCAGCACTATGAAAACTACCTAAGTGACCACCGGTGGGTCACTTCGCGGAAAATGTGTTAACCTATCGATCATTTTGCATCTTCTGGTTCTACTGATGTGTCTTTCGAGCCAGGTGCTGCTGGCTCGAGCTGGTGTTGCTATATAACGAGTTCCGTACACTCAATGTGGTTTTCTGCTGATGTCTGGAAATGTTCGCTCGTGCATTGAGGCTTGTAGTGTAACGACGGTCTGTAACTGGGGTGGAAATTTCGATTTCACATCTAATTTTTCCTTTCCCTTGAAGAACTGCTTTATTATCTGAAGATGAAAATGTCTTTTTCACAGGCTGAGGTGCCTCATTAAGATGGTTTGATTCACTTACGCATTCTCTCGTTTATGGGTTTTAATTAGATGAAATTGCCTCTTTGCTCATCTCTGTGTGAAAAATGTACTGTTGAATTAATTCTCTTCAACAATTCATGATTAAATATATTATTCGTAGGACGAAAAAATTAGCGATTCGCCTTCCTTTCGTTTGGTTCGGATCGTTTACAAAATTCGACTCTGTTGTTGTCACGATCAATAAGATTTCTTCTAGAAAAACGCACTGATAGATGCAGAAGCAAATAGCTTGTAGTGGCAGGCCTCTTGTGGTCACGTCGCTTCGTAGGGAAACAATTGAGTTAAATGTAAAGCACTAATTTCATGTTTCCTCGTTGAATTTCTATGCCAGAAAGAGACGTTTGAGGCCAGGGCTGCAGTCGCACGAAGATGGCCATTATAAGAATATTGCGTTGCTAGCTGGTCGTGCTAGCGACCGCGCAGTTTGCTGAGTGCCGGCCATTTGCAGGCACTCGTCCAACAACGGTCGTAAGGAGGCGCAATTACCGCTCAAATGAACCATTCTTGCTGGAGTGCCTGCGCCAACCACCAACTACCTCTGCAGTTGCTTCCAGAAACATTTTTCATTAGCATGCGTTTTCAGGGACGATTAAATGCTCATGTGCTAGACACAAACTTGCTTGTGTGGACTTAAAGAGGGATGCACGGGTTCATTTTAGTACGAGGACACTAACTGCAAAAAAGAGTTAACAACTTGAAGTATAACGGACTTGTTTTTAAGCTTGAACGAGGAACGAAATACTCGAGGTTACGATCACGTTACTGAAACGGTGGTACTCGTGTTTGTTTTGTGGGAATTGATAATACAAATTCGACCTCCCTAAGTTTCTAGTGTCATATTCGAGTCCATGATTGGTTCTCTAAGATGGGCAGCTCTTTCTTTGATTAATAATGATGAAAACAGGCACTATTATGGTCTCGTTTGGAATTATGTTTGTTTATGTTTTGTTCATGTGGAATTCGTTTTCGTATTTTAGTGTCTTATTGCGCAATTAGAAAAATCCCATTCATAATTTTCCACTGTCTACTGTTAGTGTAAAGTAAAATCAACTCCAAATTTTACGATCTCTTTAAACTTTATCATGTAACAAGCCAAGTGGGAGTGTGTTCTTTTTCATTTTGTATTTGTGACCTCGTCATTTAGACGACACTTTCTTTCGCAGGACTCAGTTGGATTCCTCACGACAGTTTACTGAGAATCCCAAGTCCATCTTTCGTGTCGTATCGTTTCTTTGTCATCGAAATTCCATATCACCTCCGACTGGCGACGCTTCCTTGAAGAATAAATTTCCCAGGTTTGCGTGGGTCGTAAAGCTCCGTTGTTCGCAATAAACGTGAAATTAAACACAACTCTGAGACCGTCGCTCGGGACCTCGGCCAGCGACCCGAATCCATTCCGACTCTTCTGCGCATGCGTCAACTCCTGCAATCTGTTTCGTCTTCAGTTACGTCCAAATTTGTTGCTTGTGTTTAGTGATTAATTGAGGGTGATATAGAAATTTTGAAAACCTGATTTTTTTGGACTTTAGTTTCCGCGCTCTGACAACTTGATCGGTGCTTCGCTTGCTTAGCCACTCGTAAACATCTCTTCGTTGAGCGCGCTGCTCAGTATTTTGTCCTTTTCGGCTGGCGAAAAATGCGCTCAAATTTTATCTTCAATTCTACTGTCTCTGGCATGCGATTGCTATCTCTCTCAAAGTATTGTTTTTTTACGCTCTCTAGTTAGATTCGTATGATACATCGTTAAGGTCACAAAATCATGGGAAGGGAATTCAACGATTAATTAATTTGCGGTCGTTCATATGACCATTCCCTCACCTTGTGATAGTTTATTTTTACGGCCATGACTAAACTAGTATTTCATAATAAAATGGCTTCGTTGGTGTTATTACGAGTTCGTCCGCCTTTAATTACAGGCAGCCACATGCATTTAGGGATTTCCCATGGAATTACGCGCTAAATCCGCATAGAAATGGCTTTGTTAATTTCGTATCGCTTGTTGAGAGGCCTTCGAGCTCATTTACATCATTAATTTGCGGTTTCCTGTATTTAGTGTTCTCGTGTGCAAATTTTAAGTTGATCCATGTCATGTCTGTTTTACGCTAGCGCATGTGCGCAAATTTGGTGTTGTTTTTCGGGATAGCCTCGTTCGAAATTTTTCAGTTTCAATGCCTTATTTTTTATCAGGAATCTTTCTTGAGAATGCCGTCAGCTCATCGTCGGCAATATCATCAGCTCATCTATCAAGCTCTTCTTAATGGACGTAGAAGATTTTTCTGTGAAATTTTTAATGCGTGGTTCATCGTGAGTAAATTATGAAAGATTAGCGGAGCTTAGGAGCAGTAACAACAACTCGAGTTGAATACAATAATTAAAACCTTATAGTAAAGTAGTCATAGCTTTGTCTTGGATCTACATTTAAAACGCGTAGAGAACTTATTCAGCTTAATCTGTCGCCTCATTTTTTTATATGCTACCGATCCTTCTCTAGTTGTTACAATGGCTTGTGCCTAGTTAGACCAAATGTGAATCTTGCTTTATGGTTTTTTCCTATGTTTTCATGCACTTCTCCCCGACAGTCTGGGGGAATGATTTTTGGTTTATTGTTGGAGTACAATTATCTAAGAGATTGCTACTGTTCCTACTTTGAATTCATTTTCACACTGCACCGTAGCTCAATGCAAAATTTCTCCGAGCGCTTCAAGTAACTGTGCAAGAGTTTGCTGCCTGCACTCTCTCCGTCTCACATGTCTTATTTAGTGCCCCGTTTGTTTATCTGCCAAATCGAATTCATGCCCTCTGATCTTTACGGCTTGTTTGGTAACATCCCCAAAACTGAAGAATTGAGCCCTGCTTGAACCTACGCCTTTCCCTTGCCCTTTGGACGATCTGAACCAGCGAGCTCTATCTGCTGAGGACACGTGGGCGGTGCTGTGGGATGGCGATGTGTGCGTATTTTTAATCACTCCTTCGGATTTTAGAAAGACTAATTACAGGCGATCAAGACCTCATCACGAGCTGCAAGTTCTGCGATGACTACGATGGGTTAAACTGAAGTTCAATATTCAACTCAAACATCAAATCACAAGTGATTAGCAAATTAATAAATTCCTATCATTAACTAGGTCCGTTACTATACCCTAAATTTAAAAATGATTGTCAAAATTTTTCAAACCATCCATTGAAGTGTCGTTTCGCAGCAAGAAAAACCTAAGCACGACCCACCGGTGGGTCGTCTCGCAAACAGTGTGTTTATTTCGATAGAAGGTAACGGAACGAGTTACCTGAGCTGATCAGGGCCGAAGGAAGGTATGTTGCTAACCTTCGACCTTTGGGGATGAGCGTTTTGATATAATGGCTACCCAATAACAATCCGCAACAACTGCTGCGGGTGTTTCATATCCATTTAACACGGTCATCGCGTATTGGGACATGTGTACCTGTAAGTTAATTGTTCATTCACGCACTGTTATAAATGAACTACATTTCAGCTGTTTCGCAATCTTTTTTAAGATATAAATTTGTTATCATAAGAGGTGAAATGTTGTTGTGAAATTGTATTTTTCATTTTTCTTACGAAAGATAAAAATGCATGCGTACAGGAAAGTCAATTTCCCAATTCCGCTACTTACAGACAAACAAACCAGCCGCGTTGACAACCGCGGAAACGCGTTGAGCGTGCTAATTTACTCCGATATATTTCGAGATTTATTTCTATTTTTCTTCCTTCATTTTTGCTCGTAACGTGTGTTGCCGTTCTGTGAATCCGAGCGTCGTTGCAAACAAATTTTCTCAGTACTTGTGTGCCAAATTTTAAATTACCCACGTTTACGAACCTCACTGCCGTTGAACTTCAAACAAATCTACTGCGCTGATAACATTGGCACGAATAAACTTCCTTAAAACTTTAAACGCATTCAACTACCTCTGATTCATTCCCATAATTAACATTTATTAACTTTTTATGTGATGAGCTTACGATATGTGTCTTGGTGCGCGTCCTTTCTTGCATTTTTCATGATGAGTATCGACCGATGATTGTAGTTTTATAGAGTGCACTGTAATGCACCTGATTTATTTTAGTCATTTAAAAACTTCAGTTACTAATTCTAGTCGTGCACTTGATTACTTAATGGTTGTAAGAAGCTGACTGACCATTTAGAACAATCTCCCAGGCTTTTGCGTTGTGTTCTCCATCGGGCGCTGTCCTGGAGAATCGAGTTGCAACCTCTACCCTTTTCTTTTCATAAACACATTCCTTTCCGTCAACACGTAGGGACCAGCTTGCTCCTGTATATTCAAATTAAACTTATGGGTAGGTGATAAGTTTTTATCTGATTTGAATTCAATCGTTGAAATTTGAACTTTTCATGATACTGATGTTTCTGAGTGATCAGGGAAACATTTGGCCTTTGCAAAAATACAGGTATAATGAGTCAGGAGAGATGTGTTTATTAATATGAAAATGAGGATTTAATTCCTCATGCGAGCATTTTCTCATCACGTCGCTGAGCACAAAGTGAGTTTCGCTCTAAAGCAAAGTTTTACAGCGCATTTGAATTGAGTTGCTTCATTTTATAGGGTTTTTATGCACGGCGGAATGCGTCCCGCTGAACAGGTTGGTCTTGGAATGCAATCATGACACACTCCTGACTTGCGGATCCGATGCTACCCAAGGTCGCTTTCCGCATTTGCATTCCCAAGTCCGTTGTACTGAGAACGCCAAATTAAAATTATTGGTTATTTTTCCGTGCAATCATATCGCGAGTTCAGTCGGTCTGGTAAATGTAATGGTCCAATAATTTATTTATTTTATTTTTTGACTATTGACATTTTGACTTCGTGTGTGTTAAGCTGTAGCAAAATGTGTTCTATTTTTGCGGCTCTTCGATACTTGTAATATTCTCAACATTCCAAGTTTTTTGTGCTCTCTTTCAATTTTGTGCGGAAGATTTGGGTGATGGGACGATATGTGTTCGCCCTTGTTTGCGATTTGTGCCAGCTCTTTTGTTAACGTTCTGCTCTTAGGGGAATATGTGAGGTCCCGAGCTGAAAGTCAGGTTCTTTCATAAAGAATATAATATATAAACATATTTTTTGTTACGGATTATCGTTTTTTGGTTTACTGCTGTCCTTCGTTCAGCACCAATTACTCCCTTCTTCAACTTTTATCTTGTGTCACAAACTTTTTCCAATCTCGCTGTTTCTACGTACAAGAATTTCACTGTGGGAATACCATTTTCATAATTCTATTTTGAATGGTGCATCTTTCTTTCCTCTCTTGGGAACACGCTTTATGTAGTTTCGGAGTGTAAAACTGTTATATAATATAATCTACGACAACCCATTTCTAGAACAGCACATTCATTCCAATTGTGTTATATCCTATCGATTTGCGTTGCTTCACATATTTATGCACGAATTTTTCCCTCCGTTGTTTTTTCTTGCTATTCATGGTGAAGAAACTCTCTTCAAGTTAGTGAAGCAATGTTGTTGCAAGCCCTCGTTTTCTTTGTCTTTGATTGATCTTTCGGAAAACAAATGTTTCCGTGTTTGGATATGCGCTGGATGAGCATTTCCAAACTAAACTTCTCATTACTTAGAGTATTTGAAATGTATTTTAAGCGGTTCGCTTTAGCTATCATTTTGAGTTAACTAGGGTGAGTTCTCCTCTCTGTCTGCAAACCCATATTTGTTTTTTTCCGAGTTCACCCAAATCAGCAACTCCAGGGTCAACCAATCCTCTTCAGCAGCGTGCCCTTACTTAGTACTTACTACAGAATATTTTGTTACTACAGAATCTCGGCATGTCTTAAGTGAGAGTTGTGGGAAAGGTGTGTATACATTTCTATAATCGTGTCACTACGGGGACAATACGCAATTTGGTTCAGAGTGAATTGGGCATAATGACAAACCGACGGAGATGAGTGCTTATTTTTGATCACTCTTTCGGATTTTGCGAATGACTAACAACAGACGATCTAGACCTCGTCATAAGCTGTAAGTTATTGAGCTTCATTTCAATAGAAAGATGCTTTTGTCATTAAAGGTGGAAATTGGAGTACGGAAAACATTACGATGAACCGGTTCTGTATAAACGTATTGCAGTTTATTCATTGTGTGGTAAAATTTATTTGGTTGTGGGTCTAAAATCGTTTAGTTCTGACAACATGCATTGGATTTAGGTTTGTCTTTTAGAATGGATATCCCCTTCTGGAGTATTCAACTGTTATATCTATGAGAATTGCACTCCCATGGGCAAAATGTGTGAGGGCCCGAGCTGAGAATTAGGTAGGCCTTCTTTTTGTTGAAATAAAGTGATTTTTGCTGTGTTTCACCTTTTTTCGGTTCACTGCTGTCCTGTTTTTCAGCAACTTCTATTTTCTTGTTCAACTTTTATCTTGTTTCGAAAACTTCTTTCTTAACTTATTGTTTCTATACCTCTTTTGTATAGATTCCGGGTTCCCTTATCTCCATACCAAATGGTACCTTCCTCCATCCTCTCTCCAGAACGATTTTTTTAGCTATTAAGGACGCTTAAACTAACATCTAATCTAATCAGAATGGATTTCGGAAATTACTGGCCTGTGCTTTGCTTTTATTGGAATGCGTTTTATTTCGGGCTTGTAAGCCTTCGTGTAGCACAGGATAGGGGAAGTCTTTAGAAGTGAATTCTTGAAAATGTTCTCCGAGTTAAGCTTTTTTTTTTATTGTATGAAGTTGATTCGTTGTATGATAGCTGGGTTTACTGAGTAGTTTATTTATTGATTATTGGGTGGATTTGCCGACCTTACATTCGAAGGACACCGCTTCTCTGCTCTTCATTTTTGAAATACTTTGCTTTGTACTTCAAGAACCAGCGAGTTCTGAAATGGTTCAATTGCCTGACATTTAAGTGACCTTTTTAGCTGATTTATCATAGTCGTCCTTTTCGTGGCTCAGACGTTTATTGAGAGTACTTTTTGAACGATTTGGCAAGCAGCAATTTTTACCGTCTTAGTTCGTATAGTTCGTGCGTCGTTGATTGTTATCAATCCTTTCAATGATCAGCGCAACTGTCAAATCTGTAGCTAAAAACATTTTATTTGTGCCGCTTCCTAAAAATACTAGAATATTTTATTATTGCCCGGCTATGACATGATCGTATATAGCTATCAGCGCTATCTTATCTAGCGGACCCATTGTTCTGCTATGATATATTTGGCCTATGAACCTCTACGAGTAATCCTAAAGAGAAAAACCTGTTATTTGCAACTGATCTTTTACAACCGATTATTTACAACTTATTATTTACAGCTAATTTTTTACAACCGATTATATACAACTGATTATTTCCAAATGATTTTTTACAGCTAATTTTTTACAACTGATTATTTGCAACTGATAATTTACAACTGATTATTTACAACTGATTATTTACAACTGATTATTTACAACTCATTATTTACAACTCATTATTTACAACTCATTATTTACAACTCATTATTTACAACTCATTATTTACAACTCGTTATTTACAACTCGTTATTTACAACTCGTTATTTACAACTCATTTACAATTCATTATTTACAACTCATTATTTACAACTCATTATTTACAACTCATTATTTACAACTCATTATCTACAACTCATTATTTACAACTCATTATTTACAACTCATTATTTACAACTCATTATTTACAACTCATTATTTACAACTCATTATCTACAACTCATTATCTACAACTCATTATTTACAACTCATTATTTACAACTCATTATTTACAACTCATTATTTACAACTCATTATTTACAACTCATTATTTACAACTCATTATTTACAACTCATTATTTACAACTCATTATTTACAGCTAAATTTTTACAACCGGTTTTTTTGCACCTGATTTGATTTTTACGATCAAATTTTTCCTGCCAAATTTTTACGACCGAATTTTTTACGGCTGATTTATCCAGCCAATTTTTTACAACCGTTTTATGACAACCGATTTTTTACGACGGAATTTTCACAACCGATATCTTTTAACGAATTTTTTACCACTTACTGCGCATTCAAGAGCACGAGTGCCCCGCCTCCCAGCAACTCGCCATTCCTTGGCGTGACCTCCTTGCCGACTGAGACAGACTCGCCTCGGTGGTGCCGACCTGTTGCTGCTTTGACCTCCAAGTCTTCCTTCGGCGAGGCCTTTCTCCTCCGCCTCTTCGACTTGGCTGCCCGCCGCTCCAGTGATCTTTGCGCCGCACACACCCATGAAGTTCATGTTCAACATATGTGCTCCCCGTTGGGGGCGTACCTTCAATGAGGTCAATAGGTCTAGTGGGAGTTGAACGTCATTCGTTATCTGGAAAGTGGCTCGTTTTAATTTTGCGGCTTTGGGAGAGCCATTTATTAGGGTCGTGTTGAGGTGTGATTTTGAGGTTGTTTTTATGGTGTGCTTCTTCTCAGTATCATTTTATGTTGAGATTTTAGTACTTGAATAAATGGCATAGGAAGAGCTTACTGTTTTATATCAAGGCTTAGGTACATTTTCAGTTTGTTGCTTTTCGTGATGTTCGTAGCGAATTAGAGAGCAATTTTTTCCCCCCAACTTTTCAGATATTTTAGCCCTACACTTCGTTCTAAAATAGCGATCTATGCAATTTGTTCAGAGTTGAATACGTTTTAAAATGATAAAAAAGTACATTGCCTGGTCGAAACATGTTTCGCTTGGTTTCTATAAGCGAGGTTTTTTTTCGATTTTTGTTTTATTACGGGAATCTTTTCTCGATTCACTTGTGACCTTTTTTAGTGCAAATGCTACTTTCTTCTTTAACTTTCATCTAATTTCATAATCTTTTCAATCTTGCTTTTTATGTGCGCAGTGTGTAGGGACACACGTTGTACATATATTCCTTGTTCTCTTGATTCTATACTGAAGGCTGCTTTCCTCTTTCATCCCTTGGGAAAACCACTGAGGCTAAGGAGGCTTACACCAACTCATGGTCTAACCTAATCAAGTTTTCACATGTTCTATCCACTAAAATAAGTCAATTTAGTGTGATCAATCCGGCCCGCGACATCTAATGGCTTATTGCTGCTGTGATAAGTGGGATAAAAAAACACAGAAATAGCACAGACAATGGCAGAAAAAAACTGTTTTGGCGCTTGGAACTTACTGAAGTAATCAGTATGGCCCTAAAGCTTGAAAGTTTGGAGACTCCTGCTGAGTAGATGGTGCCTTCGTTATTCTTCTATGAGGAACCCCTTGGTTGCGGTGTGGGGGCTTAAACAAACTTATAATCTAAAAATTTATAAATGTTCAATACTTTTTCTTTTAATTTCAGCAGAATATTTTAAAATTGAAATTGAAATGAAAATACATTTGTTTAGCAAGTAATGGCAGTGTGCTTTAATTTTGATTTCTGTTGTAGATATTATTTCCGACTGAAAAAATGGAAGTTTCTTGCCGCTGAACATTGACGAAGACTTACATTTTTATTTGCATCTCAAGGGAAAAATCCATTGGGTGTACGCGCAGCAACTCGCTTGGACATCAGAACGATACAGGAAATATTTGCACATTGGAAGCAAGATGGCGAAGCTTGCTTATCTCGGGGCAAGTGTGAAAAGCTAAGCATTCTTGCTGAGAGAAACTGACGCTCTTTATAAACGTCGGTTATGAAAACCGGCGATCATCGTCGAAACTGCTGAAAATTACCGAAATCTGGGAGTGTCGTAAAATGATTACCATGATGACCCTTCGTTGTTGTTTTGAGAAATTAATTTTTTCGGTAACAGATTCATTAAGCAACTGAAACATCCACAGAAAAAAATTGGAAACGTCTGTTATTTACCAGGAAACAAAGGAACTTGGCTCTGGCGGTTAGAAAACGTTGCGTATTTGGTCTGATGCATCAAGATTCTCTCTTCCGGAACGTTGCGAGGGTTAGTCTTTTGTCCTTAAAGGACGAGTTAAGTAGTCTTCGCCTAGTTTTTTTCCCCGAGTACGACGAGTAAGCTCGTCTGGAAGATTGTGTATCTAAAACAGCCACCGACAATTTCATGCGTCGACTCAATCCTTTAGCAGTTTTCCACGAGTTAGCGCAAAATAACTATGAAAAGCAATATTAAAAACCGTCCGAAATTAGAACGTTTCCTCGAAAAATTTCGCTGGCAAAAAGGTTAAAGGATGACAAAAAACTCTTAAAACAATTTATCCATCTTGCATCGTCCTGACGGTGAAGACATCTGAAGGTAGTGTTTGTGCTCTACCCCTCAGGGGGATACAATTATTGTATCTATGGGAATTAGCGCTCCCAGGGGGGGCAATGTGAGGGCCCGAGCTAAAGGTTAGGTAGGCTTTCCTTTTGTTAAAATAACATAGGTTTTTGTTTTGTTACGGACCAACTTTTTTTCGGTTCACTGCTGTCCTGTTTTCTCAACACCTACTACTTTCTTCTTCAACTTTGATCTTGTTTCATGAACTTCTTTCTTATCTTACTGTTTCTATGCCCTTTCTGCAAGGATTCCGCGTTCCCTTACCTCCATACTAAATGGTGCCTTCTTCCTTCCTCTCTTTGGATCGCCTTTGTTGCGGATAGGGAGGCTTAAACTAACTAATAATCTAATCTGTTTGTGCTCTTTGTTTTGGCTAAATTGGAGTTGAATCTTTGCCTCTACGCAGCAACAAAATGAGTTCAGAATATCAACAAGTCCCTGATCAAGTTTGCTGATCAAGGGTACTTTTAACTTTTACTAGAAGGGAATAGTTCAGAAAAATAATCGTACTTTCCTCCTTTTTCTTTTGGTACATCCCTCATCCTCAAGACTGAAATTGTCCAAGATTAGTTTCAGTGCGTGAGGCATCATTTCTGCGCCCAAACCAAGCACGAAAATTTTTAAATTTGAGTCTAATTGGCAATTAATGAGATGATCTGACAAGGAACTTGCACGGCTCATCATCACTTTCTTCATCATGGGCATTTCGGAAGTGAGATTTCTTCAACCGGGGCCGGTATCAAAAATGAAAAAAAGTTCGGACACGTTTGGTACCATTGTCAAGTAGAATGTAAGCTGTCATTCAGTCTGGGTCCAATTTATTGGGAACAAATGTTTGACCCTTGCGATTTATTTCGGTCAGACAGTGTGCTAGGCTAAGTCACTCAAAATAATTGCGTTATTACTTTCGAAGGAACATGCTCACATTCTGATGATGGGAGACGTAACGAGAACGATTGCAATACTTGTGACCTGTTTCATCCTGCACATCCCAGGCCTAGAATCATTGTGTCTTGCGATACCAAATTGAAATGTTAACATTGCAGACAAGTCCTACAAAGGCACTTCCTGTCGTGCTGCCTGTAGACCAGCTCAGTCGGCGGCGCCGCACCGGATGAAGGTTGCAATTGCTTCTCATTGCCAGAGAAGGTCATGTGTCGGACGTAGGTGTGTGTGTGTGTGCGCAGACACACGGACGGCATAAGCCTGCAAATTGACTGACTGGCAAACAGGGCTAAATGAATTGCCCTGAGCTTTCCATTCACAGGTCTTGGCTCTTGAAGAAAGCGGTCCAGGATTGTGTGTGATAAACTTTACTGGAGGATTGCGGAGGACTGTATTTTCAGTCGTGATGCTCAAACTTAAAAAATAAATAAAATGAAAGCCGAGAACGTTCCTCTAAAGAGGACACAACTATTGTATCAATGGGAATAAGCGCTCCCAGGGGGAAAATGTGAGGTCCCGAGCTAAAAGTTAGGTGGGCCTTCCTCTTGTAAAAATTTTTTTTTTTTGTTACAGACCATCTTTTATCAGTTCACTGTTCTGTTTTTGCAGCACCTACTACTTTCTCTTCAACTTTTATCTTGCTTCATTAACTTTTTTCTCAACTTACTGTTTCTATGCCTTTTGTGCCGAGATTCCACGTTCCTTTGACTCCATTCTAAAAGGTGCCTTCCTACTTCCTTTTTTGGAACGCCTTTGTTGCGGTGAGGGAGGCTTGAACCAACATCTCATCTAAGCCTAGAACGTTATAATCACGTAGGCGTTTTAGCGGAAGCCTAAATCAATTGTTAAAGAAATCAAGAATTGTTTAGTGTTTTCAGATGGAGATTTGAAAGCTTTCAATGCAGCTGCCAAAAAGAAATATTTTCTTGAACGGGTGACCCTGAAATTTACTTGGAATTACGAAAAAAATATAAAACGTAGCTAAATAAGGTTCGAGGATATTGTCTTATTTTCTCTTCAGGGGGAAAAACGAAAATGTCTTTAACGGTGCGAGCCATCGTCAGTACCCCTCGAGGTGTTTTCCATTTCTACAGGGTGACCTCGAACGAAGCAACCGGAAAATCAATTAATTTACCTAATTTTATAAACTTCATTGGAGTTTATTACTGTTCCTGTACTGAAAGTTCTGCAATCTTCTTAATCACGTGTCTTGTACTCGCATCTAACTTAAATGCACCAAGGTTCGCTATGTTTTTTGAGGGAAATTCGTTCAAACGTTCCCCATTTTCAAATCGTCCCAACCTCCGTGACTCTCTGTTAATCGTTTCGGTGGAGCAAGACTGAGTAATAAAACTATTTTTGAAAAGCAAAGAGATTTCCGAGATTGACCTTCACCAGCGCATTACGTTGGCTGCTCCGAACACGCGGAAAAGAACGAAAACATGAAACCCGTCTCATTAAACGCAATGTTTACGATAGACTCTTGTGACAAGCAGTTAACATAACGCATTGGATGCAATGATCTCTACAGACTTATGTAACAAGCATACTTGGTCTTATGGTTGTTAGAAAATATGTATTGTATTTAGGAAATTTGAGTTCTAACGGCTTGTCTATATTTTAGATATGATTTAAAGGAGAGAATTACTATCTGCTTGCATTGGCACTACTCGTATGAGCTTAGATGCTGTGTGACTTGTCGCAGAAATCTTCAAGTCTTTTAAGAAAAAAAGACACCATTGTTCTACGGAAAACGATATTCATTAATAGTTACGGATTCTAAAATTTAATTTGGAATTTAATTTAATCAAGATTGTGAGGAAATAAATTAAAGAAACTGAGCATCTTCAAGAATTCTCAGAGAATGCCGTTTTATGAATTTTTTATGAAAACTCGCGTTCGATTTTACAAATTTTCATAATTGTAAAGGTAATTACTAAGCTAATTTAGTGCGAAAGAACGTTCCTAGTTTGTAAATCTATTACCTTACATACAAAGGATAATAATGTTTCACGCTAAGAAATGTTGTATAATGATAATCATTCTTCCGGACAAATGCCGGCGTTTAACTCTTTGGTAAGAATGGATTTGATTTTTCCGAGTATTGAAGCACCAACATGATTCCAAATCTAAATTTACTGCTTCTACCAGGCATAGAAGGTCAACCAACATCTTCAGCGTTCGCTGCATGCCATGTGATGAGCTCAGGGGAAACTGGTCTGTGGTCTGGTGAAGGTCTGACGTGCGCTGGATCTCGACTTTACAAAATCGGAGGATGCTAACTCGTAAAAAATGCGACCAACACTTTCGTGTTGAAAATACGGAATTCTCTTCCCCTTTGAAAATGCTATCAACTTTTCTGAGTTGGAAATGCGACCAACTCGTCTATGTTGAAAGTACGATCAACTCGTCTGTGTTGAAAATACGACCAGCTTTCCGATCATGAACATTCGACACTTGGTTAGCATTGAAATACTAAGTGCATCTGTCTACTAAGTTCGTTTAGCACCAAATGGTAGCTGAAGATAGCGTTTTGTGGCGGTTCAATGAATGAAAATCGTGTACCCGCTTTAAATGTTTTAGAGTGTAGTGACGGTTTCCAGTAATTTCAACATTTTAATCATGGCAGAAATGGAGGAAATGATGAACAATGCCTGATCAAATCTACGTTGCTTTCGAAACCTCGGCAGTTAAGCACAAATAAATGAGGAAAGTCCGAAATGACATAAAATCTAGCAGTACACCTAACATTATTCATATCTGCGTTACTTTCTTCCGCGTGCAATATTGCGTGCACATTAAAATACGCCAGATGGCGTGGTCTTGCATACCTCAGCTGCTGCAAAAGTTTCACTTCAGGCAAAGCCTCATTTACGGTAGCCTTGCACTCTGTCATACGCCAAGCGAACCCTGATTATAAGGCTGAATTTTTCCTTGTGGTTAATTCTCTTCATGATGGAGTATATCGTAACCCTTGCTGATCATTATAATTGTATATGACAGAGAATTTCAGTTGCGGATCATTATTATTATATTTGATAAAGAATTTCAGTTCTAGGAGGTGAGATACATCATTTATTGGCGGTTTGTTTTGGGTTTGATTGAGATCCGTTTGACTGTAATTTGATTGGTTCGTGTAACCTTTGTTTCGAGAATGACCACCAATTTATTTTAAACAAAGCGCCACCAACTTATTTCACTAGCGCTGTCAAAGGACTACGGTCATTGTCTTCCCGAGTCCCCCATCGGTTTCCAGTGGCGTTTCTCCTTCTCTCATTCGGGACTCCATCGCGGCCAGAAAATTGAACATCTGCCTTTGGTTTGCTTTGATGAAGTCCTATTGAAGCATTGGTTCCATCAGCGGTCAGTTATTGTGCGGCTGAGTTGTTTGTTATCGAGAGAAACTTGATGGTTCGATCGATCTTCGGCCACCGAATGCCGGGTGTGTGTGTGTGGGCGGCCATGCGGCTGCTTTCGCTCCCCGGTAATTATCGGTTTCCAGTGAGTGATGCTGCAAATTAGATTCAGCGAGTCGCACGCCGTGCCTCGATTTATGTACTTTCGATGATGCTGTGGGAATCCGAAGGTCATTGCTTCGTTTGAGTTGTCTGCCTCTGTAATTCAGGACTCCATGCTTCGAGTTTCAACAAACCTGAATTGTATTTCTGACAACCTACATTGAACTTATAAGAACGTGTATTGAACTCATAAGGACGTACATCGAAAAAGTTATAGTAAAGTATACGTCCAAATTGAGTCCCTGTCATACAAACGGTAGTCTTATAGGGTGTGTGTCTAAATTCTGACCCTCTAACTGCTGTTCCCGCTATTTTAATGTGCCAGAAAAGACTAACACAAGGAGGCTTCTTTGTCGGTCACAAGGCCCTGCGGCTGCCCAGTGATCACGAGTATGTGGGTGCCCAAAGAAAGACGCTGTTGTGTTCCAATGATGGGAGTCGGCCTGCCTTTCAGAATGCTACCCAAATATAGTTTTAGGCCTAAGTGTTCATAGAGGTTTTAGTCAGTGAAAGTACATTAGTCTTACTTATATTTCTATTCCTTGTCAAACGCATTTGTGCGTGCACGCTTCCGTAAATCAAGGTTATGTGATATTGTTCCTCGTGACAAAAGCTTGATGGATAATATACGTTGATCTGTTTGTGACGTCAGCCATTTTTCATTTTAAATTCACACAGAGGTGGCGGAACATCCAGGGTGATTTACTTCCCAGGTTCCAGAAGTATGACTTTAACTGTAACTTCTGTTTGTATGAAAAAAGCGTCAATGCTTAAAATGGCGCCCAAATTTGAATGTATTGCTGTTTGAGAGGGTGAGAATCTGTTTGTTTTCAGAGCAGAAAGGTTTTCAAATAAATCTTTGTCTCTCAAAAAGCTTACGAGAGCAAAAACATGTTCTAAAAATCTGAGAATTTTTGAGTTTGACTTGTGGTACTCTCCGCCCTTGCATCACCAGGTGTCCGAAATAACTTAGCCTAAATCTCTGACATTACACCGATGTATGGATCGCAAATAATGCGAGTCAATTTTAATTTTACGTTTCGAAACCGAGAAAAAAAAACATTCAGGTTAAGCTATTTCTCTGTGCTATTAGTATCATTTTCATGAGGTAAAAAAAAGTTTTTACGAGGTACAAAATGTCATGGAAGATGCGTCTTTGGGTCGCTGACATTTGATTTCTAACGCTGGAAGCAAACGTGGCTCATTTGAAATGAACTCGCGGCCCGGTGTGCTCGGTAATTTTGTCATTACAGGTCGCCTCTCCAATCAATTCGACATCGCCGCAGCCAATCCAAAAGTCAATTAGCAAACTCATGCGTGTCCCTGGTATTGGAAGAGCCCATACCCTCCTGTTCTCAATCGACCAACTATAGACTTTGTGCGACGAGCAGCCCGCCGCTGCGACTCATCTAATTACCTGCAGGAAACGAGAGATCTGCTCGGGATCGTGCTTCTATCCATGGGATCCGCATCATCGCAGATTTTGGACAGGATCGGTAAATTCAATCCTTTAATTTGCTACAGTGCTCCCGGCTCGCTGGCAAATTTCGACCGCCAATGATGAAGGCTTTTAGGTACCTCTGAGGATGACCATTAAATTGATCACCTTGTTGGTTTGACTAGGAAATTGAAGTTTTACCTAGTTTCACATCTATACCCTAACTTTTCTTCCTCTTTCTGATAAAATTCACAATTTTTACCAAAAATGATGCTTTGTACATCTCAGGGGATACAGCTGTTGTATTTATGAGAATTAGCGTTCTTAGGGTGAAGATGTGAGGTCCCGAGCTAAAGGCAACGTAGTCCTTCTTTTCGTTGAAATAGAGGTTTTTGTTTTGTTACGGACCATCTTTTCTGGTTCACTGTTTCCCTTTTTTCATCACCTGCTGCATTCTTGGTCAACTTTTATCTTGTTTCAAAAAACATCCTTCTCGACTTGCTGTTTCTTTGCGCGGGAGAACACACCTTGTGGATGGATTCCGCGTTCACTTAACTCCATACTACATGGTACCTTTATCCTTCCTCCCTTTGGAACACCTTAGTTGTGGTTAGGAAATCTCCAACTAATGTAACCAAAGACAGTTGCGTATTAGAAGCTGTAACGAGCGCCTTCGCAAATGGTGAAGTTATTTTTAAGTAAGGCAAAACTTTTCCAAAAAGATTATTTGCACATATGCGCATCTCATCATCTATCGCTTCCTCTACTCTTGCATCGGATAAGTGTCGAATGAATTTTGGCTTATATGAATAGATTGATTTTCAAAAGCTGAAATTTGGACTGTTGCAGCGTTCAAGGCATTGAGTTTGCGAGGAGGGGGTAAGGTAGGACAAAGTGAGCAAGCACGCGAGCGACGAAGTGTTTATGCAGGAGAATTTCTTCCCTCTCAAGAAGCTGATGCTGCTTTAAGTCTTAGATGTACATCAAGAATGTACACACGGCCTCATCCTTATGCCAAATGGCCCCGATGTGCATCGCAGTGGGAGCGGCTTTCTCCGCGTGCAGTCTGTGAGTTTACTTGCGTTCTGAGAAAGACTTGTCCTCGACAGGAAGACTGCGCATGTTAGGTTGTTTTATTTAGCGTCCCTTGCAGTTTAGCTGCTTTCGTCACCCCGGTGCAGAGAAGGTCTCATCTTGCGCCATTACCGCGGCTGCGGTGCAGCTGTTACTCGCCTTCTGAACATCCCTGTTGAGACATGCACTACTCCAAACAGACTCACAACCCACGACCTCCCTCGCTGTGTTGTTCATGAGACCTGCGACTGTCTGCTGTAAAAGACTGTCAGTGTTGTAAAAAATAACCTCCTAAAGATGGTAAAATGCGAGAGTGTGTTGCATGAAATAGTCGCGGATTTACTGAAGCAATGCAACGAACCTCGCGTTGGCAGTGACGTTTGTCATTTGTGCTACCAGTGATCTTTGCTAAAGAATTCTTGTACTTGAAATTCGAGTATGTGAAACTTATAAGCAAGGCTTTGAAATAATGAATCCTTTAGGACACCAAAGTCGTTTGCCGGAAACAGTCATTACAGTGCGAGAGTCGTTGAATTTATGCGCTTTGAGGAATGCGCAGGCTCGCTATGTTTATTCAACCAGTGAACCGTCAACTTGCATCTCTAATGAGAGCTGCATCTACCTGAAGAATGGCCTACATGACTTGCTTAGAAATAAAATGCATTACGAATGACGCTAGCATGCAGTGCGTGTTCGGCCAGTGAATCCTTGCATCACGGCTGCTCAGAAAGATCACTGCCCTCCACAAAGGCCTTTTGACATGAACTGACAAGCGTCAGCTCTATGCGCGTTGCGGATGAGATAATTTAACATATCGCAAGAGATCACTGCTGCAAAACAGACTGAGCTTTCGGGCGTTCAGTGACCCCGCATATGAGGCAATGCGTGCTAAATTCATGACTCGTGTATTATGCGCTCATGTGTGATCTTTGCGGCCACTGACCCGCTTCTTGTTCCCCTTGTAAGTGTTGTAAATTGGTGCGGTCAACGAGCGAATTAGGCATCTCGTAAGTCACACTGAGGCGCTTTGTCTTACAGCGTGTCTTGGTAGTTGTCCCCTCTCGGAGGAACGTAGGACTTTTGATTTCTTATTATGGACGGCAAGCTGTTTGTATTTGACCTCGTCTGTGTTCCTTAGGGTCTTTGCTATCCTCAAGCGTGTCATAGCAACACACTGTTGAAAAAGCACCGCATCTGGCAGCAGTTATGCGTGGGTTGTTAGGGGCGTGCACTGTACTTTTTAATTCACTCTCAAGAAGGAAGTTGGAGTTTTGTAGGACCGACACACTCGCCTGTGGCTTCAAGTGTTATCTATTTCTTTCATTTGTATGTGCTTAAGTTTCTCGCTACCGTTGCTGAATCGATCTTTGAGCTGTTACGGGAGCACAAGTCTGTCTGTACGATTCATAGCTCACGTATCAAACATTGGGAAGAAGTTCATCTACTGCTCATTTTGTTGAAATTCATGCTGCGTAATTGGCGCAGGTTGTGTGGCTCTGACACAACCTTGTCCGTCTTGGGAAAAAGAAATTTCCTGTCGCGGCGCACCTACGTTGTGAAATCTGTTTCCTCAGCCACGTTTTTCGAGAGGAAAAATGTGAAGGGAGCTGAAGCAGTGCTACCCCATGGTTGAATCTGGGTGCCTCTCTATTGAGATGTTGCTTCTCAGTCTTCGGTAAGTGACGAAATTCTTCTCTTGCTCTAACTCTAATTTTATTGAAGCTTATACGATTGGGATTTTACTATTTTAGTAAAAATATTGCGAGGAACCGATAAAATTTGTACCAAAGCGTTTTCATAGCGCGGGTTTAATAACTTTCGACATGCAAAAGCTGAAATAAAGTTAGTCCTTCAGTCAGGGGAGGCCTGACCAAAATGTTCATCTTTTTGACGGAAACTCTTGATCGAGCTATATTTTAAATGAGTGGCTGATTCTACGATGAAATATTTCAAATTTAAATAGCGTCATCGGATCGAGTCGGAATTTTTCTGCCTCACCTTGATGTCGCCTTCTTTATCATGTCATCAGAGAGTGAAAGTGAACTTATATATTATTATTATTATCAGGCATTGTGGTGACTGAGCACTGCTGAAATTGCTGCTATTACCCGCTCTGCGTTACAGTTTTGCTCGCTCGGGTTTGGCGCTCTTTTCTTTAGGCTTGTTTGCGTCGTATCACACTGATAGCGCATGGCTTTCATTGATGAATTTTTTGCCTCTCACGTTGGTGGTAAAGATTACGATTCTTACGATTGCGATATTACGATTCTTACGATTGCGATACTACGATTCTTACGATAGCGATACTACGATTCTTACGACTGCGATATTACGATTCTTACGGTTGCGATGTAGGTTACGATTCTTACGATTACGATTCTTACGATTACGATTCTTACGATTGCGATATTACGATTCTTACGATTGCGATGTTACGATTCTTGCGATTGCGATATTACGATTCTTACGATTGCGATATTACGATTCTTACGATTGCGATATTACGATTCTTACGATTGCGATATTACGATTCTTACGATTGCGATATTACGATTCTTACGATTGCGATATTACGATTCTTACGATTGCGATATGACGATTCTTGCGATTGTAATTTAATGATTCTTCCGATTCACAACTCGAATAAGCTCATTCGCGAGGTCATTTTTATTATATTCAAACCTCAAGGTCCAATAATATTTCCTTGACTCTAGCTTGTTGTTTTTGTTAATGAATGACTGTTTAAGATGCCTTCGTTTGTAGATTTTTGAGTTGATCATTACGATTCGCTTATGATAGACGCGTCATATTTCGGAGCAAGGTTTTATTTTCGCAACATTTCGTGCCCGTAAAGGGTATTTTTTTGAAGTTCATGAGCATTCTTGCGCGAGAACCCTTTGATAAAAAAAATAATCCACACATGTAAAAAATAATTTTATTCCTGATTGAAGTTGTGGTGATGGCCAAATAGTATTTTGTTTACTTTTTCTTCCATTCCGTGCCGAGACCTACGTGTCCTCATGCAACTAGAAGCCATTTTCTGCTTAACCATGAGCCATTTTCTGCTTAACCATAAGTTAACAAGGTAAATATGTTGCTTGCCTAAAATTTCTATCAGAAATATTATTGAACTCTAAATCAAATTCGGAATGCATTTTGCGTCAAACGATGATGATTTTCTGTCTAAGGAATCTCTTCATTTTGGTCAATATTTCAAATTTTTGAAACTTTGAGTTGATCGCTTTAATTGTTTGTTCATGCAACGGCAACAAATTTAGTTTAAATCAAACACAAAATGATTTATGTAAACTTTTAACTTGTAATGAGTGTAAAATAATCTAATTAGAACACTTTCAAATGCTCCTCTCTAAAAGCTATTTTAAATTCATACGCTGCAAAATAAGTTATGATGTGAAACGACATTTTAGAAACGTCCACGATATTTGTGTAATGAGTGTTCCGTAATTAGTTCGCGGTCAAAGTATCCAACTGGAAATTCCAGATTAAATAATTCCTCATCAGTCACGAGCTCCGCAGTATTGGAATTTCATTAAAACTTGTTGGGTGCGCCATCGTGCTCCAATCTCCAGTTTATTAATTTTTTAGAATATAAATTTTTACCTTTCGCCTTTTGAAAGATATTGATGCGTCCGTGAGCTAAGTTAATTAAACGAGTATGCCCTTTTCGCCACCGTCGTACTTATTTGAAGTGACCTGTAGATTGCTTTGCCAGTATCACCGTCATAGTTCAGATGTTTTCCTATGGAAATAACTGCTGAAACGTAATTATAATTTTCCGTGTTTTTCTGAATCCGACCTGCTTAATTCGTTAAAGATGCACAATTCGATAGCGAGAGAAATGCACTTGGCTCGGTTGTAAAAATTAATTTCAGTGGAAATTAATTAAAATTAATTAATTGTAGTGGAAAATTAATTTAATTAATTGCATACGGCAGTGCATCACCAGACCATATTAAATACCCCAAAATATTCAGAGAGCATTTTCGAGTCGATGCATGAGAATTTTGCGTCCCAATTTTGAATACTAAATGCGTTGATAATGGCTCAATTTCGAGCCAAACCGATACAGCTTCGTGCTCAAGGTTTGTTATAATTTTTAATTTGGAAACATTTTGATGTGTAATGACAAGTGAATAATCGCTCCTAATTCGTTTTTTTAATTTTATCAGTATAAATATTGTGGAATGCGAAAATAAACACAGAACCTTGGAAGAACATCCTAGTTCTTTCGCTCCCCTTGTCTTGTTAGTGGATATACCCTTAATGACCTCGCTGTTATTGACTCAAAAATATGTGAAAACCGTACCAGTTTTTTTTCATATTTTTGCCGTCGTGCAGTCGCAACACCTACACGACTTCTGCCAATGCAGCTGCTTAGTGAGCAGTAGGTGGTGGGTCGCTGCTGCGTCAGCGGTCAATCGGCATGATTCTGCAGTAGAGAAAGTGGCCTCTGGGTACCTTTCGTTACGAATCCCAAACGCTTTTTTAGCGTACACCGATTTTTTTGCGATATCGTGGAGCTTAAATAACCCAGAAACTTTGAAAGAGTTCCTTGGTAGCTCCAGCAGTCGTGTCCAATTCTTTACCAAAAGTTTCTGTTGAAAAGAAACTAGTGTTTAGTTTTTACTTTTTTCGATGGGTTATTGTTTTCACGCGCTGAAATGAGTTGCATTTTCTTTCAATGAAGTTATTTGTAGATTCGTTCCTCGTGAATTCAACATAGACAACAATTTTACAATTGCGTTCTTATTTTTTGTTGAGTGCATTTTGATTTGTTTTACCTAACTACACACTGATTTATACTCATGTAATCTAGCAGGTAGTAGTATATAAGTCCATGACACTGCGAATGAAAGAATAAATGTTCTTTGGCCATTTTTCTACAGGAAAAGCTTCCCATTTTCTTTATCAATGCCAAGCGTTGTTATATCTATCAAATAGTCTCTTTATCATAAAATTCAATCTGAAAACAAGTACTATTAACAATAATTAAATGCTAAAATTATTTCGATTTTTAACCGTAAAGAACATAATGAATTTATTTTTGCCCGTATGTTTGGATTTCTTTTTAACGCTCCTCAGTTAGTGCACTGCTGTGAAAGATGACGTTCCAGCGCGCAGCAGCCCGTCGTATTGCTCATCTCATGCGGGTTTTTCTTTTCTCGCTCCCGGATTCTGAAAGAGCGTAAGGGAAAGGTATCTGATGCCCGTTTAAAAACAAAGCATTACGAATTTTCAAAGAATGAAAGCATGGAGTCTCTTGTTTGGAAATGTTTCTTTTGTGGCCAGAGGTGGAACAAACGCGTTACGTTGTGTGGTATGCCTGCCGCTACAGAGATACTGAAATTAGTTATTTGCCGTGGGTTTAATTCTACGAAAATGATGTGGAAGAGGATCTGATTACATTCCAAAGGTCAGTTGCGACTCAATATAGAATGTACTTTTTAAAATCGGTTAAACATTTGAAAGTATTGCTAGGATGCATTAAAACACAGTGTCGTTGTAAAGTAAAATGCATTTGGGTGAAAACGTTTCCTCAGCTTCGCACATGCAACGAAACTCTCTCAGCTATTGGAGTTTCTAAAGAAGGTCATTCTATCTGAAAGTTCATCAAACTCTTTCTCTATGCACCATTAACGAATTTTTGGACTTCAGTTGACGAACAAAGAGGGTCTATTTGGTAAAAAATACACGCTTTGTTGTTAATTTTTCACCTACGAAAATATTGGAAGGTGTTTTCTTGCGCTATAGCATGCAGTCCTAACTGCAACCACTCGTTCACTGGATCGTGAATTTTTGACTGAGCACTGCGTAATAAGCTATTACACGCGTCACTGGGCTGTTTTTCTCTTCTTTAAATAATTTCTCTACTTTATCAGCTCATAGCAGTACAGAAAGCCTTTTACCAGAATTTCTACTGCTCTTCTTAAAGAGGAACGCTTTTGGAGTATATCCTACACGGTACGAATGAGTACTGCGACAGTTTTTTGAATGAGATGAAGTTTGTCTCAGTGATACTTCATTTTTTGGCACATTAGGTTAAAATATACTAGTAAATTTGAAATTCCCCGCTAGAATCTTTGTCATCAGGCTCACCGTCAAGAGGCTGTTCGTTCTGAACATACGCTCGTATTTTAGTTGAATGCCCCTTATCTGTTTAGTTTTTTCTACTTCCCTCGTTCAAACAACGGTCGATGATTCCCGCAGTTAACCATGTCGCAGCTGTATTCGCTGTTAAATCTGAAGAGCATAAATTTGTCCCTACCTCAACGTTGCTGGCACAATTGCTCCTATTTTATGCAGGCGTAATGACGGAGAACAATAATTATGCCATGTTATGAAACATTAGGGTTTTAGCAAAGTTTTGAACCCACCTGAACCTGTACAAAGAAGCTGTTACATTTACGCACTAATTTAGCGGCGTTATTCCTTGTAGATTGAAGGTTTCGGCCTGCATTCTCAGTGCATGCGTATAGAGTTGCATAAGCATCTCTGACCACTATGGGCTACGTGGGAGTGGGCACTTTCTCCTAAACGACTGACGATAGTTTCCCGTCTCCAAGTACGACTATCACTTTAATGCGGGAGAAAATTTATGAGTAAAATTTGAATTTTAAAATAAACATTTGAACCCTCTGAGATGTGTAGTTGTTTTTGTAGGGGTTTTACTTTAGTTGAAGTAGAATAAGTTCATAGATTTTTTTCGTTTCACTGCAGTCCTTTTTTTCAGCACTCACTGCTTTCTTCTTCAACTTTTTCCTTCTTTCATAAACTTTTTTCAAATCTTACCGTTTCTGTGCACAGGGTGTGGGGACATTAATTGTGCGTAGATTCTTAGTTCTTTTAATTTCACACAAATTGGCTCCTCTGTCTTTGTTCTTTTCAAAAAATTCTATGGAGGTTTAAACTAACTTAACTAATCCACTCTAAATATTTTTCAATCGCTCAGAGTAGGATTATTTCTTCCTTAGAACAAGAATGTATCCAGTGAACTAATGGGTAACATCATGTGCCTTGTAACATGCGTTGCTAACAAAGTCGTCAAAAAATAACTTTGGATCTCTTGCTCGTACATATTTTCAATGCTGTGGGCTCGAAACTAAAACGAAGTTGGAAAAATTTGTCATGCACCTGTGTTCTGCATGAAAATAATGCAATTTTAAACTCTTTGTGAACGGGCACGCACTTCAAAGACGTTCGGTTAATGGTTTTTCATTGGAAATTCGGTCTAGCAAGGGAATTTTCAAATCTGTCAAATAAGTTACTCTCTTTTAGAAACATCTTTGTCAATTTTTGCCAATTCACTTCGTACCTTTTACTGAGTTCGTGTTGCAGTCAGAGATTTGATTTAAGTTGTTTAGTTAACTTGTTCATTTCACCCAGCTGACATGACTGTTAGCGTATCACTTTGCAGCTGATGCTTCATAAGTCATTGGGCTTAAAAGGCTCTTTAGTCTTGGCTATCTTCAAAACCACACTAGCATCCAATGCCATTATTCCTTTGACTGCCAGGAATCACAGCAAGTCGCGACCATTCCACATGCAGCAATGCAAATGAACGCTGTCGAGGGTATCTAGACTACTCGGATTAACGTGTTGCGCATCTGTCGTTGTTTGGTGATCTTGGGAGGCCTGTTGCAGCGTGCAAGGCGTGCCTTGTGTGTTTGGACAGCCTTCAGCTATTGCTTGGCATCCCAGGTAGCTGATAGATGTAGCTTACTGTCACCGCCGTCGCTGGACGATTAACCTTCCGTTGAGTTCGACGTCTTCGACATTCCTCGACAGCGGATTCCGTGAAACGTCCAGCGGAATGATCTCACGGATTTTGGCTGGTATATGCAGAAATGCTGCTTGTTTGTACATCCCCTTGGAGAATAAACCAAATTGTTGTTTGTATGTTTGTTTCTCTGGTAATTTGATCTGTCGATATCTGATCACACTCTGTAAAGAGGATTCCAGATCGTTTCATAATTCAGTATATTACTATTACTTGAATTGAAATTCATTTGTACTGATGTTATGAGAACACGAAAACAGAGAAATCGATAGAAGAACAAGTACACATTTAAACTGTTTATTCAAAATTATTTTCTCGAATGAATTGTTGCTTTAATTTGAAAAATTTGTCATTTTCGACGACGATGGAATGCTGGTAAAAAAAATATTGTGTTCAAACAGGTATATGTTAAAATAGTCATTAGTAATTTTGGTTCGGCATTCCGGGGATACTCGAATGGTTTTTACTTTCGCTGAGCGCACGGGCATTTTCGTTTATTTATTGAAGGCTCTCCATACTCGAAGGCCTAATGCAGATACCGATGTGTGCTTTCGACTCTCTAGTTGCAGTGATTGGGATTTTCTCGTCTTATGAGTGCGTGTGAAGATTTTTTGAAAAATTTCCTGTCGTTGATATCAGCTTTTCTCAACAAATTATCAGTTTGTTTGTTGCATAATTGAACGCTATATAAAATATCTAGAATACCTATATTATGTGGTTGTAACATATAGGGCTCTTCAACGTTGTTTCACTCTTAACCATGAAACAAATTAAATTCTGAAATATCAGTTCATGATTTCTTTGTTATAATTATCTAATTCTTACGTCTCAAAAAACGCGTACGCCGATCTTTGAGCAGAAATTCATAAAGGAATCTGAACGCTTTCTTCTGACGCTGCTCACGTCCTACATTTAACTTCGCATGCTTGGCATTTCTGAAAACCTCTTAGTAGTCATAAAATTGCGTAGTTATTTAGTTTTTCAGCGGATGAGACAAAGAATGTCGGTATCATTGGAGGCACCAAACCTGAACTTGAGTAAATGTTTTTTTTTCGTGAGGTGTGTTCGTTGTACTGCTTGCTATACAAGCCACTCGAAAAACAGAATCTTTATTATAATTCATCAAAACCAATTTTTAATAATAGTTGAAATTTAGGAATATTCCTTGAAATGTATAAGAATTGAAGTGAAGCTTATACCGATCCTAATTGACTTATAAAACAACTTTATTGAAAAACGTTTCAAAACTTCGTTGAAATAGAACGTTTTGACTACAGTAGACATTACGAGCGATTGTTTGAAATGAGGCAGGAACACAAATGCTTGAACTAATACATGCAAAAACACAAATACACGACATTAATGCGTTAAACTGAGGCGACGTAGAAAGCGCTAAAAAATTGAACATTTGATGCTGCGACGAAGCTACTCTCAATGGAATTGACAGCGTGTCGTTGAGATTTGGTATCAATTTGTTAATGAAATCTCTCAAATATTGAATACCTTCGCTATAACCTTCATTTTAAAGTTGTATCGTGTATTGCAAATATTATATAGCTTGTGTTTCTGCATTTCACTGCACTAATGGGGCGTAATATTCGGTATTTTATTCGGATTCCTTCTTGATACTTTTCAGTTCAGCATAATACTTGCATAATCTGCAGAAAACTTCAGTGATTGTGGTGGTTCGACCAAAATGTTTCCTGTTGTTCATTTATCTATTATGTTGTAAATATAATTAATGTAATTAATAAATTATAAGTTGAAATTAGTATAATAATAAGTTAACGTTTCCTTGCCTGGAAATTTACATTGACTTTCAATTTCCACCTTAAAACGGGGTTCATATTCAAAAAAAGGCTTGTGCGTTTCATAATAATCTATACCGGCTGGATACAGATAGTCATTTTTAATCTTTTTTTATTGACCTACCTTTTGAAGAGGTAAAATTATTCTATCTACGGATGTCAATGCTCTTAAGGGGAATGTGCGATTTCCCGAGCGGAAAATTAGGTTTGCTTTTTTTACATCGAAATAAAATTGTTTTTTTAGGTTGCTGCGAACCATATTTTTTCGGTTAGCAGCTTTTTTCAGCACCTTTTACTCCTTTAAATCTATTTTATTCATTAACTTCTTTCAATCTTACTGTCTAATATGGGCACAGTGTCGGGCATACAACTTGCGTATAGATTCTCCGTTCCCTTAATTTCATCCTAAATGGTGCCTTTCTTCTTTCTCTAATGGGAACACCTTTGTTGTGGTCAGGAAGGCTTGTCCTATCCTCTGGTATGATTTAACACAAAGAATGCATCCTGGGAACGACTACCTATGCTACAGCAAAAAGGATTGCAGTTTCTCATTCAAAAAAATTAATCACTGTGTGATCAGTCTTCCTGAGGCATGTTCATCGTGTTTTTTAACGTCTTTTACGTAAAAAGTTGTAATTACCAGCGGGAAATTCACTCGAAGCCACCTAGTCCACTTTAACTGGAGCCATGGGCCCCTCAAATGAAATGCTGGATGTGTTTTTTTATTTGTTTCGGTTAACGTCTGTTAATCAATTAGAGGCCCTCAGGAGGATACAACTATTGTATCTGTGTGAAGTAACACTACCAAGAAGAAAATGTGAAGGCCCGAGCTGAAAGTTAGGTCGGCCTTCTTTTTGTTTAAATAAAGGGTTTTTGTTTTGTGAAGGACCATCCTTTTTCAGTTCACTGCAGTCCTGTTTTTAAACATCTCTGACTTTCTTCTTTTACATTTATCGGGTTTCATAACCATCCTTCTTAACTTATTGTTTCTATGCACACGGAAATCTGTACGGGAACACCCCTTGTGCATTGATTCCACGCTCTCTTAACTCCATACTAAACGGTACCTTCAACCTTCCTCTCTTTGAACATCTTTGTACTGGTAAGGAAGACTCGAATTAATTTATAATCAATCAAACATAATCAATTAGAATTATTTTGGTTGTTCAAATGCTGTTTTCGACCTCGAATGTTAACAAACTGCATCAGCTGTTCTACTTCCACTTTTATAATTTGATTTCACATTCTAAGCCATAACCCACTTTTGAAAGGCATTGGAATCGAATGCATTGTTTCATGTTCAATGAAGCGAGCAGTGATTTCAATCATCACCATCCACTGAAATTAGCGATCTATTGAGGCGATTGGGGTTCCCAAATGGACTTCGCTGCCAAAGCATTTTACGGCAGATTGCATACACGTCAACTCGTGAAGTATTCAACGTTGAATGTCATTTAGTGTTGTCGTTTTCACAAGTGATGCGTGGATGCATTTGGGAAATTGTTTCCAAACATTTCGCAGTGACGAAGTTGTTCCGCCTTCCTTTTTTATGTTAATTAAAACATCGAATGGAACTTGATCCTGTATTTGTTCATTCACGTTTATTTATTTATTTTTTGCGACGAAATGTGAAAATGTGATCGTCTGTGATGCTGTGTTATGCATATCAAATTTTATATCAACGAAATTGAAGAAGAAGAAAAACAAGGATAAACATTCATACAAGGTTCCATTT
>JACJUY010000174.1:24149-44999 GCA_014220935.1 Platorchestia sp. MABIK | reverse complement strand
TTTTTAATTAGCTGCAGCAGTTGCTTTTTACCCAGCGATGACAGTTGTGTTTTACCCAGCAATAACGGTTGCATTTTTATTCAGCAATAACAATTGCATTTTTACTCAGCAATGACGGTTGTATTTTATTTAGCAATAGCAGTTGCATTTTTACTCAGCAGTGTTTCTTGAGTTTTTACTAAACAGGAAGCCCGTTTTTACTCAACAACCTGAATGGATTTCAATACTCATTTCTTTTCATCACTTGGTCACCGCACATGCAGGGACCTATACAATGTGTGATGTGCTCTGAGAGATTTATTTTTAAGAACGATTATTTTGTGCAAATTTTGTACACGTTATTTTTTTCATAAAATTTTTAAATGGAGAATATGTCTTTGAGCTATAAAATAGTGATGAAGTGTGAATAGAACGATGAAATATTAATCATTCGTTGGTAACAATTTTATTACATTATTATTACATTTAGGATTCAAGCTTTGTTTTTACGACGTTTTTTAGAGTTTTGACTAACGGTGTCGAGTTCGTAATTGTATAGAATGACATGAAACAAAATATTTCTCTGAAAAATATACTTTTCACATCTCCAAGACCAATAATCGACAGATTTAAGAGATAATTGTTCAATGATAATAATAGTATAATAACAGTTGGTACAATAACAAGCACCTAGTATTGAGTAACCTCGATTGCTGATAAACAAAACTAGTAATAGTTGGTGCCGTAACAAGCACCTAGTATTGAGTAGCCTGTATTGCTGTTAGGGGTTTTCCATGCCCAGCAGCAGGCGTGTGCTGGTCGACGGCTTTAGCGTCGGACGCAGGTTTTTGTGGACTTGCTCTGAATAGAAGCCGCAGCTGCTCAATGAAATGTTATACGGGGGAGCTAAATACTATAGGGCTACTGCGGGGGTTCCGGTCCGCGCAACGGTTTTGCTTCATGTCTGAATTTGGACGTTTTGTTATTTCGCATAGAGTAACTGTGCATTGAATTTGAACCTATAGATATTTTGTATTGAGTTACAGAACCTTAGAGAGAAGGTGTATGGCTATGATACAACTTACTTCTCTGTAGATCTAAGGTATAATCGGTGTTGTTCATGCAATTATAATTTTCCTTGGATCAATGTAACTTTTGTTTGATCATTGTTCTTTGCTTTTAGTAATTTTTTATTTGGCCATTGCGCTTTGATTTATTCATGTATTTTATTTGATCATTGCGCTTTGTTTGTAATATTTTTTTTGTATTAATTGTGTATCATTTTTAGTCATTGTGATTAGCTGTTATTCAATGTCACTTGCTTCTATTCATTGTGTGTACTTAGTCATCGTGGTTAGCTGTGCGTGACAGTCATGCGTGTGTGGTCATTTTTGTTGCATTTAATCAGCATGTTATGTTATTGGTACCTTGAAATCGCAATTGTAATGGAATCAAGGTGTAAAAGCCATCCGATTTGTATGCCATCGTATCCTTATCCCTCAATTGTATGATTCGTTCTTTCTAATTTATGCCCTTGAATATCGTGTCTGTGATCATCTTGGCCTTCTCTTGCCGAGCTGAAAACTTACGAATTTTTCTTATCATTTCAAGTGTGCAACGCCGCGTGAGATTTTGTTGCCTTCATGCTTGGGTGTGCATGTATACCTTTGTGATGGTGTTCATTTTCGTTGGTTACATAATATCACAAACGAGAATTAAGAATGTATTTTTTCTAATTTAAGTTGTTCATTTTCCGTGTACGGTGAATCCGTGTACTTTTTATTTTTTCACGAAAGGATCGTGCTTTCTTATTCTGAAGATAATTGTGTGATTGAAAATACATCTTTGCATTTTAGCTAAGTGAGCAGATGAACATGAGTATTACCCATTCTTAGGCTGACTTTTTACGCTGTAAAACATTCTGTCCATACGTTTCTTAAAAGTTGAAACCGCTGTCCAATATCTAGTCAAAAACGGGCAATATCTAGCGCATCAGTCCCTTGAGCGCTCCACACTATTTTTTTGTTTTCTACGTTCAAGTCTTTTGCCTTAAGAGACCAGAAGTTCTTCGAATTGTGAAAAGGATTGCCTGATAATCGGTCCGAAACAGCTAGAGGAAGCTAATTTTCCTTTCCAAAAGGTCCCGGTGGAGTTGTGCTGCGTCAGCAATTTTTGAGCGACGTGCTTCCCGAGCTACAACCGCCTCAGAACGCTTCCTTGTTGGTTCTTTCTCAGCTCCTGCTGCTAGATGCTCTTTTTGACACGGAAACGAAAAGAAGGAAAAAGTTTAAAATACTTTATTGTGGGACTAATGTTTCATGCAGTTGAAGCATCGAAGTGAAGTTATCAAAGTTGTTTCGTATCGATAGCTCTTAATAATTATTTGAATAAATTGCCGTTAAAAGGCTTGAAGAATTTTTTACTTCCCTTAGATAAAACTTGCATTCTGAAGGTTTCTAAGAATTAGTTTCAAATTTTGTGCTCATCACGGTAATCCGAGGTGGAAACTGGGGGTTGATCTCGGATTTTTTAAAACTCTTTTCACCATCGATCCTCAACATTTAGAAAAGATTACATCTAGTCGCAGGCCTTTCCAAGGGAATATTCCGGTCGTATTCTGAACAAATATTTACACCCTCCATTTTTATGCACTCACGCCGCAAGACCTCCTCTCGGAGATAAAACTATCTGCGGATATTAGCGTTCTCAGGAGAAGATGGGAGATACTGAGCTCCGGGTTTGGTATACCTCCCTTATGGTCAAATAGAAGTTTTTGCTTGTAATGGAAAATCTTTCGGTTCACTGCAGTTCATTTTTCAACACCTATTAATGTGTTTCAACTTATTCTTGTTTCTTGAATTTCTTTCAATTGTACATAATGTTTTGATGCGGAGGGTAGGGGGTGGGATCACACCTTGTGCTTAGATTACCCATTTGTTTAATTCCATACTTAATGGTTCCATCTTCCTCCTTCTCTTGGAAACATCTGTGTTGTGGTTAGGAAGACTCGAACCCATTTATAATCTAATCTACGCTCACATGAGACGCACGTACTCTAAGGTATGTGATCATTCTACGATTATGATGACTACTATCAAGTATTTCCTTTTTGGCAAAAATGTAAGACTGAATCCTCGTGAGTGTTTGGCTTAAAAATGATACGTTCGCATAAAAATTCAGCAATAAACAAAGACCGTCTTGTGCTCCGTCCATTATGCCGAGCTGGAACAGCAGGCGACAAAGCTGTGATCTTGCGATTTATCTCAGCGGATCTGTCTAGTTTATTCGTATTTCTCTCGCAAAGTTTGAAGCCTTTTCTGACATTCGCTCTTTTTTTGGTTCCCCTTTTAGCCTTCTGCAACCACGATCTGTTACAAATATTCATTTCGCCCGACCACAGCGCCCGTCTCCTTCGTCTTCAGAATCAATTGTTCCTGTTTCTTCTCTGTGGTACTCCACAACTGGAGTGAGTTTTGTGCGTGGTCCACCTCAGTTGTCAAATTTCACTTTCATCGAACGAGTTTCTCTAAGGAAAACTGATATTTTTGGCCACATAAGCAAATTTTGGATGTATTTGTTACTGTGTATTTATTTTACGTTTTACTTGCGAAGCAATGAATGTAAATTCTCTTCTAACTGAGAGGGAATCAGTTGCTCAGCTTCAATGTTGCAGACATCGAACGTTGTGGGGGGAGAAAAATAAGATGAATATATTTTGTGTTGGAGTGTTTCAGAATTGTGGTTCGAGTGCTGCATCACTGACAGAATCTCGTAGCACTCTTGTAATTTCCTTGCCAATGTTTCAGTTTCTTCCATCTACGGGGACTATCTTGTTTGTTCATATTTATGTCTCTGTACAAATGTCTAATCAAATAATCAAAGAGTTTCCCCTGATCTTTTTCAGCTCCAAAGACTATCATCTTCATGTAATGCTTCAATTCAACATTTGTTAAAAGTATTATTGTTCATTCGGCATATTGTTCATTCGGCCTTCGGTTCATCAAATTACCTTAAAGGATAAATTGGCAAGAGTTTCCCCTGATCCTTTACGGCTCCAAAGACTATCACCTTCATGTAAAGCTTCAATTCAACATTTGTTAAAAGTATTATTGTTCAGTCGGCTTTCCTTCATAGCTCTGAGATTTTGATATTTCGTCTTTAGTTCCCGTTTTCCAGGCCGTCTTTCTCGTGGGCAAGCACCGGAGGAAATCTCTTTTCCTCGCCGCGGAGCGGAATCTGCTCAAGAGCTTTCGAAGCCACATTGATGAAATATGAGTGGTAAAAAAGTGCATCGTAAATCAGCGAAATGGATTGCAATGGCGCAGCGCCAGCAGCAGATCGGCCTCCGAGTGCCCCATTCTTCCTTAATAAATGACCGTATAATTGCTGCGAGGAGACTCCCTGTGGCATAACCAATACACTGGTCCTAATAAACGCGTTCTTCTTGTTTAATTAGTCGCAGCGAGCGAAGGAGGTTTGAGTGGCTTAAATTATTCCTATTGCATTTCTCGTTGAGTTTGTTTAATATTGCGTACTTGAATTGTTCACGACTTGAAAAATAGCTCTTTGTGTCATGTATCTTCTGGTTCTAAGCCTATTTCTTGTCTTTTTTATTTTCTTGGCCCATTTTTGGTTACATATTGGCTCGGTTTCATACGGAGATCATTGCAACCAAGTTTTATTCCCTTTGTAAATCGACTACGATACCGAACATCAGAGCCCATCTATTCGCTCATTTTTTTGACAATCTTTTGAATGACAACGTAGCAGTATTGCGACAGCTGAAAAAAAAAGTAGAATACATAACAAATTTCGAACGAACTCGTATTTTCCATGCTCCAGTGACTTCAGATCGCACTGATCCTACTTCAGCCAATCGTAAAAAAGTTCTTGACTTGCGTTCGACACTTGCTATGGCCATAGGAGGCGCTCGGATCTCTATTTCCAAGATGCAAACTTTTCCATCTTTTTCGTCCATATTGCTGGCCAGATTTGCTCGGAATGGATTCTTTTGTTGTCGGAATAAGCCCGCCAGCAGAATTCTTGGTTGAATTGTGCCCGTCGTCGCGTGATTGATTTGACACTTCTTCACTGAGTGGCGATGGAGTGGCCTTCGTTTTAGAGATGTTCGCTAGACTCAGACCCTTATTGTCGCCAATTCTCCGACTTTCCTGAAATTAGGATCCGTGTCCTGTGACCATCATTTTTTTGGGCTAGCGCGCGCTCATAAACTACATTTCGTGCTGCAATTTATCGTGCTCATTCATCTTCAGAGATATAAAGGAATACTGAGCTCATTTGGCGAGTAACATGGGTGTTAATGGAACCGATGCTCGTCATCAGATCTTGAAAACATTGTCTCTAAAGGAATGCAAAAGCTTTGATGAAGTAATCAGCTATGCTTGTTGCAGAACTCAGCTGAAAGTCTAGTTGTTGCGTCATTTGGTTCTCCTTTGTGTCCTGTGCAAGAAGGGCATGCAGTGCCGTGTGAGAAGAACATACAGTGGACCTCCCGACCTGCAGTTTCAGTTTCTTACTCCTGCCCTCTTCAATTTTTCATTTCCTTTGAACACGTTCTCTCTTGAGCTACTTTCCCCGCCGTTATTGAGATAGTTTACTTCAGTTTTGTGCCACTTGCATAATTCTTTCACCGAGTTTAATTGTGTTCATCGCCTTATTCTCAGACAAACTGTTGTTAAACTGCTATTACTAATTGAAAAGAATTGTCATGATCACCGTTGCAGTTGTTTTATTCAATCGACTTTGGTTAAGTTATTGTCTTATTTATTGTTCAATTCCACTCCTTCACGTACCATGGGCGTGAAAAAAGCAAAAATTTAATTTAAAATGCTCTCTCCATTCGGGCGTTCTTTTTGTATTCTTATCTTATTTCGAAAACAAATTTATTCTTGAAGTCAGGATTCATTGATTTAATTATACCTAGAATTATAAGTTTTAATGTTAGCTTTAACTCATGGCCCTAATTATATATTACGGAAAATATGTATACTTAGGCATGCATACCCAGCTCATCAACGACCGACCCTCAGTGAGAGAATGAATCACTAACTTCCGTCACAACGGATGGCGAGACTGGAGAATAATCCCGTTGCAGCTTGCAGTTACAGAGACCTGTTATGCACATACGTGAGACTGCACAAACATCCTGTAAAAATTGCTGCTTCTTCACGACAGCTAGACGATAAAAATGCCCGTCAACTTTTCATCTTGGACTTTAACGGAACTTCTCGTGTGGGAAGACAAACTATGAGCGTGTGTGCTTTTGCTTGCTTATGATATTGCACTAATGTACCTGACTACGTTGAACTAATTATTTCATGACATTTTGTTTTCGTTCGTTCCGTAGTAATAAATAAGTACAATTTTTCGTGTTAAGTCAATTCGAACTAGGAACTATTTTTGAGGGGTGCTTACAATGAAAGGCTGCGTACCTGACTCTCGGGCCGCTATAAAATCCCTTTCAACTGAATGTTAGTTTTGTCAGGTTGTATTCGGAAAACCTTTTGTTTCTTTTGAGTTTTCCTCGGTTTTGAAACTTTTCTTAGTATCTGTTGGGCTGCTCGCGTTCCCCGCGCGCTGCTGGTTCAGAGAGGCCGAGAAGCGCTCTATGGCGCATTCTCCGTTGCCGCGCGCCTGCCATATCATACCCGGCCGCCGATTTATGGGCCTTGCAATCTATTCATCAAGATTTAGGGCAGATAGATCCGTCACGGATAGAACTGATCACATCTTCCTTCCGAGATTCTGACGTTTATGGCGTCGTGCAAGATGAACAGATGTGTACCTACTTCTTGCCGCTCGTGTTTTGGTCACGAAACTGATGATGTGTTATACGATATTCTGCTAAGCTGTGGCTTTGCATATTTTGACGCGAGCTCGTTTGCTGTCAAACGTCTTTCTAGTTTTGAATTTATGAATTCCATTTCCACGACATGAAGTAACGTTGCATAACTTCGTTTTCGAGTTTCCTCTAATCCATGTATGTAAAAAGAGCGACCTTCGCTCGCTAAGCTCTTGGGAAAAACGCAGTTCACGTGTACAAATTCGCTCATCGAATCTCTCGGGGAAAAAGTCAATCATCGTTCTAGCCGTAATTAAAGTTCCCGTTACTTGTTTTTCCCATGCGTTTATTGTTCGCAATCGCACTCAAGAAACCCATGATTAACTGAACAGAACTGTTCCTTTAAACCATCCTGAGCCCTCGGCCGTGCGTGACGGCTTCTCTTTTTTGGGTGCGAAGTTTGCGACGTTCGTCACTCAATCAGTCGAGTCAAGTCGACTCTTTTTCAAGTCTTCCACATAATTAACGAGCTTGTTGGTGGCGCGGCTTTTGCATCCATCACACGCCTGACTGTTTGGACACTTTCACGGGTGCCCTAATGTAAATGCTGGAGAAGTTAGTATTCGAGATAGTATTTTTTAACATTTCAAATGAATTGCATATTTCACCGATACAGTTCCTATGCATGAAATCATAAAAATTTATGGTAATTTTTTGGTAAAAATTCAGAGTTTATTTGGAGAGTTTCACTTTTCAGGGGAATATTTTTATGCTTTAAATTTTCTGGAGGACTTGAGCTCCTGAAGTTTCAGTTCTTCAGAGAACTTCAGTTTTGTTTTATGACTTCAATTCTTTACTGGCATCAAGGCTTTATAAATCAGTCTGGATGATTTAAGGTTGTAAGTTAAGGTTCAAGTCTAGAGGACTTGAGCTATTGTGGTTTCAGTCTAGAAGACTTCAACGAGTATGGTTTCAGTCTGGAAGGCTTGAACGAGCATGGTTTCAGTCTAGAAAACTTGAACGGGTATGGTTTCAGTCTGGAAGACTTGAACTTTAATGTTTTAAGTTTAGAGGCCTTGAGCTCTCGTGGTTCAAGTTTAAATGACTTGAAATTGGATGGTTTCATTCGAGAGGACTTGAACTTCTATGGTTTCAGTCCTCTGTGAGGGTTAAGCTTTAACAGTGATTTATCAGCGATGTCTCTGCCGTGTACGAGCGCATCGATCATTGTTAAAATTTGCAGTAATGGTGGACCAACGTGTTCATTTAGATCCATTTATTTCATTGTGGTTGAGGGCCCGAGTGGAGAATTAGGAAGGCCTTCTTTTTGTTGAAATACATTTTTTTTGTTGTGTTGAGTACCACCTTTTTTCGGCTCACTGCTGTCCTGTTTTTCAGTACCTACTACTTTCTTCTTCAACTTTTATCTTGTTTCATGAACTCCTTTCTCAACTTACTGTTTCTATACCTCTTCTGCATAAATTCCCCATTCTCTTATCTCCATACGAAATGGTGCCTTCCTCCTTCCTCTCTCCGATACGCTTTTTTTTGTAGCGGTTAGGGAGGCCTAAACTAACTTATAATCTTAATCCTTTCATTGTGGTAGCGCTTTGTTTTGTTGTTCCTAATACTCAAGCTAGGGTGAGTAAATTTTTGCTCCAGTCGATTATTTATATTTATTTATGTCATTGTGGCAGCACTTCACTTATTGTTCTTCCCTTAACTCATGCTAGCGCGTGTACATTTCTGCTGCAGACGTCATTTCAATTTGTTGGCTCCGCAGGTCCACGCTCGACGCTTCCCACTTTAGCACGTTCAAAAGGTTGTGTTTAAAGTTTCCGCCAACCACCGGCGAAAAAGATCACCCCTTGTGCAGTTCTGTAGTGTTTCCTGAACGCCTTTCTCTGGGGTTCTTGAGACGAGTTTTTGTGCAACTTCGTGGATCGGTGTCGTCGGACACGCGCTTGCGCAAGTTCACAGCCCGTGACGCTGCGCTCATGTCTTCTTGCGCTCCTCCAATGATCGTGATGCATCTCCTCCCACTGCCTTCACGCTTCATTTTGTGTTCATGTATGCGTCTCAGTGCCGTGCCAGGCGTGGAATCTTCATTTGGCTCTCAGATTTTAACGCGCTTGCGCTTACATTTCTGCCCACTCGTTTGTAGCGTTGATTGCTCACGCAGACCCCTAAGGGGGCTTGAGATAGGCACTAGGTTTAGGTTAGTTGGGCTTGTCTATTTTGATGGGACTAGCGCCTTCAGGGAAAAAAATTTAAAGTTACCTCAGCTATAGATATGCCTTTGCGATTTCTATTATTAGTCCCTCTATTAGCTTATTTCAGTTTTCATGTCTTCTTCGGTATCTCTTTTTGCAATTTTTTCCTCCTGCTTCTTATCTTGCTGTTTCTATGCTCGTGGTGCCCTGTGTAGGAACACATCTTGTGCATAGATTGCCCTTACTAAAGTTTGTACTATATGATCCCTTTTCCCTTTTGAGATCGCCTCTGCCGCAGCTAACGACTCTTAAACTAATACAGTAGTGGCCATAATGTACAGAACGGAAACGGCCCCAGCATTGCATAGTTTGCTACCAAAACATTATGAAATGAAACATGGTTTGTGGTTTGTTGTTTTCTTTCTGCTCACTGGTTTTCAATTTGCTTCACCTAACTTTATCTCTCATGCTTCATTGCTTCTCTTATATTTTATAGCATATCGAGCAATGTGGGTTGAATTCCTAATAAGTTTTTTCTTGGCAGCAGATGAAGTTCTGTATCCGACTTCTACCTACTGTGTTTTCTGGTATTATGCATTGCAGTAGCGCGCGAAATTCTCAAGCCAATATCTAACAGCTAGAGTTGATATTCGCAGCAACCAGAGCTATTGGGGGCAATGCACTGCTCTAAATCGACCTCTAACTTTATTAATGTACCGAACTGCGGATAATCAATGGGGACACTACACCGACATTTACCAGGAACATCAAAAAATAACCGAAGAATACTTCGTAACCTCAAGATAGCAATTTTGAGCTTAGGAATAATCCTCCTCTTTTAGTGTTTTTTATTTTTCTGTCAAGCCGTTTTTCATAAGTCAAAAAATTCACGCTGCATTACGTTTTCTGTTGTCCCCTTAATTGATTGTGAGCTAAGAAAAACTCCTTCAACCTTTTCTTCGTTGTTTCCCCTCTTCACCCATGAGAAAGACGCGCCATAGCCGCTTACGCGCAGCGCATCATAGATAATTCAGTGAGTGCCCTTTACTTCGGATCGATGTCTTAGTTTGCTCCTTTGTCGTTGCTGGCTGCATGGAAACGAAAGGTCGGTCGCCTCGTGTACACGAAACTTGACGCTTCTAGATTTTCATTCGAGACTTTTACGTTTGTGAGGCGAAGAAGCATGCGAATTCAGACTGCTCTTAGCTCATGACCGAACGACTTGAAGCGAGCAATTTCATTAGATGTCTTCCCTTGGTCCCCAAGATCAAAAATTTTGAAGGTCGAGTAACACTTCTTGGCACGTCATGGGACAAGTGACCTTCCATGAAACTTTTGTTGCAGGCCCTGGCAGCTTTCGGTTGTCCACTTCTGATGTGTCATGTTGACTTGTTTTTTCTCCAGTGCATCTTTGCTTTTCGTAGGAAATCTGAGTTCTAGGTCATACCTCAATAATTGCTGCGGCACAGCATTGCTGAACGGCGTGCATTCGCCACTCCTCAGGGTACTTACAGCACGTTCTTGTGTTCTCTACACATGTCTCCTTTTTTCAGGGCACTGTTTACTCGGTGGACGGTTGGGAAAACGAATAAATCATTGGTCCCTTTGAGATCAATGAAGTAAATTACTCTTGAGTTGGTTGTCCTGTAGTGACTTACGTTGTATGCGTAATTTATTCAGAGAGACAACATTGCGTTAGATCTCGTAAATTGATTTAGCCTTTTCTATTGACCAGTGCACGGCAGCATCGTATGAGGATAAAGAAATGGAACATTTGAAACACAAGATTTTCTGGACAATGTCTTTAGTTTTGTTCATATTTCATAAATGTTGCTTGCTGTATTTCGTTTTCCCAAATATATTCGTATGTATATACACAACGTTAATTTTTTTTTGTTATTTTCCGAGGAAAGAGATGATTAATCGATTATTTTCTGGAGACTGTCGTGAACTACAATAGTATTTTATCTTTCTTAAGTAAACCTGGAAGTCATTGGTTCTATACGACTGACATGCACTAGATAGTGTCAACTACCTTGCTTGTTGAAGTTACATTGGCAGGTAGAGCGGGGGAGCGGTCGTAAGCTAACAAAATTTGTGTGCAAACCAACGCTGCAAACGTGCATTCATTTTCAATCGTTTCTCCGAACGAAATAAGATGAAAAGGTGGCGAAACGTTCTGCGAGATCATAGCTTCACGACTTGGTCATATTATACTTCAGATTTTCTTCAATCACCTCCATTGTTTTCAGTTTTAGCGACTTGGAAATTGAATGCAATTAGTTATTCATTATATTTAGTTCACGGCGACGGTAAGTGTTTATAAGTTGCAAATTAGTCTAATTGATTAACTAAAATTGTATAAATAATTGATTTCCTACTTCATTTCTATTTCTACTGTTTTACTTATTATTAGGCATGCCAATGTCGAGTGGAATCAAATTGTTTTTCGGGAGTCAACCACTTTGTCAGCTTCAACATCGGGCAGCAATGACTAATCTAAATACGACTCTAAATACGACTCTAAAAACGATGCCTTTGCATCTCTCCTAATCACAATATTTTCTCGACCACCTAATAAGAACTCAAATTTTTCCTACAATTCATAAGCCGGTTGATAACAGGAGTTGGTGAATCATGATGGGATGGGCGTCGAGTGCAAAAGAATAACACGTTTCTTCTTTTCCAGGTCCCGCGGCACCCCACGCGCGTGTCTCGGGGGCGAGGAAGAAGGCAAATCCTGCTGCGGGATGCTAGTGACCCAGGCTGTCTCCATACGGTCAGTTGCGTTGTGTTGCTAGCTTTAATTCCGTATTAATCTGTTGCAGTTTCTTGCCATGTAGGCGCATTAGATTCACGTATTCTGTTACTCCGAGTGATAGGTGTCACTTCTGAGAGTGGCACTATCTTGTTTAATTTTATGTTTCGTTACAAAATAAAGCGTACTCAGTCACATTCAGACAAACAAATGATGCTAATTGAACATTATTTTCTGCCTTCAAAAATATATTTACGGTGCTTAAGAATGAAGAATTTAAGGCACCATTGCATTCGTTGTTCCAGCTTGAAACCACTTTCGTTCTACAGCAAGCATGTTAACTGAAAAATAGCTTTGATAATTTATTTAGGAATTAAGTGATGTATTAAACTTTCATATTGTTGACATGAATAGAAGAATTAAAAATCTGTTGCACTGTCATTATTATTTTATAAAGCTTTTGAACTGAAGGATTCAAAACCAATTTGTGTGATGAATTCTTTTATTGTGAGACGAGACGTTTTATTACTTTGATATTGCTTAAAAGTTTGCTTTTCTTTTTCTTGATTTTACTGTGTGAATTTGATGTTAATGCGAGTTAAGTTAGAGATTCGATACTCTATTAATGCTCTTCACTTAATAATAAATTTCGCGGAATGTGAATTTTGAAAAGACTCGTATAGCTTGATTTTCGTTTATAGAAGTAGAAAGTTTATGATGATGCATTGTTGTGTTCCATAATTTATTTCTTTTAAGAGGTATTTAGCCATGCCCAATTTTTACAGAAAAAGACAAAATACTTTTTAAAAGTTTGCCAGATGAATTACCTTTCCGTGAAGGAAAGCGATGAACTTCAACTACCCCTCAGGGGGATACAACTATTGTATCTATCGAAATTAGCGCTTCCAGGGGGAAAATGTGAGGGCCTGAGCTGAGAGTTAGGTAGGCCTTCTTTTTGTTGAAATAAAATCTTTTTGTTATGTTAAGGACCACCTTTATTCGGTTCGCTGCTGTCCTGTTTTTCACATCCTACTACTTTCTTCAACTTTTATCTTATTTCATGAACTTCTTTCTCAACTTACTGTTTCTATGCCCTTTCTGCATGGATTCCGCGTTTCCTCAACTCCATACTAAATGGTGCCTTCCTTTTTCCTCTCTTTGGATCGCCTTTGTGGCGGATAGGGAGGCTTAAAATAACTAATAATTTAATCTGAACTTCAACTACCTAATCTGTTATGTTGATTTTATTCGTTAAAATTTTCATATTATTGTATGACAGAGAACGTTGTCATTCGCGCAGTGCGCTCGGTGTATTTAATTGAAAAGAAAATTGTTTTTTCAGTGCGTCACACTTATTTTGATGTGTTTTAGGCACCCGCTAAAATGTTCTTATGCTTTTATTGTGCGTCTAACTCATGTTTATGCTCTTAACTCGCTAAACTCTAGTTCAAATGCTTTTGTAGCTCGCTAAACTCATGTTCATGTTTTTTCGCCCGAGAAACTCGTATCGATGTGTTTTTTAGTGAGCTAAACTCGTATTCATGGTTTTTTCTGCCCGCTAAACTCGTCTTCAAATGCTTTTGTAGCGCCTCCAAATCGGGTTGCCACGGTTTGCTGCTTCATGAACTCACGTTTTTCTACTGCGCGTCTCACTGACATTGACATGCCTCGTTCCAGATGGTTCATCATCATGATCGCGTTCGTGGGGCTGTGTTGCACCGTCGTCGGGACTGTCCTGGGTGCTATCAAAACTCATAATTCTGAATACGTCACCATCACCCTCCTCATGATTGGTGAGTATTGGTATCGGTGCAACCCTTGTGTATCATCGTGACTTGATACGGGTGAGTATTGGTATCGTTGCAACCCTTGTGTATCATTGTAACTTGAAACTAGTGAGTGTTTAGTATCGTTTGGAGCCTTGTGAAACATCGTACCTTAATGCTGGTGAGTATTTGTATCGTTGCAACCCTTGTGTATCATCGTGACTTGATACTAGTGAGTAAGTATCGTTGAGAGCCTTGAGTATCAATGTAACTTAATACGNTCATTTAGTGTCATTTATTTATTGATGCGCAAGCGTCGTATTAATGCATAAATTTTACACTATGATGACAAATTCAATGGCAGTCATTCCTCATTGATTGTAACACGAATTATTCTGTGGTACGAATGATTGATTTATCATCTTAACCCCACAAGATACAGTTTAAATATGAGTGGCGTGGTAACTGCATTTTGAAATACTGAAAATATTACATAAGTTGAAGGAAAATTTTTTTTCTTGAACAAAAATAGTTCGAAATTACACGGCTGGTAGGCTGCTACCTGCAGCACTTGATCTAATTCGAAATGTGTTACTCTCGTTTCCTCGTTGAAATATTTATATTTCAAGTAATTGTATACATGGAAACGCCATCTGTTTCTTCCGTTAAATTGTGCGGCAATGTAAGAAAAAGCTTTTAACATTCAGGGACAAAGATTAAGTTCATGCAGTTCGATTCGTGCCATTTGTTCGGTCATTTTTCTCCACGAGTACACCCCAGTTTCATAGAACTGCAATCCTTCTTACGCTTGAGGTCTTCTTTTGTCGTGTTAAATTATGCTCGATTGCATTTGGAATTGTAAATTAAAAAGACTCTCTCTTTTCTGCCTTAAAATTACGATCAAAATGTTGTGTGCTGATCTCGGATGAGGCTTTGGACTTGTTAGCTTTGCTGTGCGTAACCCATTAATATAGTTCAGTAGGTTTGCAGTTTTCCTTTTACATTTACGCAATCATTTTCAGCGTAATTCGAGCTACAACATTTAAACTTAAAATTATACGTGTACCCAATCCTCATTTATTAGCTCCTGATCTACGTTGTATTGATTCTGGGGTTTCATGTCCAGTTGACAAAGTATCTGATCGTATTTCTCTTGAGCCCAAACTCTCTAACGACTTGCGTGGAGTTCTACGCTTCCTTCTAAGCTGGTCTATTATCTCATCTAGCCGCTTCCTGCAGCGAAATCGCTTATTTCTTGCGGTATGGACTCCTGCATCACGAGTGGACTTTTTCCTGCAAGGAAATAAATCCCCTCTGGGGAAACTCTCGGCCATCCATCAGTTCCTAGTCGGACTTGGACGCTATCAATGGCCCTCGCCATCGTTCCCTGTTCTGATAACGAGCTTCAACTTCTTGCTTCGACTTTGCAAAAGCTGAATTGAACTCCATGGCAATGGAGGTAGAAAAGCTCATTGTTTGAACCACTTCGGATGATTTACTCTCGTAGACTCTCTACTCCGCCTGGTTTTTCTGTCTTATCTTCTATTGAGAGAAAATGTCTTGTAAATCGACTTCGAAAGACTAGATGAATTAGAATTTAAGACTGAATGCAGTTATGAGAATAAATTGCTCAATTTCAGCATATTTTTATCATTTTAAGAAATTAAAGTCATATTTCTTAGCTCGTCAATCAAAGGATTTACCACAAAAGTTGAAATTGGACTGATGTTGCATTCTATACGTGCTCCATAAATGTCTGTGATGTATTTTTTTCACTACATTCGCAGAGTCCAGCCCATATTATTTCTAAACTTTCACAAGTCGTTTTCTGGATTCATTTACTTTAATGTCCTATAGATCTGACAGGGACGACCTTATAAAACTCGCTCGACGATCATTTTCATTTCGGCCAGTATCCGAAGCATCACGAGGGAGCCTATTTATGGAGCCGCTTTATCGTTTGTCACTCCCGACCTTCACTGCCGTCATCCTCCAGTGAAAAATATGGTTTGAAGTCGCCTGACGTTCTCAGGGCTACGGGAACAGGTTGCTGGTCTTAGCTCTCGTGTTCTTATAACCACCTCGGCCTTGGTGGTTAACGGAGCTTGCTTACTGGAGCATTCTTGTAATGAGCCTAGCGCGCGGTCTGGTGCTTTGGTTGTGTTTCGTTGGTCAGGCTTCGGTCAAGAGTTTGACGTCGTACACTTCTTGAGCAATGAATGAAGTGTAGCCTGTCGTGCAGTTTGCTATCGAGTTCGATCTCGCAAAGCGTTTGCTCGCCTCATCAGAGCAATGGCTCGTGAAAAATTGTTCTGCACCTTCGATAGTTCTTGGTAATCATTTTATTACTATTTTTTACTTATCTTTAGTAATCGCATCAGTCTAGAATCCTTAAATTTAAATTGCTCGAAGAATCAGGTTATGTAGCACTTTGAATTTTTATTTCTTACTATTTTTTCAAAAATTTTCTTCAATAAAATCATGAGTAAAAGTCATGTGGTTTTGGGCTTCACTTTTGGAGGTATAAATCATGCAAAATATTCTTTCATCAATCAAGCTTAAAAAGTCATTAATGGGGATTTTATAAAGATTAGATTTTATTAAAACATGCGTAAGCAGGTCGTGATTTTTGTTTGCAATTTAAAATGAATATCCGAACACAATAAACAAGTTGTTTACCAATGACGAATAAAGTGCACATTTTTTAGTAGATGTTGTCATCAACGACACTTTCGGTCATTGACTGGTCAGTTATTCCGTAATCAGTCGATACCAAAGTACATAACATGTGAATTTGAATATAAACTTATTAGTATTTTTCCTATCTCGACACATGTTGCACATATTGTTTTTATGTGTATGTGCATGTGAGGCGCGTAATTCATTTTGTTGGAACGTAAACTAATTAGCGCTCCCAGGGGGACAATGTGAGGGCCCGAGCTAAAGGTTAGGTAGGCTTTCTTTTTGTTAAAATCACAGGTTTTTGTTTTGTTACGGACCTTTTTTTTTCGGTTCACTGCTGTCCTGTTTTTTCAACACCTACTACTTTCTTCTTCAACTTTGATCTTGTTTCATGAACTTCTTTCTCATCTTACTGTTTCTATCCCCTTTCTGCATAAATTCCACGTTCCCTTAACTCCATACTAAATGGAGCCTTCTTCCTTCCTCTCTTTGGATCTCATTTGTTGAAGATAGGGAGGCTTAAACTAACTAATAATCTAATCTGGAACGTAAACTTGAATTAATTCAACACTTTTTCTGTGAGTTCCTTGAAATCCTGCTGCATGCTCTAAAAATCCAGCATGTTCTGACTACTGTGCATTAGAATGTACCATCCTTACGCGATCTTGGGTTCCATTATTGTTTTAAAAAGTTTTTTAAAAAGCTGGGTCTTATTGCTAGTGCCTCTCTGAGTTTCCCTTCCATTTGAGTTGCGAGTTTTTCGGATTTTCCATACATCGCCATGTTTTCGTCGCTGGCGCTGTAATTCAGAGAAAGTGCTTTTCCAAGAGCTCTGTGTTTTCCCGTCGCCTGAAGTGTTTGTCCGCTGCTCCAGTCCCAGGAATAGAAACCATGCATCATCCGACCTGGAATCAATATGGATGCGATGATGGCTTCCGCGGACGTTGCAAGCCTCGTTATCGCCCCCGATGCCGCCATGGATAGTCCACATGACGTGGCTTTGCTTTCTAGGGGAAGCAAAGTCGTGTTTTTACCTTACGTTTGCGAGAAATTTCTTTTATCAATGCACGATTCTCACAGTACATCTTTCGCAAATATACTTTTCACATCTCTTGTGAGCTGTTTCAGCGACTTTTAAATGATCAATCCCGATTTTTTTCTCTCTGAAATGTCTTTTCACGAGCTTCGCGTTTCTTTAATCTGCGAGATTTCTCATGATGGATAGATTGGGCCGTTTTTGATGTTCGTTATTGTCAACGTTCCAGGATGTTTACATGTCCTGATTTCCTGCATAGAATCTGTAATAAAAAAGCTATTTTATAAAACATCGGTTTCGTAAATAGGTTTGGGTTTGTTATCTTAACTCTTTCTTAGTTGTCAGCGTTTTTTAATCTACGAGAACATTGCAAACTGTTTTTACAAAGGGTTGTTTTGGTAACTAAGTAACTATGTACTCGTATTTCGAGACCCGAATTCAACTGTAATATCTTGAAGTTGATGGAAACTCTTGTAAATAATCTGAAGTCTGTTTTAGTTTTAAATGATGAACATATTCTCGTTTATCTTCCTGTTTTTTCGTTGGAGGTTCATTCATACGCGCGAAATACTCCATCATGATTTAGTACTCGGTATTTCAGTGTGATCGTATGTAAAAAGTTTTCACTTTTTAGAATGGACGTTGTGCCAAGCAGGTATAATAATTGTGCGAACTATTTCACGATGCCGATTTGTTAAACAACATCCCTCAGTGTAGAGTGATACACAGGAAACAAGAATATTGTGCCTCGCGTCGCGTGCGTAACTTTATTACGTGGAGAAAAAGTGCAGAAAATATTCGCGCAGGGGCGGGAAAATGTGACGCGGTAGAACATAAATTGGGGAACTTGCTGACCATCCACAGCATCACGCTTCCCTAATTAGGTCGCTGGGGAACATCTCTCGAAGCTTCGTAGACTCGTATATTTTAATTCTGTCTTTCCCTATTTATGGGGCGACTTAAAGGGACTCGAGCGGACCCTCGCGCAGCACTAAATTTTAAAATGCTGTCCCCTAGATGAGCTGTGAATGTGGCTCTATAACTTGCTCTTTGCACTTCCATACGATGTGATCGACCTTTCGAAATTTGGTGCAACCTCTTGAAATGGATTTTCATTCTCTTGCAGTGCATTGAAGTAGTTTTCATATTTTGGTGCAACTTATTGCTACGATATTTTACGACTAATTGCTGCAATATTTTGATGCAACTTATTGCTGTACTGGTGCAACACTGCATATTTTTTTGGTGATATAGTATTTTAAAAAGCTTTTGCTCCTAGCGAAAATTTTTGTGTTTCTGTACACGTTTTAAAGGAGTTTCGGTTCCCTCAAGAAACATGTTGAGACGCACTTTATTTCATCGACTCCCATCGCTGTTCCAACGATCGGTCATCGATCAGCTGCTTGCCTGACTTCTTGGTCTCGCGGTCTTGCGACACTCGGGCGGGAATGATTTCATTATTTCTCTTCGTAAAAAGATGGTTGCCTGGCGGGGAAATTTATTTCGCAGACGGGCGATTTTACATCGGCAATCAGGATTCTCACTGTCGAGGTGCACGAGTTGGAATTGCCTTTTATTCGTTGCAGGATCTAGAGATTCTGGATTTACATTAACTTGAAAATTAATTTAATAGCTTCAAAGAGTTGAGTTTGAATTTTAAATGTTCATGAAGATTTGATTTTAAAGTTTCTCGGTCAAGTGTGAAGTGTCGTTTTCCGTAATGCTGCGCATGTGCACTATTTATGCAACTTACAGAGCAGCGATATTACAGTTCTAGTAGGGTTGGTGGAAGACGTAGGTTTACTATCGTACAACTATACCAAAATTATATTAATTTTCTGTAAATTTTCACTCATGTTCAGGGTTTTTCAATTACTGGAATAATAGTTTCGAAAATTTTATCTCACGTTCACTTTCATGCAGTCGTCATATCATGGTACAAATATTAATGTTCATATTTTCTGAGCTCGTTTAGCACTTCAAAAATTGTTTTTCGACTTTTTGCACACATGATTTTTTTTTTAGAGTTTCGGTGGGACCCAAATTTTCATTTCCCATTTTTGCCTTGCAACTTACCGAAATTCTTTCCCATGTACCACGTGTGTTCTTCCGTTCCCAAAGGACTTTTCGGTCGCCTTCGTTCTCTGCTCTCCCCTCTTTTATTTTATCGATCATGGCGCCATGGCCGCTCTCCCGCTTCCTCTTGGCCAAGTTATCTGTCGCTGGATAATCGCCGACGACATTTTTCTTAGCGGCGGGAATTGTGGCGGATTTTGGTGTCCTTTCTTGGGGGGGACTCGCTGGCCTCCCCTTCTTGCGGACTTGCTGGGTTCCCCTTATTGGGGGGGACTTGCTGGCCTCCCCTTCTTGGGGACTCGCTGGTCTTCACTTCTTGGGGACTCGCTGGCCTCCCCTTCTTGGGGGCCTTCCCCTTTAGGGAGGCTTGAACTCAAATCTAATCTGACTATTTCTAGAAAACCCATTCTGCAAGAAATGCTCATTTCAGCTCATTTCTTCTCGTTTAAAGTGCTGTTTAATTTCTCGTTTAGTTATAATTGAAGACTTCGTTTATAAAAATAGTTTGTTACTAGTACTGATTGTTGTTTTTTTTTAAACATGAGCCGGTATTTCTGTAAGGATTTCCTACCATCTTTTAATCATAAACTGAGCCCAGAAACATTTTTAAATTGCCAAACGTTTTTGGGTACTTCCCGCACACTTATTTGACCAAAGCAAGTCCCGCCTGTAACGTTCACGTGGGGAAATAAAATAATAATATTTTATGCAATCCCTTAGTAGTTGATAATGCGTAAAACGAGTGAAAGTGCATGGCGGTGGACTAAGTTTTTCAATTTGATTTAAAAAGCATATGCTTTTTTGTTGGAGTCACTGCTTCCAATCTGAATTTCAGGGACCAAGCTTTTGCTGTGCAGAAAATCTCGCGTTCGCTGATATATTTCAGTTGTGTGTGTGAACTTTCCATCGATAAATTTAACGCAAAAGAGGCATAACTTATTTTGTTCTTCATGAACGAAAGTATACCAATTCTAGAGTACTATACACATGATCTTTTGTTCAGGTACATTTTCTGGAATTTTCTTCAATTTCAATAAAAATAGGAGAGCAAAAATCACTGATAAAAATTTCATTATACTGAGAACGTTTCGGGCTAATACCCATCATCAGCTCATTAAAAGAATCTGACATATGTCACTGGAATAGAAATGAACATAGATGTACAAAAACAGACAAACACGAAAACAAAAGTAAAACAAAATAAAAAAGTAATAAAGAGTTTAAAGAGTTTAAAATGGTTTTAGGTCTTCATTTATTGAACATCAAATTGGGAAGTTTTTAGCAAACAAATTTCAAAATGCTAATGTTGAACCAAATTTGACCATTCAAGAACCAAACTCTCAACCAATTTATCTGTGTTTGCCATATTTTGGACCGTATTCTGAAAAACTCAAAACTGAATTACTTGCCCTCCTTTCTAGACATTTTACAGGTATAAAATTTCATATTAAATAAAGAAACAAATTTACAATTGGTTCTTTTTTCAATTATAAAGACAAACTTCCTCCTACCATGCAGGCCTCACTAGTGTATTCATA
>JACJUY010000173.1:297247-322879 GCA_014220935.1 Platorchestia sp. MABIK | reverse complement strand
GAACCTAGTCTAAATTTAGTTATTTAACTTTAAACCGCAGTTTTTATTAGTAGACAGGATAAACATTAGTTTTTCTAAAAGTTTTCAAAGACTTCTATTTTTTTCTAAGATTTTTCAGTTTTCTAAGATAAAGATTAAAAAAAACCTTTCGATTTGTTTTTTCATTTAAAATACCAATATCGTTATCGCTAGTATCGGAATTTTGGATTTATCGGTTATTGATAATCGGCGATAAATTTTTCGCCAATTATCGATTATCGCCGATAAAGTTTTCATTATCGATTTATCGGTTATCGCGATGTTTTTTCGTTATCGTGCCCACCACTGAGCCTCCCTGACCTCAAAAAAGGTGTTCCAAAAAGAGGTAGGATGAAGGTACCATTTTTAGGATAGCATAAAGGGATCGCGGAACACAAGGTGTACTCACGCACAAGATCCCCTGCACATAGAAACAAAGGACGGCTATGAAACAAGGTTTGAAAAAAGAGGTGGTGGAAAACAAGACAGTGATGAACCAAAAAGAGATAGTTTTTAACAAAACATTACATTTTATCCAACAAAAAGAAGGCCTAACTCGCAGCTCGATCAGAACCACAACATCCCCAACGGTTACCCATTGACCGTACGCCTCTTGACCGAGGTCAACATTTCAGTGCGCCTCCATAAAAACTACGTTCAAGCCCACGTATGAAACTGTGATCATTGCTCCAACTCACAACGGTATTAAGAAATACTCGTGCTCACCGCAGCGTAAGCATTACTCAGAAATGGGAAGGTGAAATAAGAATTACCACGAGCTGAAAAATTTCACACGCCACCGCGGCTTATCGAAGAACGCAAATTTAAATTTTGCTTGCGATGCGACCCACCGGTGGGTCGTGCTTAGATTTTTCCTGCTGCGAAACGCATCTATGGGTCGTTTGAAGGATTCTAGCAATTTTTTTTAAATGAATGGTAGTTGATGGAACCAGTAAATGTTTCGTATTTTTAAATTTTCTAATCACTTCTGACCTTAAACTTGAGTTGAATATCGGACTTCATTTTAACCAATCGTAGTCAATGTGTTAATGTGACCGACGTATAAATTTTTATACCCTAATGAATTTTCCCAACAAATTCTCGGTCAGCGATAGTTCCTTTGTTTTTCTGACGTCAAGAAGCGGTAGTTTTAATGCCTTCTGTGAGCAAAAATTCCGACAGTAGAGTTACTTCAGGGACAACTGATGAGGATACGCTCACAAACTCTCTGGAGAGAATAGTTAACAAAGAACTAAGGCAATCCAATGAAGAGTTGATTTCCAGATGAATGATGTGCATAGTACATTAGAGTAGTACCATGCTAAATCCAGACACAGAGTGACACCAAGAACATAAATGTAAATGCATTTGCGATGTTACACACAAACGTCACCTATTCAAGAGGCGCTTCAAGTTCCCATAAGCTGAGAAGCAATTTCTTCTATTAAATAAGTTAGTCTTCAATTCCTTCTCAGTAAATCCCTTACGATGCAACGATGATCGTTCAGTTCTCACGAGACACCCAAGCACAATTCCGTTCAACGCACAGCCCACCTCTAGTGGTGAGTTATGAACAAAAAGCTTTAAGGATAAAATAAAACTTCAATAAGTGGAAACACTGAGACCAAATTTATTTATGCATATTGGAACATTTAGTACAAGTATAGCCTGTGTAAATAATGATAATATTAATAATCATTAAAAGCGTTGAAGACCAGCGGAAAGTCTCCCAAAAATCAGAGGAGATATGCAGGAGGAAGCAGAGGCGAGGGAGGGCACGACACACCTACGCACGCACACCCTCGCTGCAGCTCCGATAGAATGGTTCGCATCCTAAGCGTGGTCTCAAAGACCACACACCAACCAAGGCTTGTCATATCCGTCTCGCTTTTCTCATCCAGTCTCGTGGTTAATGTATTCTTTAGGGAGATGAATTTCCACATGATTTTCTGTCTTGACATTCAGTGGGTTTTCCTGAATTGATCCTATGTAAGAACGAGCCAATTAGGAAAAGCGCTTGATCACATCCAGGTAGCCCAACAAGATCTTGATCACACAGAAGCGTTATGCGCGATGCTAAGATTTGGAGGTCGATTTTTGACATACTCTGCATAGCATTATTCCTTTGAACACAAGCGGCCGGAATCGACGCCGCCAGCGCTCAAAGGACTAAACATGCCGGTCTGATGCACTAGCGTAGCATTCGACAAGAGGATCTGAAAGGCCTTGGTATGGTAATGGGTCTTTGGTATCCCTAACCTAAGGAAGGCAGGAGCCGCTCGTGGCACAGCAGTAGCACACACAAAAAAGACTTACGTGTAGTACTACAACTCTCATCATAATCCCTCTCAAAATAACAACTATCATATTACTGTTCCACGTGATAGAATCAGTAATACTATGCTAAAATTCCTTACCTCACCAGTGAAGCTCTACTTCATGACTCTTTGAGAGCATATTAATTAATGATAGTAAACATAATTATTACTATTATTTCCTAGCGATAGGTCGGTAGAGTTAAAGAGAATAGAAGCGTGTATCCATTTGGTACTTTACTGAACAATGAGAGAGGGTCATGAAGTGGAGCTCGAGTGGCGCAGGTGTAAGACCATAAGAAAACACAGGTTGTTACAGGCGGTCAAGACTATCTCCGTGCTAGTCTACATGACGCGAGGCAGTCTCGAGGTGGTGGGAGCGTTGTGTCATCACCAACACGCGCTTCACGCACGAGGCTGCCTGCTTTTACTACCTATCCTAAAGTCTACCCTAAAAATACAAGAAAAATGACGCTCAACCTTACGAGATGTTATGAAATTTGCAGGAGTTTGCGAAAATGACGGGCCAATTATGCGAGGATCTAAAGTTAGGTCACTTAAGACACGACAGTTTCATCCCTGGAAATGAAAGGAATTGGAACCGATGTAGAGTTCGCGTTGGGAAACGACTCACAGCTTCCGAACACGAAAAAGAGGACTGTGCGCCAAAGGAAAACACTCACTGTAGGTTACCGGTTTTGTAACAGTCACACAGTATTCCGCTTCCGAACAATGCCGTTGCAGCGTAAAAGGCTGCGAAGAGGCTCCTAGCAAAAAGCAAGTTTTACGGTAACACAGATTCAGAACATCATTTTTTTTAATGAAAACGGTAGCCAATGCAGACTCACGCTTAGCGATATTCATTCCTATGTTTGCCATCGATCTCGCCCTACCAAGTGGCAATCATTATTGTTTCCATACGGATCACACGAGTGTAACCTAGAGCATCTTCGAAACAAGGATGACCAATACAGACTTCTTTTTAAGTACAGCAAAGAGCAGGAAGAAGAGAGAGAGGGTCCCCTCAGCGCAAGTACTAAGGCTAATACGATTTACGATGGCAGGACTTAAGGTCACCGGCGAGTGTGCGATACATAGTAGCATATTGGTACAAGTTTCACCTCTCAAATATATAGATGTATCTATAATTATATAAATATTTATAGCAATATATATATCTATCATATATAATTCAAAAGAGACTCCAAAATAACCTAACCTTTAAACTTACAACTGATTTATTAATTCTATTGTAGTGCATAGTAAAGGGTGGATAGCGCTCCTCATCTTTCGATTGCCGGTCACAGCACTGCCTTGTGGACGGGCGGAGGTCACCAGCCTGATACTGCAGTCACTAGTTACACTGTGGCTAGACACGACCGGTGCCTGTACGGTACGCCAAGCATTTGATCTGTTGCTGAAAAGCTCAATGGAGCTACGCTGGTGTCGGTTCACAGTCCGCACAGAGTATGCTTCTAATGGCCAACGCTTGCGATAACAGCCGTTTTGGTCCAAAATGGCAAGCCAACCTTGTTAAGAACCCGATGCCACTTTTATGATGATGTCTTTTACCCTTGTATGCAGGAGACATATCTTCAATGAAGAGACGTAACAATTCATGGCAACACAGATACGCAACAGGTCGAATATCAACGGTAACTGAGTTGATAGCCGGTTACCTTTACAAGTTGAGTTTAATTAGATCCCACGGCCGATGTTACACTGGGCTGCGAACTTGGAACAAGAGCGCCGATCTCGATCGCAAAGTCTCTGTAATTTTGACTGGTGGACAACAGCAAGTGTTGACAATTCAGCCCCAATTACTCCTACTCGAAGAGGTGCAGAATTTTTATGTAGACCTGCAGTAGTCTGTGCGGACGTACGGGAGGAGCTTGCATCCGACCCCAAGACCATCGCGTCTAGTCAGCACCACATGGTCGGTCACACGGCTACCGCCACATCTTAAAACCATTACCCGTCCAAGCCATGTACCATAAGCACTTGAACTAAGCCAGTATTTGAATCAATACTTCCATTAATAACATATGGTCAATTAAAATTAAATGCCAGCTAGGTTTTGGCGATGAGCAAGAGCAAATAATTCAGTTGTTTATTGTTCAAGAGAACAATCTATACCGAAAATCGGTGCAGAAAACATCCATTTGTATGGGGCATTAGATGCGCACAATACCTTACCGTAACCATCATGATTTTAAGACTACGAGCAATTTCTCACTATGTTACTTAAGTCTTTACAGTATTTCTTAAAAGGGAAAAACGCATAAAGAAAAACACATGCACAATAGTTCCAATAATTTTAGTCTTGAAATATCTAACAATAAATACCGAAAAATTAAATCCGAAGGACAACGCCATCAATAATAATCAATAAGTATTATAATTAGAATAATAAATAAGAGATAAAAATGAATCACCCATTTGCACGTCTAGACAGAAGACGGGAAGAAAGCAACGACGGTACTCTGTGTACTCAGATCAGATCATGGCAAGTTCCCAAAAAGTTCACATCATTATTGCTTTGTAATCGGAAAACACGAGGGAAACAAAGACACGGGAAAGGCGTACACCAAACACACACTCGTACACATCATTTGATGCTGATGATTTCACGTCGTTTGATCCGTATTACCGATTCGAAAATGCATTAAAGCTCACCAACGAGGGTGAACCTTGAGTTCGTTTTCTTCCATGGGGAAAGAGGCTGCGCTACAAATTCTTGGATGGAAGGAGACAGTCAAGTGCAAGACACAACACCACCATAACCCTCACACGAGAAGGTAGAACAGGAAGAAAGAGGAAGACCTCAAAACTGGAAATGCCTATGTGTTCACAATGTGGAAGTGCTAAAGTCTGCTAGAGCAGGCAATTGTCTTTTTACGATACACGCGTTCATAATCTAGGTGGTCGTCGTCGTAACAATGTAGGTAGAGCTATGCCGGGCAAAGCATGTTGGCACCAAGCACGTAACTAAGTTCCCGATACCATCGTCCCTTTCTCTTTGTAGCAGATATAAACCCCTCGTTGCAGACTTGCAGTACACCTCGACTATAAAACTGCCCCTCGAAGGGTAGGTACTACCGATGAAGAGTATTACAATATTACACCGTGCATGCAGTCTATCCGTAACAGAAGCTAGCCTTCCAAATTTAAGGTCATAAGGAGAATCGTAACTGCACGTTTTCACAGCGTTTGTGATTCAAGAAAATATAAAAATTATTACTCTTGCAATAAAAAACTATCTGTACAGAGGAAATTAAAATTAATTTCTTCAACTTTTTTTTTGATCTTTCAGAGCTGTTGGAAAGTTCAACACAAAATTTGTTTCGTAACTATTTGTGAAACGAGAATATTGTAACACAAGGGAGACTTCTCCCTGTTAGTTGAGATACCGAGATAAGTAATTTTTACCAAGAAATAAAACCGATATTGATCGTGAGGTTCACCACAGCCAGCATACTAATCTGACAATGATACATTCATCAAGTTTCAGTAAAAAATTACGCCAGAAAAGTTCTTTAATGTCCATATCAGAGGAATCACAACTGGACTCCCGAATATTAAACTTCTAAGATTCATTTTTAGTATATTACATAAAAATCACACGTGGTCAGCACTAGAAAAGATGAGGTATCAAGTGAGGCAATCCATCGTCACTAGTAAGTACTGAGGTACAAGACACTTCTTTTATCAGCATTGATAGACAAGAGATTGTGCACAGAACTCATTGAGTCTCACCATTAAAACGTCTCTAATCAGATAAAAGTGGCACAAATTCGTACCGATGCAAGAGAACTTCAATGTTCATGAAAAATTCTAACTGCTACTCTTAAATTCGAAATGCTGCATCGGAATTACAAGCCGTGATAATTCTAAAGTTATTCCCAAGTTAAGCAAATAAAAAATGAAGGAATTTATTCAGAAACATTGGCGTCCAGCATTCACGTTCTAATTTAGTAAAATTAAAATTACACAACAGCAAAATACTGACTGAAGGAAAACATCAAACAAATCAGACGAGTAGATTATGAACTGAGAACCAAGGTTATATGAACTCTCTAAGTAGCAGATTCAGTATAAAAGTGACGTTTCAGTATTAGTACACGATCCATCAGTTTTCTAAAACACTAAAAAAAAATCAGACTCTAAACCGAAATATACAAGCACTCGATGTTCAGAGAGGAAGTTTGTATCACAAAGTTTAAACAAGCACATACAAGCACTAAGCTCAAAAAGAATACTTTTTAACTAATGTCCAGCAATTTAATTTGATGGCTAAATAATATGAACCGAAGATCACAGCAAGAGCCACAGGTTTCTACAGAACACGAAGCGTAAACGAAAGCTATAGGTAAGAACATTTCTAGTTTTCTAACGTTTTTTCAAAGCTCAGCCTTTATGTCGTACTCTTCCGGAACAACTAAAAAAGAAATGACAGATCGAGATTAGTCGGTAAAATAATTTTAGTGTTACTAGCGAAACTTAAAATGCTAGAACTTCAGCGAGCATTGGGGTACCAGGATATCTGAGCAGACTAAGTTTCCCCCATCTCAAACAATCAAGATTTTACATACGAGTTGCAAGCTGGCAACCCATAACCCACGAATTAAGGCCTTGCAGTACAGAGGAACGAATATGGCAGTTTCAAGGTTGGATGGAAAGAGCCAATCACATCTGGTCCTTACTCGGTAAGTCATCAGCCAGACAATGCCAATGAGAATGACTAGATGCCGAACTCATCATACGATGCGACACAAGGAGTAAAATTGCAGGCAGGCGCTCAATTTAAAAAAGAATACATCAGAAGAAAATAACAGCCACGAAAGGGCCCAAAATACTGTACTCCACGTGATGGTTTCATTCTACGACATTTAATGACTGGATAAGCATGAGATCTTTGCACTGTACTGAGACCCGACGCAGAGCGCTCAGTAGTTTAGCAAGGTTCGATAATTGCGCTTTGACGTTGTTATGAAGCCAAATGCGAAATGGTGCTTTGCATCACAGGATGATAACACTCTCGGCTCGCGGGAAAAGTAAATGCAAATTAATACATCATTACTTTGGAAGAAACTATTCTCGCTTTAAATACTATTTGATGATGTAAAAAATTAGAAAAGGTTCCTTTTTGGGAGATGTGTTCTCCTGACCGTTCGGTAGGCCAAATAAACTAGTAGGAAAAATTCTCAACGGCAAATTTGTGAGCACTTGTGAAGGAATGAAAAATACTCCAAAGGATGCGCGAGCAGGCAGGACCCGTAAGTGTGTTGGACAACACGTGAGACGCTCCCCACTGTACATTTCATTTTGAATTTGGACGATCGTCGATATCATGGAAAAAAGAGCTGCGATACTCAAGTCTCCCGGCTTAACAGAATGAAAATGCATTTCATTCTATCAAAGTAGATCCACAAGAATAAGTGAATTGAGAAATAGAGGTGTAGAAGCATCTGGAGTTACCGATACTTCATCTCGCTCGACGGTACTGCTCTATGAGCTGAAGAGCAAGTTTGAAACTCTCCTCGAGACATCCATGGAATTATAGACCAACCTCGAAAAGATCTAAGAAGCACGAGGATTTTCATCAGCCGAAAGGAGCCGAGATGATGTTTTAAATATAAGGCCATTATAAAATACAAAGGCAGGAATCTCCCTTTCCTTATACCACGAGAAGTTTTGTAAAAACCATCTTTGATTATGAATAATATACTCAGCGTCTCAGGAATGAGGAATAGCCCTCACTCGGAGAGAGCGAGCGGTCATCTAGACTGGCATGTTCTTCAGACGAATGAATGATGGTGACACGAACCATTCCATAACCTACTCGAAGCTCGTCCAATTTAACACAAAACAGGGAGAAATGAGTTTAACACACTGATGATTTTCTCATAAGAATATCATTATTGTATGGTAATTTGTACTGGCAGTATGGTATTCAGCACTTAGGCGCTACAACAACAGAAAACAAAGAAAAAACAATGGACTAGGCAATGAATAGCAAATCACCAGTGTTTAAAGGATAATACAAAATAAATAACTTTGGAAAGGTAGGCTGTGCACCACACGTTTTGAGTAACCCGATGGAGGCACTTCACACTAACAGTAGAGGACCGGGTGCGGCTGCAGCATCCGTCTTCACTACACCTAGAGTAAGTCCAAGGAAGGGTCAAAATAACTCACAATCTTACTTAACGAATGGAAGGAACGACTGTTGACAACACTGAGATATCCTTTAGTTAACTTTAGCTTAACAGAGGCAAAAACAAAAAATATAGAATTCATCAGGATAATCAACAACGATCACACGATATGAGCAATTTTTTCACGTAAATAATTGACATTGGCTATACACATCCATGAGCAGAACTTCACTGTGATGGACAAGAAGGAGGCATCGCTCTCGTGTATTTATAATCAGGCACCTTTGCTCAATTCGCTTCGTTCCAATACCGCTGGGATATACGAGTGCAACAGCGTTTCAATTGAGTTCATGAAGCGGTCATTGAACAAATTTTGCAGTAATTTCCGAATAATTAAACGCTCAAAGAAAACGTCCAGTAAAACTTACGAATAATTGTTTCAAATGAAGCTAGGAAATTTTATGAAAGCTTTTAAAAATTGAAGTGGATTAAAAAAAACAGCTTTTGCGGCGACGCAAAATGCAACGCGTGTTGCATTTGTGATACAGTTTACTTCAGCACGATGTAATTACGGTAACAGGGATGACCAAAATAGACCTCATTTTTGGCGGAAAATACATATAATTTCTTCGGGGAATGGCATTGAATGACCTCGAGGCGGCTATATTAGACAGGAGTCATTCTAATCACTCGCTAGAGCATCATGACAGTTTTTACGAGCTTATCTCACTGATTTGCGAGACTCGGTTAATGCGAATAAGTATACCAGATTCATCTCGCAATTTTATGCAAATTTATGGAAATTCATAGATGAGGTTAATTTTACGAAGGGTCATTTTTTTCGTATACATTCCCAAAGAAATCCTACTACGGACACAAGATTAGAATGCCTTGAGACAAAGTAATAGTCGCCAAAGCTGTGCAGGTAAATCAACAGAAAAACGTAGCTATTCATGTGATAATGGCCAAGTCGAACACAACAGTACAAAAAAAAACAGAAGAATAAGCGTATAGAAAAAGAATGCGAAAAACTCAGTTTAAAGGAACAAGTCCCGCCAAATGCCGTTTTTTCGCTGGAACACTAGAACTGAAATAGTTGAACAAATCCCCCTCTGCCGGGGACAAGGAACATGAAACGAAGCCCCAACGTTGCGAATTTTTGGACACATCACAGAGAGTAAGCGTGAAGATCTGCTGCAGGTCTGATGGCGTCACACCGACGCAACATCCGATTGGCTGGAATTCGACGACGTGACACGCGTGCGACATGTTATTGGTTGGAATACTCGCGTCACCTGCTACTGTTTACACATGCAAAATTGAGCATTTACATTGACCACGAATCAACCACAAAAAATGTTTCATATAAATGCCAGGAGCAAACGCTTTTGTGCATTATACCCATTTTTATTGTTACACGCTGCAAATACTGCTGAGCCTCAAAGGTTAATAATTTCCAGAATGATGAAGGAATACATAGTAACACGAAGATATGCAATGCAAAGTATACAGAGAAAGCTTAAGTATCGACCATGAGTGAATAAAATACGACACCAGGGGAAATTACGCTAAAACGACCAAGTTCCAAATTTAAAACAATTATGATCAACGATGTTTAAAACCCGAATCATGAAATAAATTTGATTAAATCCAACTACCAGCTAAAGTCAGAACTCTAACAAATATCGTTGAATCGTAAACCTAATTTTCACAAAAATCTCACTGGTAACGTACGAAATCAAGCTAGAGTAATTACATCAATCAAGATCTTTCATTTAGCTGCACATTACGACTTTAAAGGAGAACAGAAATTTCTCAAGACGACCGCAGTGAGGGCAAACGGCTCGAGACGGCCTCGTTTACGACAAGTTTTGTGGACGTTAGAAGAGCTCAGCATCACGGCGACGATGTTCAAGAAATATTCAAAGAACATTTCAAAATATCGGTCTCATAAAATTTCAAATCAGTCTAAATTAATCGCCAGCAACACAAGAAAAGATTCATTTTTGAGCGTTTCATTGCACATTAAGTGACAGTTGAAATACTATGGCGATAAACTAAGGAAAGAAGAAACTTCTTCCGTCAGAAACATGGAAGTTGATAGCTACAAACCAATCTCTCAACAATTATTCCTAATGCAAAATGTGACAGGAAGTTGAAGGTTTATACGGTAAGTGTAACAGAGTAACTAGTTCTCAAGTTTAATGTAGAAAGGGGGAACTGTATAAGTTGAACATCATGGAAGGAGCACAGTCCGACTGCGGCACTGTAATACTGCTGAATAAGTAATGTGAGCTGCGAGTGAAGCAATCAGACGAACATAAGAGTACAAAATAAAATGGGAACGACGTGACGCCAATGAAGCACCGGCCCACAAGGAATAAGAGAGATGGTGCCGGAGACACTGGACGCCTTGGAACGACATGACGAATGATCAGAGATTTCTTTTGTATGTGGCCCATAAACGAAATTACACGTCAACTTTTAGGAATGAATCAAGAACCGAAGCATTACGAGAAACACGCTGATATACATTAGTGAGAACCCAAAATAAAAAAAGCAAGTAATAAAACACACGTACAGGCTAAAAGAGGAGATGAAATAAAGGCTGGTATTTTGCTATAAGAGGCAGTAGCAGCAGCAGCACCACCGGAAAGGCACATGTACGTTGCACTCGCCCAGAGATGAGAATTATCACACGTTTGCCAAGACACGGATAATATGTGCATAATAATAAGAGTAAGAATACACAACGCCATCACCACACATTAATTCGCATTACGCAATTAAGACATTAGCCAGTCATCAGGAAATCCGAGAGGTCACGCTCATTTAATGAGTGTTGATGTTGCGCACAGTCTGCCTCAGTTCGTATGTCCTTGAGGAGAAAAGAACAATGCAAGACTCGCACAAGTTGAGAAGGGAATTTTGTTCATCGCAAAGGGAATACGCAAAAATAAGGCGAATGAACCCAGAAAAAGTCTTTTTTCACAACGATGAACATTAGGCAAAGAGGCAAGACACTGCAGGGCACCAACAACACTCACGCTAGCTCGGGGTCACGACTCGGGAACGCAAGGGAACTTATTTTGGAATGATGAGAGGCTCGGTGAAAGGTCTAACACTTCAGGAAGACAAGATCTCGTTCAAAAAATTCTCAAACTATGTCTCAGTAGTCGTAAACTGAGTTTGAAATAGCGCGCTTTGATTAGGGGTCACTCCAGCGAGCGCTCCTTATAGTTGAGAACTGAATCACGCCTAAAGCCTTATGGAATTCAACAACCGCGTTATACCCTTAAAAACCAAACAAAATGACTAATAAACCTTAGGAAGAATAAACAAGCTTCGATCGTATTATTGTGATTAAAAAGTTTAGGAAGAGCTGTTCTCTGACTAGCTGCACTGGACGAACAGGAGCAGCATCCTCATACCCATGAAGTGCACTCGAAAGCACACGTTCTTTTGTACATTTTTAGACTAAAATGCTATGTGCCCTAAGTATAATTATTTATTATTAGTAACATTTTTGGAGAGACAGGTGGCTTTGCAGATGGAGCAAACCAAACAACCCAGAGATATGCATCATAATTATATGGCAAGTAGGGACTCCGAGTACAACACCACCACCCCGAACAACTAGATTTTCAGTATTAACAATTACCTCTTTGATTAAAAAAAACATTGTCACTTGATTTCGACACAAGGTTCGATAATTTTCATGTATTAAAATGATGAATTATGAGGCTAACTGGATAAAAAATCCCTCGTAAAGAGAGAGTCAGTAGAGTTTACGATGAAGATCACAAACACGGAAGTATTTAGTCTACACAGCTGCTATTGGCCAGAATGAGTCGTCTCCAGATTAAAAGTCTAAGGACTTAGCGGGCAGTGAAGCACAGTCAGTTCTGCCTAAGATTAAATGCACCAGTAATGCTATATCTGTCGTACGTACGGGGAAAACTAGTAACAAATGTTCGACATCACAACCAAAGCAACTGCTGTCTATGGCAGTGTCCGCCACACAGACACATGCCCTCACTCTTGTTCTTTCGCGACAGCGAAGACTCTTGTCACAGCTCACACACGCTTTTATTGTTTTATTATTGTTTTTGGGTTTTTAGATGCAGTCTATAATAATAACTTAACAGTACAGCATTAAAATTAAGAGTTTTTTGTGCGTGTGTGAGCCAAGCAGACCAGCGCCATCCGACTCCATGAATTAGAGAAAAACACAAAGAGCGTGCGCGCATACAAACTAAACAGTAATTGTATATAGTAACTGCTAAACTATAATAGCCGAAGTACGCAAATTTGAGTCATTGTTTAACGGAACACAACAATTGAGGCTTATGACACGGGCATTGAAGGGACGCCTCGGAGAAATGGCCACAATCTACCCCAAGTGACCATGTCAACTCTTTGGCGCATTAGTTAACTTGTCATTTCTCTCTTACTTTCTGCAATTCTATTCAAAAAGGAGAACCAAACGAAGGTTCAGGATTATTAATCTACACAAAACAACAGCGCTTTCCACGAAAGCTAAGTTCAAGAACCACTGAGCACACTACCACACTAAATGTAACATCCACAACAAAAAAAGTACGCCCTTAATACCTGCTCATGTATTCACAACGGGTAATTTGTAAGAGAACAATTTGAATTTTGAAACGATTCCAATTCTCTCCCCACGACACCAATATCATACTGACGAATAAGCTGTGACTTGAGAGTTTTAAAACGAATCCCCGACTCAGATGGGATCTTCGTGATGGGTATCACTAATTATTCCGATTTATACGAACACAGAAGACATTCGACACAGAACAAGGGACATCGGCCCACAGAACACGCAAGGGCGGTTCGGTTCAATCGAGACCAGGAGGAGGATACCCACGGAGTGAAAGTAGCGCTACTAACGAGCTATCTCGTTGCCCTACCGGTGCTGGGAGGTGGACATGTTTTTGTTCATGGAACGAAGCATGACGTCAATGGGTCTCAGAATGTTGAGGAAGTATCTACTAGTCACTCCTCACGAGACGCGTAATACAAAAGGAGAGAAAAACCTACACGCTTAAGAAGTCGAACATTATTATTTTTCCATTCTAGCAACAATGAGCAAGAGGGAATACGATAACACAGGAAATGAGCAATGGTAAATGTCAACAGGAAACAGACGAGGTTATCATAATACTTGACTCGTTTTTCTGAACTGATCACAATAGAGGAAGCTAGGCTATTGACTGAGAACATTTGTATCGTTATGCATCAGGTTTAAATCATCAACAAACAGAACAAAATAAGCGCTTTGCGAAGGTGACGAAAAATGGCATCCCGTCCACTCGAAGTAAAGGCGGCATAGACTGCACTATGCACAACTGGCACAAAGATGTACCCTAACACTCAACTTTCCCTACACGTATTTTGATTGACGATTACCATGCAACGGTCATAATTTTAATTACATGCGATACAATGGAAACCTAATAAGAAAACTATGCTAAGCTCTACAAACTTCTGGTGAGAATTCTGTTATTCTGTCATATTGCGGAATGATTAATTCAACTATAGCGACGAATATTATTAATAATAATAATAACATTGCTAAGACTCCGAGCACAGAGAGGGAAGGCAACTCAGAATTCGAATAATAAAGAGACACAAATTCCACACAGTACCTAGGCGCAATTGTGAGATTTCCAATAATTACGGCTGAATCACGACTAAACGCTAAGCAAACAAATGCTGAATATTTAGTACCCGACAAGAACGACCTCACAAAACCAAACGTCATTGGAGGCAACGTTCCACGCTTAAGACAGAACTACCGCGCATCGCGAAAGAAATTAAAATCACAAGCTTTTATTGTTCATTACGAAAGAGCAATTATGACACGAATAACCTAATACATTAATAAAAACAAAACAAAAAGACACGACGAGATGCCTCACTAGATCGAGCGAACTCAAGAGATCCTTAGGTGTATAGAAACTTTTCACATAGGTCACGGAGCCTTACGGGAGCGAAGAGCGAGCGGTTCAGCCGGCACTGATAGTACACCAAACCACCGCTTCCAGTTTCCAGACGGCACCACAATAATTACATGCATCCCCGTAATGGGAGGAATATTAATTAAGGCAATGAGCTTCTTTGGAGCGTTAATGAGAGAAGGCATGAGACGAATCATGCGCCAACAACGATTGTCCATGAGCAGCTAGGATCGAAAGGTGTACCTACGGACGAGAAGTGCAGTGTCGATTACTCGCGGTCATTCAAGACAGAGATAACAACACAGGCAGAAGCAGAGGAACGAAGGTGTGCTCCACGTTCTCGCAAGTGGAACGAGCCTGCAGTAGCGGGAGAAGGAAACGTAAAGATACCACGGGGAAACTTATTGTTACAGCTACTTATGATAAAATTAACGATAAAGACAAGCAGACGATTAGCTCGCGTGTGTGACGAGAGAGCACGAACAGCTGCTCAGGTCCCAGAGGGGACAGAGGCGGCCACATATTGCACATTAGATAGAATGAGGGAGCGCGAGAGCCGCGCAGCCCCATCTACACTCGCTAAATCACACACTTCTACCACTACTACCGCTACGCGACACACTCACTGGCTGGTGCAAACCACTTCTCCTGCCTCCTCTTCCTTCTCTCCGCCAACACTTCACTATCAATAGAAAACAAGTCGGCCTCACGGGGAGAAGCGCACGACGTACGCTCGATCGGCTGATCTCCAAAAGAAAGCAACAACTTCAAATACCGGAAGAATATCCATTATAATACCACTTATGATAAATCGCCTTACGTTATCCTTACCACCAAATAAAGAATAAATTAAATAAAGATTTTCTTCTTTTGTTGATGCACCAACTTACACAAAAATAAGCATGACAATTGAGAGGTATTGAGGAAAGAGGGCTCGTCACAGAAAAAGGCAACCGTCTCACAACAAGCACCTGATTAATGAAGTCACGGCAAAAAAGTGCAGCACGTAGAAGGCTCTCAATAATTCAACAGCACGGTTATGTACACTGACCACAAGGATTTGACCTCCATTTGCTAGTTTCATTGTACATAAATATAGCAAGTTAAAAGGCGAGTATCTTAATGAGAGTAAGTTACGGTGAAAGCATTGAAGACCGTGACGACAAAGAGGGCTGCTCCAAATGGCACCGCAGGTTATAACCTTTCACGTGGAAATTACTCAACAGCCTTCCAACAAGACGGCGCTTGTACCACGGGCCGTAACAAGGCCGAGTACACAGCAAATATTACAGAACTTGAAGACATTTTTAAGCCATATTCAAACAAACCAGACGTTCGATTTCGTAAGCAGGCAAATCGTCGAGTGGGCCACAAGCCATGGATTCTCATAAGCAGTCACACCAATTCTCCACAAATTCGACATAAGCAACCAACCGACAGACCTACGGAAGCTTGAAGGAGCAGCCACCCTATCGTAGAAGAACAACACTACAATATATACAGAGTTGAGTGCAAATTAGAATCCTGTAGAGGCTAGAGCCTCAGTTTGATTGCAACCATGTAACGTTAAGACACCACATCGATCTGGAGGGAAGGCTAATGCAGTCAATTCAAAATGCTTCTCATCCTTGGCCTTAAAAATATGGAGCTTAAAACGAATGGTTTGAAGGCGTCTCTTACGGGAAAAACTGCATTTTCTACCTGAAATTGGAGAAGCCTGACACACTAAGGTACTATAGCACAGTTGGTTATTGTTCATTTTCAAGAGACGAGATACTGGTAAAGTAAAGCCGCAACTGGTCAATTAACGTCTCCGGTCGCAGGAACAACACTGAAGAGAATTTAGGTCCGAATTATAGAAGAAGACAATTGAGAGACGCACAATAGATGGGAGAGTTGCGCAAGACACCTTGAGAGAGAGACGTGCTGCAAAAAAAAGGAGCAGTCGTTCCGAAAGAAGAGCGTTTAAGACACAGGAGGCAGTCCAGCAGCACACCGCGCCTGCAGCTAAGGAGCGTGTAATGTCATGGAGACGGTCGTCGCAACTGCGCGTAGAAAAGCGTGCGAGCTCGTGACCGAGAGGACCCTGTATTTGTTGCATGTGCTCGACTCCTTCACCTGCCCGCCACCACAGAAACAGAGAAGAAAGCTCATCTTAGAAACTAACAACGCTCAACATTAGGCCCTCATTCAAAGAAAACGACACCCAACCACTACACGCTAGACTACATCTCTACGTCATAAAGACCTTAAGCGCGTCTCTAACAGATAACACTTCCTTATCTTAAATCTAGTTAATGCTTGGTCAAAAATCACACAGTAATGTTTTCAAAAAAGAAAAAACTCTGGAAGTGTTAATATCTAACCATTTTTTTTTTTGGATTTCTTTATATATTCTTATGCAATAAATAACTACAATGGAATCACAAAGAATGACACCACATCGTCGTCGTCGTCGTCCAGACCTAGTAATATCAAAACGGAGCAATTCTCCGAGATGGATGAGAGCTTTACCGCAGGAGAGCCAGCCGGCATCAGCCTGGTCTCGGTAAGCTATGAGCACCAGAGGCATTCATCATCATACTATGTACAGTAAGAGCTACAATTAAAGACCATCACTCCCAAAAAACACACGTTACTACAGTCTAACAGTAGAAGAAGAGCATCTTATGCTACTGTATTTGGCAGACCAATGATTACGAGGATTGGCTCTCCTCTAAAAGCTACGGTACTCGATGATGCTTCTCACTCCACAACGGTGGTGGCGCCGCGTGCGTGTCTGCGTGAGATGTCGCCCGCTTCGTGTTCTGCAACGCGTGTTGGTTGACGATTGTCGGGAACACAGTGAACACGTGCAGTCGTAGGTACCAGTGGCTCATGTCAGAGAGAGAAGGTGAGATGGTTTACTGAAGACAAGTCTTGTTCGATGTCGCGTGTTTTAAATGTTCAGTGTCAACAATCAAAAACCCATCAGTGCAGATGCATCAAAAAACGGGCACCAGCGCCACCATCACACCAAGACCAATGCTACAATATTGATATGGCTCATGAGTATCACTAGGAAGAAATCGTTCGAGTCCCTCCCATTTACAACTAAAATGTTTTGAAGCTTAACTTTAACTCTACGAACATGGGCACAGTGTTGGCAAATGAAGGACGCTATTGAAGCTCGCCAAGGAGAGGCTGGTCGTTCGGTTTGGGTAAGGAATAATAATAATAACAGTAAGATATTGCATAATAGAGCAAACGACCGGCAGTTCTTCATTCGTCCTCTGCGTACACAACACCTCAACGATCGAGCAGATAAATCACATGCTTCCAAACAAACGAAAGAAAAATTAAACAGAGATAATGAACACAAGAGAAATCAGTGGATGAACGCATGTTGAAACGACATCACGAAGAATGAATAGAGAAGGCCCGTAGGATGGATACGAAGGGGTGAGGAGGAGTAACACTACTGAGTGGCACTTGTTTATACTCTTCAGAGGAACAATGCTATACAACAAGAATACTGTAGAATTACGATGGACAGATCTCCCACCAACCACACGTCGTTGCTTACATCCTCGCAACGACGCCGTAGCTCCAAATGCCAGCCCGTCAACACACAAGGAACAAAAGGAAGCACCACACAAACACGAAAATATACATGCACGAAGTCAGGTGCTAAATAATCTCTAAAATCAACACTGACAAAAATCAGAGCAGCCTCAAGAAAAGGTCGCGGCATTAATACTTAATAAGCGACGGAAAAGAGCAGAGAGCGGCGTGGTTGGTGGGCACAGGTTACACGCAAGAAAATCACGAACACGACAGAGAGAAAAATAGCAAAAAAGAGAGAGGAAGAAAGGATAATGGGGGCAGCATGTGCAATACACCAAGAAGTGAGAGCTAACCACCTACCATAAAATGTGTCTTTCCTTAAGAGGCAACAGTGAAGGCGTCTAGAGCAAGCAACACAACGGTGTAAAGCGAAGGAAAATGAATACCCGATTAATTTTGATGCCAGCACAGACGGAACACGATACCGAGACGCGCGCTGCACCACGAGCTCACCTACAGCTCGATGTCAGATCTACCGTCGCTCGTAAGTGCGAGATGAAACTTCACTCAGTGATGCCATCATCTTCAATGCATGAATGAAAGTACGACTGCGCTCACAAGCAGAAAGAAATAACAAGTGATGGGACACTTCAAAACACAACCCGTGTACACCAAAGACAAAGAGGGCAAGCGTACGGAAAGAACTTGATGATCGCAATCCACGAATACAAGCAGCTCTAGACATCAGTGAGCGATGCTCATTAAAAAATGCCAAGACGAAGTTTATTGATGAGTTTGGAGCCCCAATAAAAAGAAGTCCGGCATCTAAAAGGCAGGCAGGTAGACAGACAAATTACTTTTGGCCCGCAACTACAAGGAGTCGCTCCGAGCTAGACACACGGAACACGGTGACGAAAGACAAGTGCCCCTTGATCGGTATCACACTACAAGTAAGTGCTATCACTCGATTTACTGGTTAGCATCTAGTACCATTATTATCCATTGCTTATCCACTAAAGAGGTCTTATATTACTTTCATACCTTAATATTAGATAAAACTTATTTAGTTCTTTTGGTACATATAGTAAAATCACGCGCAAATTACAGGTAAGTATATTCTTTTTAATTAAGGACTGGATCTAGCATATTATTTATTATTATTATTACTACTCGCCTTAGGAATTCTAGAAGAGACAAGACTTAGACATTATTGGCTACTAAAGTTAGGACCAGCAGTAATCTCGGAGTGTCAGCAGCAGTAGCGACATGATGCACGCGCGCGGGTCACCCAAGAGAGCATTGCTGTCCGGTCGCCAAAGAAGAACTCCCATAAAAAGAAGCGTTCGCGAGACACAACGTTACCACCAGCCAGCTCGTCTTGGCCATACGACCGACACTCGCCCCATCCCATTCGCAGCGTGGTAACGAAACACGTACGTCAGCTCGAGGGTTGGTCGACGACACACTATGGTTCAAGTCAGAGGTGCTCTGGTTGAATCGCTCCTCACTGCATCACGGAGAACTACTGCCACATGACAGGTTAGGTTGTTGGCACACCAGTTGGATGGTGGGCTCCCGCTAGCCTGTTGGTCGATCCCTCGATGCTGAGCGGCAAGTCCTCGTTCACTGACACTTGAGAGAGCCGAGACTCCAGCAACGGGTGCACGTGTCGCCGCACGAGCAATGAAGCACAACACACGCGCACTCCCCAAACACATCATACCTAAGCGCTACCAAACTGAAAAACATTAATGCAAAACAAATAAACAATCAGAGCAGATAACCAACTTGAGTAATATTTAACATTTGTATTTTAAATTCACAGCACAAATATTTAGAGCTCAGGGAACGAATCTCAGGTCTCGCTCGACACACCTGAAAGCCCTCAGGGCGCACAGAGCTCGCGAGACACGGAGAGCATCGAATTGAGCTGTAGCTTCACTGCTAACCTAAGGTTTTTGTGGTGGTTGCATTATCCTTGTAACCGATGAGGGCTAGAAGCAAGTCTTTGTTAAGGCAAACGACCATCATTTTATTTATCAATACAGAATTGTTCATCGTCAAAAGTCCACTCGAGTTCTCGGATCTTGCCTAAACCCTCACGCTAAGTACGAACGTGGAAGAATGCAAAGAGGAAGATGCTCATAGAAGCAATAGACACTTGGGAAAGGAGTCCAGGAGCGCCGTATCTTGAGCGTGACCCCGCGTCAAAGAGCGCATTGCTCTACTATTATTGTCATGCTCCTTCTCTGGGCTCCCTGCTCAAAACACTCGCAAACATCAAAGCTCGTACAAATCATTAGCAGAGATATGGATTAGTTCAAAATGTACTTAACACCTTTGGTAAGCTCACTCATTGAAAATTCAGTGGTATTTTATAATAAGGGTATATGTTATCATCACAGCTTTTGGCAAATCCAATCTGATTCTGGATAATAAAAAGTCTCGCACACAAGAGACGAGAGCTAAGAAGATTGCTTTGGGCAAGCCGAGTGCGCTCATGGGACTGAGCTCAAGCAAAACGAGGCAAAAGTCAACCTGCCATGAAAACTGCTTTGTGTTTCGTAATGATTGGAGGCGGCGGCAGCAAAACGAACCAGCTCATGTTGATTGAATCGTCATCACGCCAATTATCAAATTTCAAGAATTATCTCGAGCTCGTGATGAACAAAAGGCCGGTGACAGGACTAGCTAAAGAGCTCGCACGCCGCCAAACGAGCACAGGACTTTGTCCATATAAATGCCATGTTACATGCCCGACTCGGAGGTAAGGAGACCGTCAGGCAGGAAGGTCTTGAGAGAGGAAGGCGTGGCGCGCTGCTGAGGATCGTTGGCGGCGTCAGACAGAGCCGTGCCTCCCCACAGGGATCCGCCGCCATTGCTGCCGGAGTTGCCCCAGAGGTTGGCGCTCCCGGTGCTCCACGTGTCCACCTTGCTCCCAGACGAGGTGGGTGTCGAGCCCCTCGGGTCAGAGGAGGTGTTGCCCCAGCTCAGGGGCGTCGCCCCTGGAGTTGACGGCCCACCACCGCCGCCACTGCCGCCGCTGCCTCCTTGCTGGCCGCCCAGTAGCTGCTTCACTTCGTGGTCGCTCGCAAACTCCGCCCAGATTGTCGTGTTGATCAGCACGCAGTTGTTGAGGTTGCCTTGTGCCTGAACCAGTCAAAAATACACGTACAATTACCAAAAACAAAGAATTATCAGGGAGCGACACACTACGCGAAAATGAACGTTATCAGGCAGCACTGTAGGAACACAAAAAGAAATTAGAAATTTAAATTTATCAAGGTACAGATGAGTCACACAAAACAAAAGACATCCGCGGCGCCAAAGATGGCATAACAAGATTTCATGGCCGTAAAATTTTTCGGTATAAAATTAGTCCTCAAAACCTATCGCATGATCATGCGCGCTCGTGTAGCAGCTGCGCCTGATCAGTCACTACAGATACTGGAAAGAATTTAGTAGCATGAACGCATCTGCTAAAGACAACACATGAACAAACGGGAGTTTTAAAGCAAACCAGCAATTGTTGGACATACGAGTCAATTCTCAAAGCTTCTACACGCTCGGTTTCCACATATTATTCCACAAAAATTGACGAATGATTAATATTTTTCATTTTTCTCCTTTTTTGTAGTCCTGACCAAAATTGGCATTAACTCAAACTGAGCCATAACTAATAAGAAGATATGAGGCGTACCACGTAAACAATAAAGCACACCGCCAATGCCATTCATGGGTTGGAAACTAAAGCAATAAACAACTCAAGCGCTGCGCAAACTTTCAATTAAGGAGATCCGCTCAATAATCAGTTATGGCAAATTTCAACACGACAGAGCAAACAGTATATCAAGATTCAAAACACTGAAATGCTTTACTTGTTGAAGACTTAACACAATACGAGTCATTCAGTTTACTATGATTCTGAGGATTCTCGTCCATTTTTTCTGCTGATAATGCCGTTGGATTCATGTCGTCGGCAATTACTATTGCTTCTCGTCACGTTGAATATTTAGATTCCATCCCAGCTTTTCATCAACGTCCAAATAATTTCTTCGAAAAGTAATGAACAAACCAATCTTTAAAACAAAAAATCCCGATTCATTTTTTCAGCATTTCTTTACTTCCAAGCTTATAATGCATTAGCAAACCAAGAAGAAAGACAATTTTTAAAATGAATCAGACCACCAATAAAACACGGCAGCAAAATAATTACCGCTGAAATAATCTTACCCGTTTTCAGAAAAATTTATTCAATCACTACACGCAAACAAGAACACACAAGGACACCAATAGTCAACATAGAGATTAGAATAAATTAGACATGTTCAAGCCTCCCTAGCCACAACAACGGTGATCTCAAAAGAGGAAGAAGGCAGGAATCAATTGGAATAAAATAAGCAAACGCGAAATTTATACACAAGTGTGTTCCCACACCGTGCGCAAACGAACAAAACTGGAAAAAGTTTCTGAAACAAGATAAAAATTGAAGGAACAAGCAGAAAGAGACAGTGAATCGAAAAAATGATTAACTGTGGCAAAATGAAAAAAAAAGTTTATTTCGATGAACCAAATGCCAACCTGACCTTCAGCTCGAGATTTCCTCCTCTCTGAGAGCGCTAATTCCCATAGATATCCTACATAGTCGCATCCTTCTAAGAGCCACTAAAAAGTTACCAATTAGAGTTCAGTACACATGAGATGAAAGCATTTTGGAGCTTGTTTGCTATCTGTCTTGACCCTCTATTGCCCAACGTCCTTTCTAACATATTATGAAATCGCTCACATTGTTCTCGTATTCTAAATATATCGATGAAAAGTTCACATTGACTGCGCTTCATGAATAATAATTTTAGAGAAAACATAGCAATATTTCGTTTGGGAGCCTAAAAATTTCGTCGTTACAGGGTTAGTCAGTGAATGCAAAACCTAAGCACGTTTACAGAGGCATGAATAACGCACCTTGCAAGCTTCCTCACGGGACCCATAGTTGACCAGAGCCAGGCCTTTGTTGAGGGCCAAGTGGAAGTTGACGAGCGGTCCGTGCTGCATGCACAAGGTCTTCAGCGTCGAGCCATCGATCTGAAAAGTAACAGCTTTGAGTATTTCTGACGCAGCGACAAGCTACGGATATGGACACAAACACACACCTATGAATACATTGTCAAGCTATCGAGTTAATAAAAAAAATTCTGTCTTTGAACATTGCATTTGTCAAGCATTATTCTGACGAGCGATAAAATTATAGATTACTTCTACATCTATATAGAGCATTGTTACAGAAGCTCAACCACTAAAGAAAGTATGGTCACCACATTTCATTCAGAGGGTAATGCTTTTTTAAGAAGTTCACAGGCTTAGAGTTCTGACAATTTAAAAATGTAATTAGTAACGAACACCTTCTACATAAATGAAAAAGTTAACAAAATCAGAGGTCCATACATAGTTAAAAATGAAGTCACGTGCGTCCAAGGAAGTATTGTTGAGATTGCCGCAAATAGCAAGAGATACTTGTTAGAAATACTAATTATTTGGAGAGTCCTGCCTCACACCACCCAATGCTAAATGTACAGATTTGTTAGATTAAAAGTTTAAGCCTTCCTAACCACAAAAAATAGTCTAGTAGTTGGTTCAAGTTAAGTCCATTGGAATAAGATGTTTAACTAAAATTTTCACTAGAAACAAGTTCACAGCAACATAATGGAGCCACAACATTTATAACCATTAAGCACAGAGGACTCACATACGCATGCACATTTTAGTAGAGTGAGAGAGCACCCACTCACACGCGCATGCACATATTAATAGAGTGAGAGAGCACCCACTCACACGCGCATGTACATATTAATAGAGTGAGAGAGCACCCACTCACACGCGCATGCACATATTAATAGAGTGAGAGAGCACCCACTCTCACTCACATACGCATGCACGCACCAGAAGAGTAAGAGAGCACCCACTCTCACTCACATACGCATGCACGCACCAGAAAAAAGAGAGAGAGAGCAGCCACTCTCACTCACATACGCATGCACGCACCAAAAGAGAGAGAGAGCACCCACTCTCATTCACATACGCATGCACACACCAGAAGAGAGAGAGAGCACCTACGCCCCTCGTACACGCACCTGAGGAGTGAGGTTCTTGAGGATGAGCCAAGTGGAGGAAGGCAGCTGCAGAGGCCAGCCGCTCTGCGTCTGCTGCTGTAAGGCACTGGTGCTGTTAGCTTGAGATGTCCTTTGGTCCCCTAGCCACGCGGAGCGCCCCAGTCCGCCCCAAGACATGGCGCCGGCTGAAGAGGAGGCCAGCCCCGGCGGGCCGCCGCTGCCCGGCTTCGTGGTGCCGATGGAGCTCCAGAGATCGGAGGTGATGCTGCTAGACGAGCCGTCGCTCCACACGTTCGTCTTGCCGTTCTTGATAGCGTCGCCTGCGCCGTGTTGCTGGGGGTTGTTGGACCAGGTGGAAGAGGTGAGGGGCAGCGACGGAAGCTCGGATATGCTCGAGGAAGCTTTGGTCATGGCGGTGAGCAGCGGTGACGGGGTCACTGATCCCGGAGTGATCGTGGGGTCGTCTTCGATGTTCGTTGTCTGGAACAATAGGTGTTATTAGAGCTCTATCATGAGAACGTAACTGGTACTAACGAATACCCAGCTGAAAAAATAACTGGTACTAACAAATACCCAGCTGAAAAAATAACTGGTACTAACAAGTACCCAGCTGAAAAAATAACTGGTACTAACAAATACCCAGCTGAAAAAGTAACTGGTACTAACAAATACCCAGCTGAAAAAATAACTGGTACTAACAAATACCCAGCTGAAAAAATAACTGGTACTAACAAATACCCAGCTGAAAAAATAACTGGTACTAACAAATACCCAGCTTAAAAAATAACTGGCACAAACGAATACCCAGCTGAAAAAATAACTGGCACGAACGAATACCCAGCTGAAAAAATAACTGGCACGAACGAATACCCAGCTGAAAAAATAACTGGCACGAACGAATACCCAGAATACAAACGAACACTCCTTTCAAAAAATAACTAGTACCAACGAATACTAAGTTGGAAAATCAACTCTGAAAATCTACACGTAATTCTTTTTGCAAACTTATAAAACGTATTCCAAAACATATCTCTATTCATTAATATCAAAAAAATGACCTCGCGACTAATTACCTTAGAAATAAATCCTAGTTACTCGTATTCATTGATAGCATTTCCATACCAAAAAACGAAATACTCCGCATTTCATTTTTTTACAACGGAAAGAATGTTCACGTGTCTACACTAAGCTGACGAGAGACTAACTACCGGCTACGAGTATAAGCAGACAGGGGAAAAAATGAGTAGAGATTTGAAAGTTACACTGAAAAACGAAGAACCATGGGAAGTTAAAGACAAGGTAATGGCCTCGGAGTATTATTCCACAGCATACATAAATACCACTTATCTGGTGCCACAGGCACGTCTTACAAGATTATTCAGGTTTCAGGGTGGCACAGACATGCAATATTAGATCGAGTTCTTTAGGTGAAGACTTTCGATCTCACAACATAAAGCATACATATACCAGGCCTCTCCTCCCTATGGGAGGATAGCCGACA
>JACJUY010000173.1:270781-296489 GCA_014220935.1 Platorchestia sp. MABIK | reverse complement strand
GCAAAGACTATCGATCTCACAACATAAAGACGACTCACCATCCAGCGTTTGCCAGGCTCGAAGGGCTTGATGTCGAGATCATAGTTGGAAGCTACAGCGGCGGGCACGTTGCTGGACTGCGTGGCGGAGGGAGCCCAGGAGTCCAGGATGGAGGAGCCCTTGTCTCCGTCTGCAGCGCTGCCCACGCCCGTGCTGCTGCTCTGCGGCCACCCGCTGTTGTCGCGGTTCACCGGCGTTTGCGACCAGGTGCTGCGGACACAAGTAGTCAGTGTACGAGGTTAGAACACCACATTGAGTGTGGGGCTGGGCTAATACCGATAGTCTGTGTGAGGGCTGGGCTAACACTACACTGAGGTTGGATTTAGACGTATTCTGTTCCTATGTATGATTGAAAAGCACAATTCTCCGGTGTGTGGGTAAACAAAAAACCTGCCCTAATAGTAGTTAGACACGTAACTAAGAAATATACAAATTGTAGCTCCTAATGAATTCTTTCCGTAAAAATCTATAGCTTATTGCGCTAGATAATGCGAGTGAAAATAAAATTATGAATTAAATATCTCATAGCGTTCTCACTCACAAACTCCCAGTGAAACACTAGGCCATCGTGCCACGCTCTAAAAAGTTCACGGAGCTGCGGACGAACGTTGTATAAAGATCTCTACGTTCTTGGCAGCTTTAATTACAATTTCAATCAAGAGCAGGACGCAGAGAGCTTAAGTGCATATGATATTTTTTCTACACAAAATAAGTTACCAAAATCTTGTCATTCACCAATGTTTATTTGGCACACAAGAAGTTGACACATGATGCAGAAAATCTGCGTTTTCAAATCAGCGAAATAAATACAAAGTCGAGTTTTTTCTTCAGTTGAGTTTGTAGAAACTGGCAATAAGAAATCAGCACTTTTTGGCCTACAAAAATAAAAGCGTACATACATGTAAGTTTCGATGTAAATTACGGCAATGCCTAAAGTAAAGTAATTTTATCGCCAGACTAAGGCAGAAGACAAAAATATTTCATACTTAAAGGCACAAGCGCTAACTGAGACCTAATATTAATGAGACTTCCCATTGCTATGGCAATTGGCACATAACCGATATTTAAAGCCCCAAGGAACAGGGAAGCTCAAACCAATAAGTAGACTAGTGGAATGGCACAAGGAAATTTCAAGTCTAAACAAAATGAACCTATTGAGCATCTCTTGATGACAATGACAGCTAGCTATCATACTCGCTTCTGAAATCTGTGGAGATGGTCTACGCGCACTCACAAGTACTTGTTACGGAAGTAGAAAAGATCTTTCGTTTTCCGTTAGCCCATGTAATGACTAAATATGTAAAAATTGAAACTTTTTGACCGAGTGGTTTACACGTAAAAAACATGTAAGAGAAGCAACCCTATAAAAACATTGGAAGTGAATTGAAGCATTTGAAAACATTGTAAAAAACGTAATTCTATACAAAGCACACGAAGCAAACCAAAGCACTTCAACTAATTCCAGCACACAAGAAAGAACCAACCCCGCTTAGAGTTTTTTCTAAGGGGGGTTTTCAACAAACCCCCCTTAAAGTTGTACGAAGCTGAGGGTGTAAGCGCTCACCTGTTTGAGAAGATGAGGGAGAAGTTGTTGGAGTGTGAGGGAGGCTGCTTGCCAGGAGCGCCCGGGGCTCTCATGAAGTCGGGGGCAAGGGACTCGTCAGCGTCGGGCGGAACCTTCCACTCTCTGTTGAGGCGGCTGCCCTGCGGCGGCGTCTGTTGCTGCACCACACACGAGTCACGCTTAGCTACGTCACATACCACGGTTGGCGCAACTTTCAGTAAAGTACTTCACTTAAATATTCAGTGGCATTACCTTTTTATTCATAAAAGTTCACTTCATTTGTGCGTTTTTATAGTCAGTCAAATTTTGTTAGAAAATCCTAAAAAAAATTCTTATACGATTATCAAAAATACACGAAAGTACGCATGTTTCAATGATATTTATTTGTAGCATCCTATTGGGCACAGCACAGACTCGTTCTGAGTCTACACAAATGACGGAACCTGAAGATCACAACTTTAAGCACAGGAAAATCTCAAGTTTATGTATTGGGCTTCTGAAAAACTGGCGTCACGCTGCGTGATGCCTGAAATTTACCCTTTATAATACCTAATTCTTCAAATCATAAACATCAACACCTAAAATAAATCAAATTTACTAGCATTATTGAAGGTCAAAATACAGCAAGAGAAGCAAACTCGGCAACCTATGCTCGGGTTACAACTAAATTTTTGGACTCACAGTCAGCCCGAGCTGGTCGACGATGTTCATCTGCCCAAACGCAGCACTGAATTGGTAGTATTATTTAAAATCAAAACGCAGCAAGAGAAACAAGCCCTGCAGGCTGTAATTAAAGTCCGGTAACTTTCAACTCACAGACAGCGAGCTGGTCGACAATATTCATCTGCCCAAACGACGCACTGAGTTGGTAGTATTATATAAGATCGAACTATAGCAAGAGAAACAAGGCCAATGCTCGGGTTGCAACTAAAATCGTATAATTTTCAACTCACCGACAGCCCAAGCTGGTCGACGATGTTCATCTGCCCAAAGGCAGCACTGAATTGGTCAGGCAGCACGCCAGGCTTGTTGAAGAAGTCATTCGGTGGGCCTGCCGTGGGCTTTGGTGGACCCATGGCTGGTTGCGGCTGTTGTTGCTGCTGTTGCTGCTGGCGCAAATACTGGGCCTGCTGTGATGCGATCTGGTTCTGCACGTTGGGAACGAGAGATTGCTTGCATCAGCACCAGATTTATTTGGAAAACACGCGAAATGTTTCTTACAAAGGTACGTGTATGCCATACAATAAATTCAAAAGTGGTACACAATTCAAGTCAGCGAATTCATACGAACTTTTCAATGTAGAGAATAAACATTGTTGCCCGCAAAAAATGCATCTAAAACATCACACATCCTAGCGAGGTAAGGAAGCGCTTTACTTGAACATTAGCTCAGCATCATCAAATTGAAGAATTGATGAGATTTACTGAAATTGAAATAATTTCAGGTGCAAGTTGAGCACAACAAAATTTGAGCTCTCTTCAACATATAAAAGCAGAAATAAATAGGGGTTCATTTGACAGATTCTCTTAGTTCGGGAAACGAAGAATCAGATCAAACACACTGGGATAGAACAGGTGGAAGCTCAACACTGAAAAAAAATCCCCTCTTCTGACCTGAATATTGTTGATCTGCTGCTTGGTCTTGGCGATGTGGATATTGAGTTGGAGAATGGCGGGGTTGTTGGAGTGGGGCGGCTGCGGTGGCAGGGAGTTGACCTGCTGGTTGAGCTTGTGAAGCATGTTGATCTGGGTGAGCATGGAGTTGAGGAGCACGAGAGTGGCGGGCGCGAGAGACTGGTTAAGGATCTGAGGGTTGAGGTAGCCCGCCTGCACCGCTATCTGGATGTGCTGCATCAGCGCCCGTACCTGGGCCTGGCCGTTCGAGCCGGAGCCTCCGCCGCCCTGTAACGCGACAACGAAATTCACCACTGCTGCAATACACAATCTAATTACGCTGTAAAATAGCACACCATTAATAAAAATTACAATAAACGATCAATTAAAATTGCTCAACAAACCCGGTCAATTAAAATTCCACATTAATTGAAGTTGAGCAACGTTACCCGATCAATTGAGATTTCGCAATGCTACCCGATCAATTGAAATTAAGTAATACACGAACAAATTAAATTAGATTAATTAGTTTAAGCCTCCCTGTGTACGACAAAGGTGTTCCAAAGAGAGGAAGAAAAACGCACTATTTAAAATGGAATTAAGAGAAAGGGAAATTACGCACAAGGTGTGTTTCCACACAAGATCCCTGCACATAGAAACAAGTTAGGAAGTTGGTTTTTAAAACAAAAACGTAGAAGAAAAAATTAGGTCATAAAGAACAGGACAACAGTGAACCGTAAAAAACGGTTCTTGATGAAATAATGAAGTTGTTCTATTTAACCTACTTTCCGGAAAGGCTTACTTAATCTTCAGCTCGAGACCTCACATTTCCCCAGGAAGCGCAAACTCCCTAACACGATCCACTGAAAATATTGTGTAATATTTCACGAAAAAATTAAATCGAGCACCAACGAGCGATGAAATGCAACGACGAGACACAGTAAAATGAAAATGGGGCAAACGGTGACGAGAAGTCCTCTCTTGCACGCCATATTGGAGCACAAGAATGATAACACGCACAGTAAAACTCATAACGACGATAAAACGCAAACGATAAAACGGCCTCCATTTTCTTAGAAGCGTACAGAAGTCTTGCAAGGGTGTAAATTTGACAGCACAGACGACATAAATATTAAAGGATGTCTCTAACATATAAATAACGCGGGTACAAAATGGGCCAGCTCACCTGAAAGAAGTGTGATGAATATTGGGTGAATTAAAAAACAGTTACTTCAAAATAAGACACGAGCATGAGAAGCATAACATAGCAGTTATTTTGTAAGAGATGTTTACTTCCTCATTAGTTCTTGCAGAGCCGCGAACCGTACGAACGAACTTAAAATTTTCAATCACATTAAACTTTGACAGTAATTCCGTTTTATGAGCATAGCAAAGCAAGTCGACAGTCAGACTCGAGCGAGAACAGCAGATCCAAGGCTCGTAGTCGTATACATTCATTCTGCTTTGCAAAGGAATTCTTTTTAAAAAGTGCAGCTTCCCAGCAAAATGAACGCTGGTGGCTGACGCTTCCGTACACGTTTGTCATGGCCTACCCCCAACACAGTATGGGTCGGAAGACTTGGCCTGGTTTCATTTCATCATTAAATAACTGATTCAACAAAACGTACGAGTTATCCTCAAAAGGCCCACGTATGAAGAACGCAGGCAACGAAGTAAGGCATCGAGGGTACTCCGTTAAAAATGGAGCACAGTGGTCTCAGTTACGGCAGCTCTAACATTTGCAAATCACTCGTAGCGTTAGATCAACACACAATAATACCCGAAAACAGTATGGTAGCACCCAGCCCCCAAAAAAGATACCCTGAAATTTATTGAGATGCTAGAGAAATACTTCTAGAATAAAAGGACGTGAATTCACTGATGTATGGATTCAAACTAAAAAAAAATGCGCTAAGTTACGATACAACTATTGATCCCATAAGCAAATTTTGAAAATCTTCAATTATTAAAAAAGTCTAGATAAGTTTTGTAAGTACCATGATTTGGGTCACAGAAAGGAACGGGAAAAACGCCGTTAATATCATATAAAATTGAAACATGAGAATCGCCTCAGAATTCAGATTGTTGTCTTGAACAGAAAAACACATGAAATGCTGATCACTTCTCTAACTGACACCACGAGACTTCACTGTCTCGAGAGAGCGTCACTATAGGTAATTCCCCCATAAATAGAAAATATCTTCCATACTTTCATTTTCTAACGAAGCTCGAGCATGTTCAACAGAGCGCGCGCATGCAAATTAGAACCAATTCTGCACTTAATTCAAGACGGAGGAAGTTGAAGCAGCCGCTTGTGAGGGGACACTTCGAGCTCTAATATGGTCACACCGAACAATCATGAACACACGAGAAAAGCGACTGCACACGAGCGGCATTATCACACGCTGCTCAACTAAAAGCAACGTACAGGAAATAATCCCTACCGAAACTGAATTCTGTTACACAAACTTTCACAATGTCGCTAAACTTGTTTGGTTGCAGGTGCTTTTCTGGAATTTACCGAAGACACCGGGTCATGCGAGCTTTACAGCAGTGATTCTTAACCATTTTTCTCCAATTCCCCACTTTTTAGTGAGCCAACTCTCCATTCCCCACCAAAACATCTTCCTTTTATTAATCTGTGACATTCCTAAAAAACAGTGTTGTCACTTTTACCCCACCTCATTATGGTTGTTTTTGTTTTCAAAACAGTTTGTAAATGGTTGTGATTTGTAAAGCAAGTCAACATTTGCATGTAATGTTTAAGAATTAGATATACTATCGATTTTTTGTGGGTGGGAACAAATGCACGAAATTCCCTACCTGGCGACTCCGCCATGCCCCACAGGTCAAGAACCACTGCTCTACAGCGATGTGAGCTCGAGAGCTATTTCCAAAAATTGAAATTCAACAAGATCTGAAATTTAATTAAAAAATAAATCCTTTTACCCACTCTACAACGCGCACACGCTCCAGAAATGACCTGGAGTCAACTTCGTACACTTAAGTAAAGCTAAACGTTGCATAGAGACACATTATTTAATTTTGGGTACAAAAAAATTCAACTTGAAACTTTAGCCCATATCCTTTTCATCTAACAAAAAAGTAGAAAATGGCAGAAAATGTCACTGATCAAACGGGAAAAGCGCAGAAGCACTTTTCTTTTTGATTGAAATCACCAGTCTTTTGTGCATCCGATACGAGCAAATTTGACTGGCCCGGCTGTTACAGCGTATCACAGGTGCGCCCATAAGCATGGTAAAGATGGGAAAGAAATAGACGAAAACACTAGTGTAAATGTTGATTTATCCCATAAGGGCACAAGAAAGAATAAAAAGAGAAAAGGAAGTGTACAAGCCATCGCGATATTGAGTCCAATTCACGCTTAAAAATTGTCTACTAATGGTTTTCGTGATTCCTAAGCCTATAACATAGGAGTTTTGAATGTGGTAAACATCCCTGATTAACCTCAACTAAAAAATACTTAGGAGGGCAATCCTCATCAGCACACTCTTCCTAATGACACACTGAATTATTAATAAAAAATATATAAACCAAACGACGCCAGACGTGTTCTTGCCATGGCCTTATACTTGCCAATAATAAAAAACTTCACTTCATAGTATGCTTGACAGAGTTGAGAAAAACTTGGGTCCACACCTGCAGACTATCTGAGATGACATTCTGCAGGTGAATTTCTATCAAATGCCTTGTGAAGAAGCGAAGTTAAAATAACCACTTCGACGCCTCACATACCCACCATGTATCGTAATATACTGACTACATTAGCTTAAAAAGAGTTGTATAAAATATTGATTTGCGTACAAAATGTCATACAAATAAATAGATAGTAAATTAGTGCAAATTGCTGCTTAAAATGATGAAAACATTGTGCTATAACGAAAGAGAACACGCAGTAGAGTAAAAGTAGAAAAACTTCAAGCACCTTTCTCCAAAAGGACGCGAAGTGTAAGGGATCACAAAAACCAGCTCACAAAAAGCACAGCAAAACGGTACACGCAACTAACACTACGATATGCTCAATGTGCACTAGCGTGAACGAGTTCAATGACACGTAAACAGTCTACAGGAATATTAGAAATGCTGAAATGTGCAAGAGCGCAATGCAGTGCCGCATGAGCAGAAGGCTTTCTTCCCTTTACAGTGCCTAGCTTACTTTTTTACCCCTTCTCAACTCACAATATGCCAGCCTACGTTCAATGTACGATCGATCCTCGACGAGCGTTAGATCACAGCAAAACGCAAACGGATACGAACATCAAGATGAAGCATGATACCACAAAAGAAAGAAATGGAGAAAACTCGTTTCATTATGTCTAAATTCTCGTAGAAAGTGATTGGAACATGAAAAGCCAACCGCATTATACGGAATACAGCAGGTTCATTTGTTACCGACCAGAAAAACGCAAAGCTAACAGAAAACGACGACCGATGTGAGACGAGACCTCGAATACTGACGACAGCTAGAATCCCAGGAAGGCACTCGTCCCATGGATACAAAAGAGCACGTCAGGAATCTTCAGACAATTACCGCAAAACGATGAAGGGCGATTGACGACCAAGCGAAGGCAGCTCATTCCACCAGCGTTGACACGTCATGCTTCCGAAAATACGAGCTGCACTTTCAGCTACAGAATTGCGATGCTTCGCCTTTCTGTACACATAAGGTTATGAGACCCAAAGATGGGTAGACGCATCCAAGAATTCACCTGAACGGCAGAGGGAGCCCCAATCTGGTGTGGGTGCTGCTGAGCTCCGAGAGCTCCAGCAGCTGCGGGCTGGAAACGATGCTGATTGAAGTTATTGGAAGAAGCGCTGAGATCAGGGAATGGAGTGGCTGCAGCACCTCCGGCGGCTGCAGCAGCCGCGGCTGCGGCGGCCGCGGCAGCAGCAGCAGCTGCTGCAGACGGAGGCACATGATCGTCAAGGGGCGGATTACGCCACATTTCGGCAGCGGCAGCGTTGCGATCAATCTCCTCCAGACCAGTGCGAACCAAGGCAGCAGCATCCAGATCGTCCTTCTGCTGCGGCACACCAGGCTCGGGGTTAGTGCTCACTCTCTCCACTCACACCAAACCACCAACACAGCAAACAACACGACTCTCGTCCTCGGTCTGGGCAGCGTGGCTCAAGATTCGACTAGACAAACAACGAGGAGTTAGAAGCGTTTTCACTGATTTCTTCAAAACCGCCAGTTGCCTTCAAAAGAATACACAGCAAGCGAAAATTGCACATTTTTTCATTTGAGAAAGTTAAGTGCTTCGTAAGTGCTGAGTGCTCAAGTAGGACTTCAATGAGTGCCTCTGAAATGAATTTTGAACACGACTTGAAGAGTGAAAAATATTACTTGTTGAAAATTCTAGTTCCTAATGATCCTAGTGATGCATGAGCAGTGATAAGAGAATGAACATGTTCAACAAAATCCATACCATGAAATCTGAAGTACCTAACATTAATATTGAAATAATTAAGATATAACATGATATACCACACACATGAGAATAAATACAACTGCGAAGCATGAAGTAATGAAACAACGATAAATAAGAGCAACATAAAGAAGCAGTGTGTTCAAATTCAGATGCCAGATGCATTTAAGAAGTATTCCAATATTCACGCAATACAGAAGCATTAAATGTTAGCATGCAAGGTGCGCATTCAAGATGAAAATTGCTCGCAAACTTTGACAGCATCTAGCACACCGCGGCCAGTAAGAGCGAGAAACTCTACCGGCGTTGGTGTAAACGCAATCAAAGAATGGAAGAAATTATGGCCACAACATCAATGACGGGATGACGAACATGGATGCGTAACTGCGAGGATGTCAACTGACGTACACGGAATGAAAACAAATGAGGGTGCTTACTGCAATCAGAAGAAGTCGTGAGCTAAATGATGCGAGATGTGGGATACTGAAGAAGGCGTACGAAATCGTCAAACGTAGATGCACAACGACAATAGAAAAACAAATGTTTGATTGTAGTCTCCGGTCTTCGACATACGAAGTCTGCTCAACTGTACAGTTAAACACTCGACAATCCTTCGAGAAATAGGACTCTTGTTCAATATTCTGAAGTTGCCTATACATTAGCGAGACAAGAAAATGCGGATTAGATGTTATTCCAAGTCTCGGTAACTGCAATGCAACAAAAGCGTTCCGAAAAGAGAAAGGAGGAAGGCATCATTTAGTATTGAATTAAGGGAACGCGGAATCTATTCACAAGGTGCCTAGAAACATTATTTGAAAAAAAGTTTATGAAACAAGATAGAAGTTGAAGAAGAAAGTAGTAGGTGCTGAAAAACAAGACTGCAATGAACCGAAAAAAGGCAGTCTGTAAAAAATTACAAACCTATTCTGTCACAGCTAAATGAAGGCCTACCTAACCGTTAGCCCTGGACTTCACATATTCCTCCTGGGAGCGCTAATTCCCATAGATAACAATGGTTGAATCCCCCTAATGGGAACAGAAACAGAACACATTGAAGTTCTTGCTAAGCTCATCAAAACGATGATGAAAATGAGTTATACTGTGAGTGAAGAAATGAAATATTTACTGTTTCTTGCAAACAGAAAAGGCACTTATTTAAGAGCATCGTCCGCAGGTCGGCTGCGGATGAGTGGAGAACAGTATAAATTCCAGGTCAGAATTTCGGCACTCGTATACATGGGATGAACAAGAACAGTGCATTCTCGGTTTAGGCAAGTTTAAATTCGCAATAGCATGCGATAGTGCAAAGGTCTTTATAAGTTTAGTAACAGAGATACGAGGTAGATCAAAGTTCATAATTAATGCAAACCGTTTTACGAGCGACAAAATGACACGGTTCCGTAATTACCGCTGCAATTTGGTACACAAAATTGAATTCTATTCAAAGACCCTTGCACTCTACCAGAGAAGAAGAGTTACGAGTCGAGGACCGATGCTTTAACGAGCAGAACTGCGAGGGTGGCTTGCGCAGCGGGGAGTAACAGCGCGGCAGATGACGCGGCTACGGCACAGCGTGAAATAACGGCCTTGTATCCGACTGTACAGCCCCACGGAGTTGCAACTAGTGGCACAAAAATCAACGATGACGGTGTGTCGAAAAGACCCACGATAACACAGTACAAAAACGTCTTTGTTGTTTACTGATGCTTCGAATGCAGGACAGGAGACATGCATAAGATTCATTGCTACACGGACCACGACGTCACGTGGTTCTAAAAAATATCAGGCAAGTGTACGAGCAGTAAATGGGATCAATATTATGCAGTACATAGGATCAATATTATAAGAACTGCTCCAGGTGGAGGGCCATCCCGTCGCCCCAAGGCTAAACACAAAACATATTAAAGTAACAGGGAACGGAAGAAATACGTACAATACTGAACGAGAGCATACACAACATTACAATACATAGATACTTGGTAGCCAGCAGCACAGGCACAAACGTAGAGCGTTCAATGGACGATGACTGCAGACGCGACGCAGTAGCTGCATCAACCATAACAAGGAACTACTAAGGCAAGCTCATAACAAGAGCCCGTGTACGTGTAACGCCGTCACTGAGGGATAGCAGAGCGGGTCATGAAAAGAGCCAGTTTCCCTCGTTCAACCCATGAGTATTTACGTCGGGACTAACCCCCGTTCAACCCAGACAACAGTATTCTTGATGTTGGGATTAACCCCTCGTTCAACCCAGGCAAAAAGTATTCTTCATATTGAGATTACCCCCTCGAGTTAAATAAGAGGCATTTAAATAAGAAAGATTCGGGGAAAAATACCAAGATAGGAGGGTAGACGTGGCTCTGGAGTTGTACTTGTGACGGCGTTACGACAGCGCCACCAGCCGCTCAATGCAGGAACATTACGCAGACAGGACAACGTTGCAGTTTGTATCCTACAAGCGACAGTCAATAGTACTGCAAGACAATTACGAACTCAGGTTACACAGCCCAGGGGAGCCATATTGGCCTTTCTTTGAGTCAAGGGTCTCAAGTTTGACCGTATTTCGCATATTTCACCATACAAACCACTCAGCGTCTCAAAACCCTGCATAGTTAAAAGACGCTATGTGGTTTTAACGGCTAAACTATCATTCTAAATACGTCAAAATTGAGAATATTGACAAGAAAAAGGCCAATCTGACAGCCCCGGCACACCCCAATGATAACAATGTAAAGAATCGAGCGAATAGAAGAATTGAAAGCGCGTGCAACAGCGTCCTCACCTTGCACGCCATTTCGATGAGAGACCGATATTGCTTGATGTTAGCTATATCTTTACTGGTCATCCCTCTGTGCACCTGCTACAAAAGTAGAGAGAACCAACCGTCAGCCGGGGAATCATCGAAGCATCTGCGTCAGCAACTTAAAAGTAACTATGTCCTGTGCAACACCGGTAGACGAAGGCACAAGCATGACGCACGGGACACACATGAAATATCGCCCTCGTTTCACGTTATTCAAGTAAGGAATATTTCTCTTTCACATTTTGCACGGCATAGCATGCGTGCTGTCCAACTCGAGCGTATGATTTGTACATTTTTCAAATTCTGAACAATGCCTAGGACTAAAATTAATTAATTGAACGAAATTCGATGCTTTTTCTCGCTGTACAGACGTCTTTAGAAGCGTGTTATTACGTAGATACATTTAACAAGAACAGAACGGAAATGAAAACTTTAAACTGAACACATATCAACGAAAATGAAACCGCTATTTTGAACAGCTGCCACTCGAGTACGTACTTTTCTGAATTCATCAAAAAGCCCTATCTAAACATTATTAACATAAGAATAGAAAGAGGTGGAACATGCCACAAACATGCACCCGGGTGGTGGGATGGACACGCCTATTAAATCGCTGAACTAAAAAACCATAATAAGTGACACTGTTTCCATCCACCGATTCGGATGCTCATAAATGGCACTCGATGTCATTAGATTTTTGGTGCATGGAGACTTGAAGTAGTTAATCTGACACTTCAATAACAGCTTCAGGTCTATTAACTTGCATATTCAAGAAAGGTGGTCATACCACACGCCTGACAACATCGAACCAAATTGTAGCAACACCAGCGCATGGTACTGACGACGTTCGCGAGTACAAAGCACGTAGTTCCACTAAAATTGATTCGCAGACTCCGCATTGCACGCCCATGACCAGCCATCAAGTGAGTTACAAATTTATATCGATAGCGCCATTGAAAATCAAAATTCATTCACAACTCGTTATTGAGATGGATGTACCGATATTTCCCTTCTCCTGTGACATCGTCGACTCGTTTTGATTATAAACATAAGCTGTACGAATTACCATACCCCTCCTCTATGAATTTCCGTCACAAGTCTTTCACTAATCTGAAGGCCCACTTAGACCAAGTATCGAAGTATGCACATCCACAATAGGGTGCCTAAGTTCATGATTTGAATGCTTAAGTTGGCGATGCTAGTGCGTTAGCGTGACCCTCCACTGCATGGGTGTACCTCAACGTGAGAGGAGAGAGAAACCGTTTCCAATAAGAACGTCATCATGGGTTCTTGTAACATTACAACCCATAGCATTCATAAAATGAACAATTCTACTTTGGTATAATAAAACTCATCATATTCAGGGAAAGAAAGCTAACTTTCAACAAAGAATAATTCTTTCCCTCTTTTTGTTCTGAGGCAAGCAGCCCCTGATTTTCAACTACAATAAAATGAGAGTTTGAAGTACACGTTTCCTGTACTTGAGATACAACGTGAGAACAGTGTGGTGTCCTAATTGCGGTTTTCATGTAAACCAGGAAGTGTTAAACTACACTGTGGTAAACAAGTTCACTCCGTTGTACACACTCCCAGTATCCCTGACTGGGTTGCCTGTGCACTCCGCGCCACAGCTCCCGCACGATCAGCGACCGGCGTGCATTAGAAATGTAACGTCGACTTCCTACTTACGGCGTAAGTTAATCTAGTAGTTGCTTTAGCGCAGATACTGTGCGCAATTATGACAATGGAAAGCTTTGAGGAAATGTTTCGACGATTCTCAAATGAAGCTCGTTCATTAAACAGCGGTTTTAAATTCAATGATGAAAAAACTATATTTTTACAGGTAACACCATATTCAACCACTAAAGTGTTTTAAAAGTATTTCCCGAGCATCCAGCATACTTTGAAAAAACAAAAACACGAAAAAAGTATTAAATCGACTGCTTTAATACACAGGCCACCAATACCAAACGATAGGACACATATCTTTCGGAATGCAATTTGCATTTGCTTGAAAAAACCAGCAACAAAAATTGCGTCCTCATCAAAAATTTTCTCCCCCCTACGTACCTGGAATCCTTTTTTTTCTGATTTCATCAGTTATTCGTTTCCTCCAATGCAGAAGTGGCTCTTTTACCAACACGCGAATTTTTTTTACAAATACTATGCACGAACAACTTACAAGTTCAACAATGAGTAAATAGTGTCCGTTTCAGAAACATCATTCAAAAACGCTGTCTCTATCCAAAGTTACACTGAACCACAATGCTGTGTACTTGTTCCGGAAATGAATCAACTTCAACAGCAATGACGAATCTTCCGAGAAAATCTCTCGGTCGTAGTTCGCCAATGACATCCTAATAACAAAATTGATGGGAAGGAAAGTCACTCCAAAATGCCCAGGTGTAGTAGAAATACTGCAACTTCCAATGAAAATGAACATAAAAAACTTTCCCAAAGGACTAGATATTGCAGCGGCTTAGAAGCTACGGAACATAGCCTTTCACATTGATTTATTCAATCCGTGTCTAGTACACCATTATCTCTTTTGTAAATCTACGACACATTAGCTTTGCAGCTATTGAATCGGTGGCATCACCATTACGGTCTCCAATATCAATCCCAACGATGGGGCACACCTGTAACTGACAGAATTAGACAGTTATCAAGAGACATATGAAGGATCAGGAACTACGAGCCCACGAGCGAGGACACAAACCAAGACAACGTCGATGCCTTCCAATGGCCCATCACAACGTGGTTACCGTAAACTGCAGATCGGCTTGGCAAAGAAGACTAGACTCAAGTAGTAGTCCAGCTTCCGGGGCGTTGTAAAAGCGCGGCTCGAGAACTTTAGGAGCACAAGAAACACAACACAACATACCTTGTACTGCGCAGCAAGCCCCTCCATTTCCGGGTCTTGCCAGCCACCAGCAGCACCGTGGGCGATCTTCGGCTTGTTGTTCCAAGATGGAGACGCTTGGTCAGCTCCCCAAGCTGCGCCCTTCGCGTCGTCGCCCCACACGCCGCCACCGCCAGCACTGTCGTGTGGAGGCTCGCCCCAGTTCCCATTGCGGCTGCCATCGAAATATAAACATTTGCTAAAAATATCCCGTTTTCCCCATTCACGATTCAATTGGAGACCCAAGTTCAGCTCCAAAATTTTTACGAGTAAGCTATCATTAATAGCTAAGCTTAAAGTATGAGGAGGTGATGTAAATTACAATTAATACCTGGAAATATGATTATACGGAGTTAAAGGCTCTAGTTGCTTCAAATATCCTGAGTGTAAGAGCAAGGCACCAATTGGTGTAGAATAAAGTAACATGGGACCTATGAAGATGTGTCTCTACACCTAGGATGTTAGATTATCATAATCATTACCACATTAGTTGGCTCGCGACTCCCTAGCTACCACAAAGACGACCTCAATTCAGCAAAAGGATAGGTACTATTTAGTGTGGACTAAAGAAAATGTAGAATCAATGCACAAGATGCGTTTCCACACAGTGTACCCTGTACATAGAAACAAGCCGAGAAGGGAGAGGAAGAAAAACATGAGTTACAAAGAAAGCATGAAAACTGAAAAAAGCTAAGTAGGCAAGAAAGACAGAAAGCCTAAAGGCATTCCCATATCTGAGGCAACAAAAGAGGGGACTTAAACTGGACTTCCTGAACGTTTATGTTGTTGCCACGGCTACATTGTGCATCCTCAATTGTTTTCAGCTCATCTTCAGTTAAGCTTTGAGCACTCATATTTCAAGCATCTCATTCTTGTTATCAAAATGTGATTCAATTTTGTGGCTTTGTTCTCCATTATTACATGTTTTTATTTTCATTTGGTTACATACTTATCAAATAATTTTGTCTACCTTTTCTTTTAGTTTAATATGAAGAAATATGATGCAACAATCCAAGCATCAAATTTTCGAGTGAAACTAACAGTTCAACATTCACCCCTAATGAAGTCATTGTTATTATCAAATTCATCAAAATTTACAGACAATAATGTGCCAAAATATAAATAAAGGATTCCATAAAGATTGGTAGCTCTCAACTGCATAAAATGAAGAATTTCAGAAGTAAAATTTCAAAATTTACCTATGGGTTTTTATTTTACTTTGAAATTAGGTTAAATCGTACAGCTGAAACTCCTCACAAGTGAAAAATATCCCACGCCTCAGTTAACCCTAAGTGTCAAATATCTGAGTTTCTATACAAAAAGTTACCAATGAAAGCGTTAAGTTCACAAATTCTTCATCAAAGAAGACTCGTGCTCACCCGTGATGTGCCCACATGGGGGCACCGCCAGGCGTGGGAGGCTGCTTGGGCGGCGGCTGCTGCTGCGGCCCCCCGAGATGCGGTGGCGGCATGCGCTGCTGCTGTGGAGGTGGCGGGGGCTGCTGTTGCTGCTGCTGCAAACCCGCAGCCGCGGCCATCATGACGGCAGGGTTGTTCTGCATCTGCTGCTGCTGTTGTTGCTGCTGCTGCTCCTTCCACCGCGACACGTTGCTCTGCGGCTGCTGCTGAGGGTTGCCCCACACTGCAGTGCCGTCGTCGCCGCGTCGCGTCATGCTCGCTCCCGTGGGTTCGTCCCAGCCTGAACCTCCCACTTTAGCCATGTCCTTGTTGCCCCACACACCCGCGGCACCCGGCATGCCTGGGCCTGGCGGGCCGTTGAGGTGGTGCGCAGTGCCGTGGGTGCGACCAGGAGGCCCACCGTGGTGACCGACGTGGGGAGGCACGTGAGGGCCAGGGTGAATGCCATGAGGGGCCATGTGTGGGGGGCCATGCAAGCCGCCAGGAGGCCCAACTGGAGCGTTCCCATGAGGTGGCATGTGTCCCGGAATCTTGGGAGGACCGTGAGGCCAGCCATCGGGGCCAGGCTCTATGCCAGCACGAGGCGGGCCGGCGTGATCAGGCCAGCCTGGCTGCGCGCCCTGCCAGTCCGTGGGCTTCTTCGGTTGGTTCCACATGTTGGGACCAGCGTTGGCCACGGCAGCAGCGGCAGCAGCAGCCGCAGTTGCTGAAGGCCACTGAGGTTGCGGGCCCGTGCCAGGCGTGGGTGGAGGGGCCGCTGGGTTCCAGGCATTACTTGTGTCACTTTGATCGTCATCTTCTCCCCATGTGCCGCCATAGTTGGTGGCAGGGGTGTGGCCCCAGGGTGCTTGCTGGGGTTTAGGAGGAGGGGCACCGCCATTGCGTAAGTTGTTCTCCCACAGCTCAGTGCCATTATTGACTAGCTTCCACTGCTGTGTGGGTGCATCCTTACTCGGCTCTGGCGAGGCAGGCAGGTCCCATGAAGTGTCCTGGTTGACGTTCTCACCACCCCAGCCCTCATAGCTTAGCAAAGCCTCACGAATGTTCTGAAGATCTTTGTGGCGTTTGCTGGCTTCGTTAGTGTTGGCAGTCTTGTTGGCTCCCCAGTTGCTGGTGGCAGAGGCAGCACCGCCACTGCCAGCAGAGGGCGTCATGTTGGCACCTGACTGAGCTGTGCTGGCTGCAGCAGCTGGTGCCTGTTTCATGCTAGCAGCCGACGCAGAGGGGGGTCCAGCAGCGCCCGATCCGCCGGGCGTTCTGCCGCTGCCCCACTGCGAGGTGCCACTCGGAACGCTGCCTGCTTGGTTGCCCCAGCCTGCTGCGGTCTGAGTGGCGCCGCCGCCCCACCCGTTGGCGGCGGCCGTCTCTCCTCCACCTGCTAATCCTAATCCTACTGGGATGCCCCATCTATTGACTGGTCCGCCATGGCGGTGTTTGAATCCGTACTTGCTGCTTAGCCCACAAGCCCTGACTGGCACAGCATTCGCAGGCAACAAAGACTGAGTAGTCGGTCGGGCGCTTTCGGGCACAGAAGCAACAACTTTGAGAAAAGAGAGTGGCGCGTTACTAGCACCATTAAAGCTACAATGAAGCTCAGTGTTGCTCTGAGACTGGGTGGGAATGTTTATTGGGGGCACGGCAGGGTCGTTGCTTAAGGAGTGTGCTACAAGGAGTACATCAAATTTACTGCCAGAGGAAGAGCTTGTTGTTGAGTCTGCCACAGTAGAGGACGGAGAATGGGATAGCACGCAGCGTACAGGCCCTAATGGCAGCTCAGGCAGCGGCGCTAGAGACCTCTGGAAGCAGGAGCTCAATATCACAGATTGCAGAAAGTGAGCGTGGGTGAGAGCAAAGACTGGAGTGGCAGCTCCAACCACACCAGGCTTACTCATCACCACACCATAACACCACCAGCTTGAGCTGGCATCTCTCGCATCCTCAACGCCACCGCTGCTGCTCACACAGTCCTTAGCAGACAGGGATTTGCGGGATGCATCGGCTCTAACTCTTCTAATCTCCACATATACACCAGCCTGCAACAATGCAAAATGTGAGCATAAGATGCACAAACACACCATCATCTTCAGTCATTCAATTATCATAATTGTACAGAAGAAAACCTAAAACCCTCGTCAGATGGACACAATTCTCCCAAGGCAACCAGGTGCAAGTAAGCTCTTTTAAATGTGATTGGCATTTTAGTCAAGATTTTCATCACTGAATAAGCACAAATAAATTTATGGAATGACACCTAAGTTTCACCGACAATTGGTCTGATACATCAGTAAACATATCAAGAATAGAGCAGAGCCAGGCATGAGTTATTCCTGAAAATCATGCAAAAATTTGAACAGTCCAAAGTTAAAAGACCACCAACAAATGCATAAACTTGACCAAGCCAATAGTAAACATTTCAGATGCCAGCAAGAAATCCATAAACTAGGCCAAGCCAATAGTAAACCTACTAAAGCTAATCTCAGCAACAACAAATGGAAGACAAATAGGACAGTAGCCAAGGAGAGGGGTACTCACGAGAGGTGATACAGGCACTTTGTTGGTAGGAAACTCATGATTTGGCAAATTTGTGACCTGGAAGGCGCGGTGTGCTTCAATAAGAATATCCATATTGGAGGAACGCCTACCGCCACACCATTGACAGCTCTGAAAAAAAGTAATGAATTATTAATTGAATGAGATGCAGTAAAAGATGACAATCATGTTAAAGAAGTGTTGTAGAAACACATTAAAATTATCTACCAAAGCTGGAGACTAAAATTAAATCTGCAGAAATGGCATTTGAAAATCTAATCTTCATTTTGTTACAGAGGTAAATACACACAGATATATATATATATACCCCTAAATGTGCCAGAGTTCAGTAATAAGATTTTAAAGAACTTAATTCTAGTAATGATAAATGCTGTCTCACAACAACCAACTTTGCTGAGCTAAGAGAAAATGCCACAAGAAAAGCAGAAGGCCTAAAAAAAGAAATCAGCAACTTTAAGAATGATGCACAAGTCCCATTGAAGATAAGTCCAACATTTTGTGCAAACCTCAGCTTTATTTGAAGCCTAGTACATTAAGATGCAGAATGATCTAAAAAAAGCTACGAAAATATGGAGACCCTCTAACAAAGACACTGTTACCCATTAACTGTTTCAAAAAATGGGGTAATTTTGAGATTCATAAGAGGTCTAATATGCCACAAATTTGGCAAGGGTGCTCTAGTCACACAAGTGGAAGAAGCTCCATAAAGATAGCACAATCCAGTAGAACTGCAACAATGTTCAGTACAGCTTGAGATTTGATGAAAATCCCACAACAAACCAAGCAGAACTTCATCCTGAACAAAGCACGACTCCAGAACAAAACACATCAGACCATTTGAATGCAAAAAAATCTTTATTTCATAAGAGAATTCTTCAAAAATAAATTTGTAATGTAATTAGATACTTTGATACAAAAATTTAGTCCATACAGAAGCTACATTTTCATAATATACAGTCATAGCACACCTTTCAAAAGACCCAACTAACAAATAATCCAAATTACGAAACGCCTTTACGCAAAATTTTTCGTTTCTGAATATGAAAGAAAGTTCTAGTTATGAAACGCAAACCCTCAACACTCAACGTGCTTGGCTTTGCAGCCGCCCAAATCCCCCAAAATGTAAATACACATGTAGCATCCTGTCTTTTGTTTTGAAAATGGTGTGATAGAGTAAATGGTAAATGATTTGCATGTCTTGTTTGTTTCAATGGTTTAATAGATAATTTATTTTGCTGTTAACATATATTTCTTACATAATTGGTATACTTTTATATTTTTAAGAGGTTTAGTGGGTAATATTGAGGGCCTTTGAACTAATCAGGCCTTTTAACTGTATAATGAGACTTACAAAAAAATCACACTACAAAACCACTTTTGGAATGAGTTAATTTTGTAATGGGAGGTGTGAGACTGTATAAGCAAAGCCTAAAATAAATTAAACCTAACTTGGAAAAAGCTTCAGACTAAGTAGCTTAGACCAAAACAGTAAAAATGGATAACATTCAAAACTAAATGGTCAATCAGGATGTTGACCATGCCTTTTCATTGGGCTATTTTCCTATATTTTCCTAATCAAACAATAATATGATAAATGAATTATGACATTCAAAGCCTTTAGAAATTGAAAAGACCTACACTCTGAATTTTAAAACCTAAGTGCAATACTAAATACATACTACAAAAAAGGGCAATACAGCAACTCATTTAAACAAGACATTACTAGATTAGATTATTAGTTAGTTTAAGCCTTCATATTCACCACAAAAGCTCCAAAGAGAGGAAGTAGGAAGGCACCATTTAGTATGGAGTAAAGGGAACATGGAATCTATGCAGAAAGGGCCTAGAAGCAGTAAACTAAGAAAGAAGATTGTGAAACAAGATCAAAGTCAAAGAAGAGAAGTAGCAGGTGCTGAAAAACAGGACAGCAGTGAATGGGAAAAAAAAAGATGGTCATAACAGAAACATTATCTTTCAACAAAAAGAATGCCTACCTAACTCTCAGCTTGGGTAGTCTCTTTTCCCTCCTGGTGAACGGGTGTAATTCCATGTTTGGCTAAGAAAGTGTGGATCAATTGGGATGAATGTGCAGAGGGTATTATGATGAAAATGCCAGTTGTTGACCGTCCACATGTCTGGTCTTTTGTGCCGAACTGTGTCATGGAGTTTGGCATAGGTGTTCCGTTCGCCAACCTCCCTACTCTCCAAACCTGGCTTCTTGCAACTTTGGTTGTTTCCAAAATTGAAGACGCCACTGAAAGCATCCCGGTTTGAGAGCAGAGAAGAGATAATGCGGAATGTGACTACGGAGCTGAACACCGTTTCAAAAAAAGACTTCCAGAGATGTTTCCAGTAGTGGAAGGATCGGTGGGCGAAGTGTGTGCAAGCACAAGAGGTCTACTTTGAAGGGGATTGGGGTCCCAACTCAATCAGGTATTCAAAATATTTTTTCTGGCTAAAGGTCGGATACTTTTTAGATAGGCCTCGTATGTACATACATAATTACGTACTGTATTAGTGCACAAACTGTACCAAGCTGAACCCAGGCTAAGAACCATTGCCCTCAACTTGACTAAGCATTAAACTTTCATGAACACGCAAGAGACAGCAGATGAGCAAGTGCAAGAACTGGAACTCACCTTGAATAGAGTGAAGGCCTCAGTAAGGGTGGATCTCCCTGATGAGAGGTCTACAAGACTGAGCACACATCTACACAATTACAGTCTGCAGCTGACAATGCATACAACTCAACATCTGCAAAGACAACAAGGCCATTAGTGGACATGTGTATCAATGATGATTAGATTAAATATGAGTTTAAGCCTCCCTACCTGCTAAAAAAAAAAGCATTCCAAAGAGAAGAATAAGGAAAGCACCATTTAGTATGGAGTTAAGGGAACACGGAATCTATGTATCAATGAGGATGCTTGGCTCATATCAACAAGGCTTGGAGATGAACATAGCACAAAGTTGGCTTAGTCAGCACATATGAAAAAGTACAATGAAGTGAAAAATTGTTGTATGAACACAAACACTTCACTAGGAAATATAAAAGTCAAAAACAAATGCACTGAATTTTCCTCTGCTTTTGTCAAGATTTTTTATGTCTATCTTGAAGCAAACAAAATTTATCTCCACACAAATAACCTTAATAAACAAGTGGACAATTAGCTAATTTCATTAACAGAAAAGTACCTCAAAAATTAGGGTATTCCCATGATGTTCTCATACTCTCACTCGATAGAATTATTCAACTCAAGTTGTTCATTACAATTGCGTGTAACCAAATTCAACCTAAAATGGAATTTTAATTTATTGGAAAAATAAGGAACACAAAAATGGAACATTTGTTTCATGTTTTGACAACCTTACAGGAAACATCTGCAGGCTAACTTCCACAGAGTGAAAGTAGATGCTAACCAGTACTGTATCAATGTCTCACAAAATTACGGACATCAATATGCAAGAAATTTCATCAAATTTCCAATTCTAGTTCAATAAATGCAATGAATAACTAAATTTTATTAAATTTTTTAAGCCAAATCCAAATAACTGGAGCATTTCACTGCTCTTTGCGCACCTCATGGGAGAAAGCATCAAATTTGCAATTGTAACTGCAAGTGCTTATTTCAAGCCATTGGGACAATACATAGCTTTGATAAGCTGGCTGAACAGGGCTCAATAACACAAAAAAACCATAACTGCATCACTTATTATTCTCACATCTTCATTTCAATTAAAATTGTTTTATGAATTTATCAAATTTGCAGCTCAACACATAAAACTGCAGTTTTTCTCCATTTTCCATTAAATTACAGGTAAATTCCTTGATGAAATTTGTCTCATAACTTGTTACTCATTTAACCATTTTAACCATTAATATAACATTATTTTTGGCTGATCTCTTGCATACAAAAAGAAAATAACATTTTTCAGTACATTGAAGAGTGGCAACAAGATGCTTAAGTAACAAATGTATCAATATAAAATCACAAGGTTACTCTCATCAGCTTAGCTCATACAGGATCTTTGAAAAAATAATTCATTCATTAATTAATTTTTCATCTTTGTAAATAACCGACACATACATTAGTTAACATCAATTCAGTTGCAAATATTACTTGAAAATACCAAAAACATTATTCATTCTGTTAACAAAAATACAAAGCACATGCTTCAAATGCATGCCAAGAACAGGATTACCAAACACTCATGTGTCAGGCCTATAACATCAAACTTTCAGCATATTTTATGATAGCTCACATTTTATCAATTTGAGCTGGACAAAAGAAGGTGTACAACATAAGAGGCAATAATGCTGACACAAATCTTTCATCTAAATATTCTGTTAGTTGGGCTTATACAGCCCTGAGGAAGCATGCCTTACAACAGTTCTCCACATGAATGTAGAACTTCAGCATAAACTGCATCATCCATGACACGCTCATCAGTGCTATTAAACTAACAAAATGAGTGGCACAATTATCAAAAACTACTACATTTCTATAGGCATACACATTACAACCTCTATTTACCTAGCCTCATTCACAAAAACTGTTAACATATAAAATTTTTGGTTCAAATTTACAATGTGTTCAAAGTTTTATAATATATTACTATAGTTCAATATTTCTAAAGTTTCAATCTTGAATTTTACCCTATACTATCACATGTTTCAAAATTTGTGAAAAAATAACTTCCTCAAATACAAAAATACGGCTTGAGGCAAGAGAAGTTGTAAAAATATAATCACACACATACACCCTGGCCAAGTAAGTACAAAAATTAAGCATCTAACCAAAATTATAATTTATTGAACAGGTAAATGAACTCATGCTTAGCAAAGGAGTAAATATATCACACATTAGGTGACCAATTACCAAATCAGTAAACAAACTAATTGATCAGAAAATAACTTGAGATAGAAACTGTGGAGCAAAATAAAGGATATAATTCAAAGAAACCAAAATCTACCAGCAAGATTGTGCATAACTTATTATAAATATGAAGAAATCTAGAGTGAATGCATGTCTTTATACATTCAAAATAACAATGTTTACAATAGAAGTAAATTTATTTCAAATTCATCCATAAAATTAGATGAGTGCAAATAAGTGGAAATGTAGGTACATATGCAGTAGTTTCAGTTAATGACATGGACAGAAGCAGAGAAAAAAAAATCCATTCCAAAGACAAAGTTGGTAGGCACATCACAGCAGAAAGAGAGAAACAAAATGAGATATGAAAGAAATAAAATTAAGAAATATTGATTGAAGTACACCAAAAGGCTATCAGGATCATTCGTCGTATCATTTCATCAGGATAAAATGTAAAATAAAAAAGATAAGATAAGACTGGTGGATTGCCCCATTACAACTGTTTTCTTCAATGTTCATGAATATTTAGAAGGCAGGAGCAATAAGTTAGGCAGATTTTAGTCTACTAATTAATACAGTGTCATGTAGTCACCAAATTAACACATAGATAATAAGGTTGGAAACACTTCAAGTTTTACGTAAGGAATGTATCTACTGACAGCTATTATTGGGTATCATAATATTTTATGCTGGACTGGATTTTCAACATTTTGTCCTTTAATTTCTTCAATTTATTGCATACAAAACTGACTTTTATCACACAAACTTGTAGGATTTAACACCTTGATAAGAAATGTCTTCACAGCATTATCTACAATATTTGACCATAAATAGTTCCCAAACACAGAACATATCAATTACTACCATGTGTCAGCCATGCATTGATTTCAAAAAATTTTCTTGTTTTAAATAACTAATCTTATGAGTATTTAATCATTATTTCATAGCCAAATTTGAATGAAAACTATGAAAACACGGTTAAAGAGTGGCATCTTTGTCACATCTCATAAATTTAACACAATAAAACAATCATCTCGTATGTTTATTAATGATTCAGTTATATTTTCTTTGAGGCAAAAAGAACAGGGAAAACTATTTTCATAAATACAAAGAAAAAAGCTGAAAATACTGCTAAATTTCAAACTTGATCGGTAAAGTCCTTTGTAATTCATTTAGTTTACTTGTGGAGTAGTAAATGAATATCAAACATTCAGATATTTTCCATGTCTTCAGCGATTCACTGTTACCATAACAAAAGAAAATAGTGGAAGCTAATTTAGCTAAACTAACAAACAAATATTACAGTTACCAGCTCAAAAGTCTCATTCTATTGCAAAATTGTTTTCACAAAGGAAACAAAAGAGATTATTAAGTGTGGACAAAGAAATAGATGAAATTGGACAATTTCTAGGAAATCTCTTTTTATCCTGGACAAAGAAAAAGATAGAATTTACATAGAAGGTGTGTTCTCAAGACAAGACAGGTCATGCATAGTTACAAGTTAAGAAAAAAAGAGGAATGAAAATCAAATAAGTGATAGCATTGAAAATTTATAAACTGAAAGAAGTAAAGTGGGTATGAAAGAGAAGTTTGAAAATCTACCTATAGCTGAGGTTACCTAGGATCTCCCCAGGGGCTGCCAGTCTACATGTCATAGGGTAGATCAATCTAAACCTATTGCCTATCTTATATGCCCAAGAAAAAAATAATAAGCCTCATAAGGTTGCCCAGATCTTTCCGCGCATGCATTAGGCAGTTTCATAATTACCCAGCTTTTCTCATTCAACTGAACAGATATTTAGCTCATATGATTTGGAACACAGCAGGGACTAGAGGCTCTTGGAGCCCGAAAGCTAAACACATTTGCTGTCACTTCACGCACATGCGCTCAAGAGGTACCGGGCGCAGAACTTGATATTTACCAAAAGTTTAGTTGCTTTTCAACATTCACACAAACTTACACTAACTCCATTATCATTGGCCCACTGGCCTTTTAATAAAATCAATAGATAAATAATTTGATTCATCCCTGCCTTCTTAAATATCAGAGTTCCTTTAGCCTAGTCTACTTGGATGGGTGCGAGGATGCCAATCCGCGGTGATGGCAGTGGACGTGTTGAATGAATGCACATGCAATTGGGATCTAAAAACACATTTTAATTGCTCAATATCTCACAACTTCCCATACAAAGTTATAACATTTAGTACTTAGGTTACACACATATGCAACTAAACAAGTAGGTACATTTTTATTGTGTTGGCAACTTTCCTGAATTGCTGATAATTTCATGTTTATTGCGGAAGTCCTCAACAAGTAATGAGTTAAGTTATTTCCTCATCATTAACTTTGTTTTAAAATTCTGTAGCTAAGTAAACATGATTAGGTATTGCCTAGAATTTCTTAATCCATTTAAAAATATTTGATAGGAAGTACTAAAATTTCAATGAGAAACATATCACAAGGGAGATTTTTTTACTTTCAGTTGTTTGT